>OX384542.1:47042246-47410983 GCA_947538895.1 Neoitamus cyanurus
CATCACTTGGAGGCTCCGTTATATCATTTATCTCACCTGAGCAAGTGAAGGACATTGGGGAGGATGTGAGGTTTGAGTGCGCCGTGGACAATGCCGACGACTTTTCAGTGGTTTGGAGTAAGGTGCAGCCGGACCGCCCATCGAAGGATGTAGTGCTAGCCATCAAGGACTCCCTCACCCTTAAGGATCCCCGCTATTCACTCAGCGAGAAACAGAACGGCTCCACCACGACGTACTCGTTCAAAATAAGCAATTTGGAAGCAACCGACATGGGAACGTATGAGTGCCAGGTGATTGTGTCAGCTTCCGAGAAGGTCACGTCGAGTGTTAATCTCCTGGTGAAGCATCCTCCCATCATCTCGGAAAAACTTACGCAGAAGTCAATGAAGGTCGTCGAGGGGCAGAATGGTGAGATCACCTGCGCGGCTGATGGTTATCCGCGACCCAGAATCAGCTGGAAGCGCGAATACAATGCGATTATGCCAAGCGGGGGGCACATCCACCAGTAAGTGAAAGTTGCGAAACGCACATATGTAATGGCACATGAGCTTACTTTGGTACTTACATTCGCAGGGACAGTACGCTCAAGTTCAGGCCAGCGCATAGACTAGACCGAGGTGTTTACTATTGCGTGGCCGACAATTCTGTCGGAAATCCGGACCAAAAGCCTGTCTCCGTTGAAGTGGAATTCTCACCAACGATCTCGACCCCAAGACCCAAAATTGCCCAGGCCAAGTTCTATGGCGTTGAACTGGAATGCAAAATTGAGGCATACCCAGCACCAGCTATCACGTGGTACAAGGATGGGGTGCCGCTGGTTAGCAACGGAAATTATAGGTTTCAAGCTTTCATTGATTCTATTAATACCAAATTAGTAATAAATTGCGGTTTGATTGCAGAATTACAAATATTGCAACAGCATTTGAAGTAACAGATTCGGTGGTTCGAATTTTGTCAGTAGACGATAAGGACTATGGAGACTACTACTGCAATGCGACAAACAAAATGGGACAGGCTGAAGCTAGAATCCATCTTTTTCGTAAGTAGTAATAATTATTGATGTGGTATTTTTGTGGTTTATTTTTATTGTATTGGTTTTAATGTCAATATCTTGATTTGGTAATGTTGTTTTATATTTAATAAATAGAAATAATAAAAGAGAAAATCGCAAACGGAAAACTACATTTATATTAGCATGGAACGGAAATTCTATTATAGATTAACGCATACCAATGAACGTGTTCCTTTGAGTCGCAAATACATATACACCATACCATCCGTAGTAATTTGAGGCATTCGCATAACATCTTGATGAGATTATTAAAGTAGTAATAATTTTTTTATAGAAAAATAAACAGAAAATTCGTTGTATATAATAAATAAATTTAACAATTGAGGTTTTCAAGTAACACCTGCATTTACACTCCACGGAATTTCAAAAACAGTGAATGTATGATGTAAGTACGTACGATGGTGTCTGAAAACAGCATATCATTCGTTGCTTTGTATGCTTTTCTTATGCTTATGAAAAAATTGCTATTAAGAACAAGGAAAGAATTTGTTGGACCTTAATAAAAAATATAGCGTTATACAAGCGTGTAAACTGTAAAGTTTTGTTCCAAAAATTTCAATAACTACGCAGGTGGTACTGCTGCATGACACATTAAGACCACATAGATATAGCGAAACCGTCAAAAAGACGACTATTCGTCGGGTTAAAGTCCCTGCATATTAATGGGGCACTTCACTATGGTTAATCTATACTAATATTATAAAGAGGTTAACTTTGATTGTGGCTTTGTTCGGGGTAGTCTCTGGAACTACTGAACCGATTATAAAAATCCTTTCACGGTTAGAAAGCTGCACTACCCCTGAGTGACATAGGCTACATTTTATTTTCATAAATATATGTTTTCAGTTAGAAATATCAATATTTATAAAGCAAGTCGGAAGACTGGAAGTGCGCTGACCAAACTACATGACCGATTGACTTCATATTCACAATATATGATAGTTAGGTAGGATGGTTTATAGTTAAGTGTGGTCCCGGTAGGTGTCGTCCCAATCTAACTTCCATACCACTTGACTGGTTGATTTCATTTGCACAGCATATATTAGTTAGATTTCGGGAATGATTTATAGTGGAAAATAATTTGGTAGTTATTCCGCAGAATTGGCGGGCTATTTTAATTATCGTTGCGAGTAATGTATAAAATAATATAAATGTGTCGAAAATTCAGTTAAATTCCCGCAAATAATGAAAAAATACTGTTTTGTTAAAAACTTCCAATTAATATCGGTAATATTGTGCCGGTTATGCATATGTCCATCTATTTGGAAAATTTGGTAAATCGAAGTGATATTCTCTGAATTATTTTCCATAATTCACACAATTCACGAATTCTAACTGACAAATCAAACACATTGTTTTCATAGAACTTTTTGCACTAAGAGCGACCAAATCGCTAGAGAATGCCCCAGTTCGTTTTTCGGCGTTACTTGCTAGTGACCTTTTAGACAAAATGGATGCAGAAAAGTTAATTGAATGCGTTTGAAGCCGTAATAATTTATAATACTCATCCGGAAATATTCTAAAAATTTCGGTTCATCAGAATTCAATTTCGGAAATAAAAATGAAACTCTTGTTTTTACTCTCGATTAATCGGATACATGTAACTGCTTTCATTGTTTTGTTGTAACGCTTCGCAACCATCTGTAAAATAAGAAACGCCGACACCTAGTGGGCGCGGCTTGCAAGTTTTAGCCTTGCTTGAACACGTTTATTCTTAAGTGTTTTCACTTCAAAAGTTTGTGTGTTTTTATCAAGAACTTTTTCGAAGTATATGTCTAGTATTCTCGCGACCACGGTGGCGCAGTGATGTTAAATCGTGGGAAATTTCCCATTTCGTGGGAATTTTTACATCTAAAAAGTCGAATATGGGAAAAAGGGAATAATTTCGTGCTGTAGAACAACTCGTGGGAAAAAATCTATAGAAAAATTTATCTAGTTTTAAAGTCAGGGACAGCATGCTGTCGATTCGTTCCGTCATAAAGAGTCCTCGAAGACTGAAAATTTAGTTTATCTGGTAGACATATACATAATTTCTAAGAATGTACGCAACGAATCGGATTGAAAATAACAAGTTAAATTGATTTCAACTTTTACTTACAGAGTGCATAGGAACAGAAATGATCGGAAACATTCTGTTTCGGCCTTAAAGTATGCATATGAATGAAAAATGTTTAAAATGTACAAATTTATGGGCCTGGATTAAACAATAAAAAAAAATACCTCTATTCATTGAATCATCAATATAAAAGAAAATTTATTTATTAATATGAATGCAGCTATCGTTGTACGAAGCCGTCTACGCACAACGATAGCCACCGATTACCGAAATTTCAAGAAAAAAATTTATTCACTAGGACAAGGTCCAAAAAAGTCGTTCCAAGATTGTTTTTTTTTGCATTTAAAACACACCGTTTATACCGAAACCATATGTGTGTGAAAGGGCTACTCACGAACCTTGTCGTCATGTTTTTTAAATATTTATGAATATGTATACTACCAAAAAATGCAAACAAAAAACAAATTTTTTGAACCGTTACAGTGGCGTTCCCCCGAAGCGTAGCACCAGAGACAACCTGAGTCGCCTACAACCCTGTTATTTTAATATTATGAAGAGTTCCTTATTTAGTAGTTTATTACATTGTATGAGATTTGTTGAACTAAACTACATATTATAACAAAGTAAAATGAAGACTATAATTCAATTTAACTGATGGGAAAAATTGTGGGAAATTTTGACCACCAAATAGGGAAAAAAGGGGAAAATCTACCATCTGTGATGGGAAAAAGCTCCAAATGTACTTAACAACACTGCGGTGGCGCCACCAGCTATGGTTGCGATTGGGAAGAGTATATAGAGAGTAGTGCAAAAGCATATGATCACTGTTGACAGTCGGGGCCAAAAGTTTCGCATTCTCGCCGCAGTGGGGTCACCAGCGATTGTTGAGAAAAACACGCATAATGTTCTCTTATTTTTGTGGCTAAAAGAATGATATCACTAACATTAATATTCGCCGCATTTTTAACTATATTTTTTCATACTTGACCTCAATTCACAATGGAGTCAATGGATATTGAATCTATTTATTAGAATAGTAATTTCCGCCATGGTGTAACATTTTTAGTTTAATTTTACGCGCATTTAGTACATATATGTTATCATTAAGCCTGGCCCCCATAGAATCCGTCGGCATCAGGCGTCGTTTTCGGCATCGCCGCACAACCGCCGCACAACTATTAAATACATGCATTCATATGGGAGCTAACCCGTAGCCGACTCGGCGGCAGCGCGTTGCGAGAGAGAATTTTAGAGGAATCTTCAATATTTCGCACGGCAGTGCGGTTTAAGAGAGCTTTAAGAGCGAAGCGACGCGCCGACGAATTCTATGGGGGCCTGCCTTTAGGCACTCTTAACTTAATATATGTAATTTGATAGCTTGCGATTTTTTAATTTTGTACGACAGTATAACCGTAATCCTAAATGTATGCAAAATATGCGTTCAAATCGATCAGGGCCTCAATTCAAGTTTGTAGATCAGAAGCTTTCGAATTCAATGAGCGACTTTGCATTAAACTGGAATGAGATAAATTCAGAGCAAGTGAAGAACGCTTGAATTTGACTTCAGTTGAGGTACTAATTGAAATAAAAATTTACTTTGGAGTATTGAAGATGGTGCAATCATACGTTACAACTAAAGCTCGGCTTTGGCAAAAGGGAAATTTGCTCTCAAATTATATTCTACTTTCTTTGCAGCTTTGTTCGGTTTACTTTTATTTTCATTTTAATTACATTTTGGTTTCGTTTTCTTTTTTTGTTTCTAGAGCCTGTTATTCCGATTCCTCCGATACAAAAATCGCAATAGCTCGAGGTAATACATCTTTTCAAGTTTTCATTTTTTAATGTTTTTCCAATTTATAAGTTTTGCACTTTTCATAAACTTTTGCAATTAATAGAAAATAATATATTTCACAGGTGCCCATAATGCCGACATTAACTTCCCTGGACTGATCTGGACAAATGGCTCACCGCGACCGATGTTTAGTTATTTGAAACTAATACAAGTTATTGCAGTCTCTACCATACCAGCAATTCTACATAGCATATAAGGCTTTAGAAATACGAAAGACCGTCAAGTCATATCTATAATTAAAGAAATTGTTGTTGATAAGAAGAAAATCCACAGTTGAAAATTTATTGCGTGACCACTACATAGTAAGCGGTTGAAATCGAAATTATTACAAAAATTTAAGAGTAGTTACTGTTACCTGGGAAAAAAATAAGGATTTTTATATATACACGAAATATCTTTACACATTTTTAGAATAATCTCTCTTTTCCGCTAATGGCGGTTACCTTTTTTTTTGGCAGTCCTCTTTTATAAATAAATTCATAAGATTTATCTTAAGCTTTAAGAAGTTTGTCGAATTTTATAAATAAAAATTTTGTATTAAACGGGAAGTTTTATATTTAATTTTATTCTTTAAAACTTTTATTTCCTGTATAAATATTACAAACCAACAGAATTTGTTATTTTTTTTTTGATACAGTTTCATTAAAATGATTTCGATTTGTGCAGCAATTTGTAATTTTAGACAATCAAAAGTACCCAACGTCCCCGGCGCACGTCTGTCTGTATGACTGCGCTAATCTCGAGAACTACTGAACGGATGTGGATGCGATTTTCATTGTTATGATCTGCATTTCTTAAGGAAGGTTTATGTGTACTCAAAATTGCACTACATCTTATAGGCGCTGAACATTAACAGCATTAGCGAATTTAATTTAGCGTTATCTTCGAGAGTTTTGTTTTAAAGCCTGTAAGCTTGCATTCGCTATCCCAACACATAAAGAGGGAAAGAAATATAAAATTGAGAATTCCAGACCAATTGCAAAGTTATCTGCGATACCCAAATTGCAAGTCTCTAATTAGAACTAATCAACACGGTTTTGTCAAAAAGCGGTCTACGATAACAAATCTGACTTCTTTTACATCTTTTATTTTTGACAACCTTGAGAAGAGGGCTCAATTTGATTGTATATACACTACACAGACTTCTTAAAGGCGTTTGACAAACTTTCTCATAAAGTGCTTCTTTTAAACTCACCTAACTTGGATATCCTGCCCTCCTGACTATTTGGATTTCTTCTTATTTAAGTGGAAGGCCTTTTAAAGTTAGTTGTATAGAAATGCATTGTCTGACGGTGGACTCGTTATTGTTTATTTTATTCATAAATGACCTTGAATCTGTATTTAAACACTCCATGTTTTAATTTATCCTGACGACGTTAAAATGTTTAAACAGATTGACAACTATAATAACTGCTCTTCGTTACAGTGTGACATTGATGTTTTCAGTCTGTGGTGCAAACATTATAATTTCTTTAAAATATTAACAAATGCAAATTTGTATTGAATCAGTGCAGCATGCGTTATGCCTACATCATCTCCCTTGGACCAATCAACATGTGCTTCCTCCTTATACTGATCGGTTGCAATTGATTAATATTAGTTCACTTATTGAAAGAAGGGAAATAGTCACATATTTGTTTTTACACTGAAAAAGGTGCTTTTCAAGATATGCTTGGTCGGACATTTTTAATAGCATTGACCTTTTGACTAAATTTACTGGGCTATCAATATTATCTACAATTTATGTTTTTACTTCAATGGTTTCAAAAGATCTAGGCCTTATAATTTGTTTAAGCTATTTTTCGGGCTTATTTGTTTTTAAAGATATTTTCATTAAGAGTTTCCCTTTTGAAAAATTAAGGTAAAAATTTCACATTGCAATGAGACATTAAAAAGGGAGCAATTGCATGTTGTGCTCCTCATCATCATCAGCCTCCGAAAAACAGGCACAGGCATTGAATCGAAGCTATCGCTGAGAAAATTAAATCAAGATTAACGACACATGGTACAATAAGAGTAATCAAAATCCAAATGAGCCGGTGATCATTCAGGTGATACAAGCGGTGTAAAAGGAATGCCTTCTTTTTCGGGCTACCAACGTCTGTCCGCCTGCCCCTCCTGCTCCACATCGAGACACAGTTAACATTTTTAAGTTCACTTTCCCTGAGCGGCTTTCTCCACTCGACCTCATTCTAAATTACTTCTAAACGATGATCGCGTCACAAGTGATCGCAACAGCGCGATCATTGTGGGGCCGTTGTCGAGCGCCCGCCCAGCTCCATCGAGGTCTCCATTTGCAGCCATCCGGACACGGCACGTTTGTTAGTCTTTTGGAAGTGAATTCTTTCGTCTTTCGTTTCATTTGCTTTTTACTGTGAGCCAAGACAAGACAAGATAAGCACAAGTCTGGCCCGAATTTCGGAAAATTTTCTGGGCGACGACAGTCGGGCAATTCCGCGAAAATACTCGCGTTCCATGGGCTTGCTCGGGTTCCCTTCGCTGTTGCGGCTGCGACATCGATTCAGAAACCTTTTAGGCCCACGAAACAGGTTAGGTCTCTAGTGAATCTGCCATTGTGCAGGTACTGTTAGAATCTTCGATGGTTATTTGGGTTAATTCAGTTCCATGTAGCAAACTGCCCTCTTTATATTCGGTCGGGCTTCGTCTTGTCTTGTCGTGTTTTTCGGCCCAAGGCAGAGCCCTTATGGAACGCACTCTCATATTTTCTTTTTGTCGTAGCGATCAGTCCTACATACGCATCTATAAATATAAATTTGATACCTACGTATAATATATTCTTATGCATATAACGGTTCTGCAGCAACTGTTGATGCTGTGAATCGTAATGAAAAAGCAATCGCTCTCGAGATTGCCTCCAGAACCTTTAGTAGGTCAGTACAGCCCACATGGAACTTCTTCTAAATCGCCTTTTTTATGAATCACGATTCAGGAGCTGATCAAAAGAGAGAGAAAAGAAAAACAAACAAAATATGCTTTCACCACATTCAGAACACTTCTGCCGCTTGACCACTTTATACTATATGTACCTTAATGGTATTAAGGTGGAGCCGATAAACTCTGCGCTATCAGTCATTGTGTAGACTGTCTGTAAGTGGGCTTTAGTCACCTTGGGGACGATTTTTATTGCTCTACATCCGATCGATAACAAATACTTAGATGTGAAATGTTTTGGACACTTGAGCTTTTGTGAGCCGCAGAATTCTTTATTCTACTTTCTTACGATAAGTTAAGATTTTGCTATCGTTGTTTTATTTTTGGCTTTAAACATGTAGGTTTCGGCGAAAATCGGACAATACGTAAAAATAGATTTTGGCGTTATTCAATACGTGTACATATTTACATATGTATGTGTGCCACAAAACTATAATAATAGTAAAATAAAAATCGAGTACGTGTACGGGAACTAGCAATGGATCGAAGGGAGGATTTAGACCGTAAATGATTAAACCTTGTACAATTATATTATATATTGTTTTCAATATGAGCACTTTCGAAAAATATTAAAAAGAGATAAGTAAAGTTATTGTTTGCATACAGATAGATTCAGGTGGGCAATGTGAATTTTAAAATATTTCGAAATTTTCACTTTGTTAAATTATTATTATGAAAAAATATTTGGCAGACATTGTTGCAATGTGTACATGTTATAAGTAGCCTATCAATAATTTTAATATAATAACCACAACTTGTACTAAGTGGCGATAGAAAGACACGTTTTTTGCTATATGTTGTGTTAACATTGGGATTTCACAGCATATTGTACACAACGACAAGCTACTTCTATTTTAAATTTCAAATGATGCACATATTAGTTGCGTTCGACTCGCCACTGCCTCAGTGAGCCAGCTCAGTTTGCTCAGTTGGTCACTGAGATGCACCGTTTTTCTCACTCTCAATGTCCCTCTTTTTCCAGATGGCATCGCTAGTGTTTTCTGACCCAGCCAGAACTGAGTTACCTGAGCTAGCTAATTCTGTTCTCAGTTGTCTCAGCTCAGTTCTTCTGACGTTAGATACATGACATTAGTACAGTAATTCTTATCTGAGGAATCTGTTTCAGATTCGCTGCTCAAAATCAACACCTCTAAGCATTTTGAGAGCGCAATTGAAATATCAAATCACTTCACATCAAAGCGTTTTTCTTGTACAGCCACGTTCACTGAGCCGAAACTGAGCAAGGCAATTTGACAGCTGATTTCCAAGTGAGCCGGCTCACTGAGGCAGTAGCATGTCGAACACAGCTATTTAGAATCCAAATACTCGACCATACATACGAGGGAAGGTCCAAAAGTCTGTGGAATGTTTGGAAATCCAGTATGGTAGATGCACTCGCTTAATATGGTACTAATTGAGAACTCATTACGAGTACATAGGGTGTTTCAGTTAACGTAGGACAAAATAATAGAGGTGATAGATCGTATAATAATCGATATCGTACGGCAGAGGGAGAAATCTCAACCGTTTTCGAATTACAGAGTGATTCATAATTTCGAGATGCGCATTATTATTATATGTTTCTCTTTTGATCTACTCAAGGTAGCAACATCAAACTCACGCTAACCAACCACCATCCTAATGTGCTTTCCAAAAATGCCGCCAATGCTGATCTGCCTCTACCATCTGCCACAGTCACTTGCGAAAATGAAAAAAAGCTCTAAAATTTCGTAAAATTCGCGTTTCTCCCAATTTTTCTCTGCAATTCATGTAATTAATGCACATCTTTTTTATTTTTACTGAATTACTCAATATGAAAAATTTAAATTTGGAAAAAAAATTGTCTGGTTAGGGCTTGGCCTTAAGTTAAGATTTTGCCTAACACTAAAGGAATTTAATTTAGTACATGCAACGACGAAGAAATTTGTAATAATTAATTACAATACAAAATGAATGCAGTTAGCCGTTTTCAAATTAATCGGAAATTTTTGTTTAGAAATTCGTTTCAGATTCATCAGAATAAATTTGTGTCTTTGTTCCAAGGGCACGGAGCATACAAAACATGTGCACTAATATACATAGTTTTTGCTCTTAACAAGTTTTGACTTATCTGTTCCCGACTGTATGTCGGTTTGTAAAAGGTACATATCAGTAAGAAAAGCAATTATATAGTAAGTTGCATATATACATTACATATAATAATATAATATATTAATTAATTAATATTCCAGCATAATTTAAGCAGACTGAAATGTGACAGGTCCTTACTACACGGACACCCAAGATTCGAAAATCATAAGAGTCTAAGGCCGTGTACCAATCCAGCTTTTCGATTTCTTTTCCATTTCCGACAAATTTTCGCAATTTTTGTTGTGCCAATTAACGTTTGCTTTCTACTTATACATTTTTTATGCAGTTCATCTTCCCTCGTAGAATATCACTTGTAAAATGAAAAGCGAGTAATTGTTAACCAAAAATCCGAGGTGGCTTTTCCTAAGACACAAGCCTTCGAAAATCTATTAGGAAGCTGAAAAGGAAACTACCATACAACACCATTTCAAAAACTGAATGCCAAGTGTGTTCAAAATGATCTAAATTCTACTGGGTGGCCAATTTATAGGACAGTGTATATTTGCAGTAAACTGTATCCATGTGTGTGTGTCCGTAGGGCCGAAATGCATCGCCTACTGTCTGAAAATTTACCTTTTACAAAATATCACCGGACTGCCGTGTAATCTGTATACACACACATGAACACACGTATGAAGCAAATGGTCTGCCAATTTATAGTGGTCAAAAAAATATTTAGATAGAAGCCATCGTTCCTAATCATTTAAGAAAAACTTAAGTCCAGAAAACTTTTAAGAAGTTAACATGTTTTTTGTACATTTCCATAAAAATCACTGTAGTATTGGATTTATTCCATGGATTGAAATTAAATTTGGTATGGAATTATGTATCAACCATGCAATGAGCCATTTTGTTGTTGTTTTTTATTCAACCGGAGTTATATATATTATATTGCATTGTCACCGGACCTATACACGTGTGCAAAATTTCAAAGCTCTGGCTTAATTAGAACTAATCGACATTTTGATTGAGTAATTTGACAAAATATTTTTTGATTTCACTATTTGCATCTAATTCAAAATTGAAAATAGTACATCTATCTTCTATAAACATGGAAAAAAAGTAAGTGCTTATACTTGTAGAAGGTGCCTATGATGTAAGTATATCCTATATATACACTTTTTCCTGCATGATGAGAGTTAATCTGAGTCACAAAGAAACCCAGTTACTGGCAGTATCTAACTGTGGAGTGTTTCGAAAAGCTCTGGGGTTCTCTTCGCACTGGTACGTCACTAGGCTATTAGCTTGCAGTATGAAGGTAGCAAACGAAGAAATTCATAGCAGTAAACGCCATATGGGCACTGTACTGTATAACTAATGGTGGTTTTTTATTATTTCTTCAAGTTTGCGGATTACTGCGTTTATCTCGATGAAGGTACAAGTAAAAAGATTTATGAGTGAAATACTCACTCTGCATGTTAAGGCAGAAAATTTGCTGCAGAGGAATTTTAATTTAAATAAAACTTAAATTATTTAGGGTTGGACAAAGCATTTTGTCCGAAACTATAAGACATGGGTTCGTGTTTTCTTTTGATATTGTTTTTCGGTAAGGATAAATTAAAGCCTTAAAAAGCTCCTAAGTGTATATTATATATATATAAATAAGTATTTATTTATAATTGACCTCCCGGGCTGGGACGCAGGGAATCTTACCAATTATCCCACCCTTCCACTTTAACTTGGATGTAGGTAGTTTTGCATCTTTGCTGGCACTTTGTGGCAGAAAAGTTGCGAGTGTGTTTTTCATGCATGATCTTTTAACTGGTGTTATAGACTCTCCGTGCCTTCTTAAATTAATTAATATTAATTCATGTCCGCGAATGACCAGAGGACGAAGTTTTCTTTATTCTAGTTCTCATAGAACGAACTACGGCTCTTTTGAACCATTGTCGGCTATGTCAAAATATTATAACGAAGTTTTTTCTCTCATTGATTTTAATATTAATAGAGCAACTTTAAAAAAGTTATTGTTGATTAACTAATTTACTATTGTATTGTATATTAATATTATTGTTCACTTTGTTAAAATTTTTTTTTTATATTATTATTATATATTATTTTATTTTTTTTTTTTTCTCTATTTAGTGTCAGATGGTTAATTGTACCTGTTGATGATAATAAATAAATAAATACTTATAAGAAGAGGCGTAAGATTTAACTACCATATGGTTCAATTTGTTCTTCAATGTGGAAGTGGTAAGATTAAATTACAAACATGGTAAAAGTGCGCACAGAGTTAAAAAGCAACATAGTAGTATTATTACTGGAGAAATTAACAACCCAGAGTTGAAGATCATTTTTAAAGTGCAAGGAATGGCTTAACGACGTCGGCAGATTTAAGAAGTCACCTCTGTTGGGGGCTAGTCTTCAAGCCTGATTAGGACGTGCTAGTCGTCTAATTAGAAACCCTGATCTGATCCAAACTCACAGATAAAAATTCTTTTGTGGACCCAAGAACACATCTCATGGAAAAAAGACTTTTGACCTGGGTCATACGTATTATTCTCAGATGAATCAAACTTCAAATTGAGTGACATACAGGGTGAAAGACTGAAGGATGAGTGCATACAATCACTACCACAAAAACCTGAAGGAGTGATGGTGTAGAGATGCTTCTCGGCATTGTGAAAAGAAAGGTTGTGCTTCGTAAGCTGCAAAGTAATACCAGGGACCTATTTCACGGAAAGCGACTGTGACAGTTTATTATAATCGATCGTTCATTTTATGAGAACCTGTTTAAAATCGAAACGATAATATCAAACTAACAAAGAACCTTTAATAAAAAACGAAAAAAATATGAACAAAAGAATAAAAAATTAAGGAGAATTAAACCGAACCATAAAACTGATTCACAGACAAAGAAATTCAAGAGAAGGAATGTCATGCACGAAGGTTGAATAAAATTGAAATTATGAATTGCAGAAAGCTGGTGTTAAAACAAGGCTTCTGGAATTACGTGGTGGAGCCAAACAATTAATACGTATAATATATTAGGTCCGCAACTAAGTTCTCGCTGTTTTTTTTATGAATATAAAACTTTATTATGAAAAAATGGTTACAAATGAGTTATTCAAAGTACTGCCCATCGCTAGCGACAACCTTTTCCCATCTTTCTGGCAGAGCTCGAATACCGTCACGGTAGAAGTGTTCGTCTTTTGAGGTTATCCATGAATCAAGCCAATTTACGATGTCGTCATATGAACGGAACTCCTGATTAGTCAGAGCATGTGCCATCGAACGGAATAAGTGATAATCGGACGGCGCAATATCTGGGGAATATAGCGGGTGGGGTAGGACTTCCCATTTGAGTGTTTCTAAGTAGGTTTTGACGGGTTTGGCAACGTGAGGCCGATCGTTGTCGTGCTGTAAAATCACTTTTTCGTGCCCTGATCGTATTGTGGCCGCTTTTCGCGCAGTGCTCGGCTCAATCGCATCAATTGAGTTCGATACCGTTCCCCAGTGATCGTTTCGTTCGGTTTCAACGTCTTTTCAGCGTTTTCGAAGATTTTCGGCCTTCCTTCACGCGAACGGTCGTCAACATCAAAATCACCGTCTTTGAAGCGACGGAACCAATCACGGCACGTTGTTTCACTTAGAGCAGCATCTCCGTAAACTTTTTGGAGTTCTCGATGCGCTTGAGCCGCCGTTTTCTTCGAATGAAAAACGAAAAGCAACACTTCCCCGCAAATGACGATTATTTGGCACATAATCAGACATTTTCACACAACCAAAAGTATATGTTCCAAAAACAAAATCACAAATGTATCAAAGCGGCTTGCTTACCATATGTCTAAGCTTGGTTCATGAAGTTTTAGTAATGCTATAATCGACCAACTCTTACTACTGGAGCCATCTATTGAAAAACAGCGGGAACTTAGTTGCGGACCTAATAGCATTGAGATTATCCAACAGCATCCTACGGTATTCCAAACATAACAAGCTAATCTATGATAATCTGTCGTCATATTCTAAATACGTGTTTTCACGTGATTTAGTAATTTACGCTGGACAGCCTCAATCTCCGTATTGTACCAGAGTAGATTTGGCTAACATATTCTAGATCTAGGGAACATCTTATGAGTGTGTACAGATAAACGATGATGCCTTTTTAAATGATTTGCATCAAGGAAATATAATGGACTATAACAATGAATTTCAGTAGGCACGTAGAAACTACAACATAACCAACGTTTTACACTTCTTTCAACTGGGACAATCCAGAACCTGGGGGCTTTTGGATCGGCAATCTAGCACGCTTACCATTATATCCTTTATTATCCTTTCACAACAATTTGTAACTGCTGGTGTTGCACTTAAGTGACTTTAAAGAAGATTCTAAACCCGTTCCTCTGAACAGCTATAGATCTTTTAAATTAAAGAACCACGGGTCTAATATAATATAATATTTTAAGTAAGGGATAAAAGACAAATTCACCGGTGTTAGGGGTCCTTTCAAACGTTATTATTGTTAGTTTTGCGTAATCGTCACAACCTTCAAACCAAAAATATAAGCAAAGTAGTTAAACGGTACCAGTTAGCAACATACATAAGTAAGCGGCCAAGAAAGATACAAAATAAATAATTTCAATTTTGCAAAAATATTAGTGGCCACTCTTGTCGCTATACTGAATTAGCCTCGGTTCAACCTAGGTAACATACTGGTTTATTTTTTTTTGGGTTTGGCTTTGCATTTTATGTGATATTTTTTAATAAAAATGAAAAATTAGAATTTGGAATTAAAACATAAAATCAAAACAATTTTATTTACATTACAATGGTGTTACCTGTTACCTAACTGAGTAATATATGAAATGAGAATACTAGGCGAACACGGAAGAATACTTAAAAATTTAAAATCAGGATTCATCGTGGAATGAAGCAGTGTAGAATATTTCAATAAATTGTTTCATAACTTTAAAGCAAGAGGGGTAAATATGTCAGCTATAAAATTTCTTATTTGCAACTCCACACGACATGGTTACCTAGAATTAGAAAGATAAACTCATAACGGCTGATAACACGATAAGAACAAACGACAAAAGATGACGCGATAACAAGTTGGACTCTTGTCAATGTTTTTGAGCAGTAAATTACTTGCAAGAACAAAATTGTGTTTTTACGTTATACTAAGGTGGATTCTTATCACGAGCTCTAATCAAGCTTCTGCTTCATGATAAAGACCTGATATAGCATTTTTTTCGCCATGTAGAACAAAGAGCGCTGCGCTCTATCATGACAAAATTCATTTGTTCTATATTATAATCTGTTTGTGAACTCATTTTATTTTCATTTTCTACACAACTTATGCGATTTTATACTTCATGATTTTTTTGATGATTACTTTAACTTGCAGTGGTATGAGAAGATGTAATGAGAAAACATCCAATCCAAACGACCTCAACAGTTTATTGACTCTATTTGAGTACGGATTTAGACAGATTGAATTATTAAACGAACACAAGCCGTCAAAAGTAGAACGCTACAAAGGCAAATATGTAATGTTCCTATCCAGAATTTTTATATTGTAAAAAATAATTCAATAGTTTTAGTTTCAAATGTTTTATTTTCCCGCAAATTTTATACGAGCAGGCAAAGTCACGCAAAAAATGGAGACACATTTTCAGTCCATTCTAGGAATAAGTTGAACCGAAAAAGTGATTCAAAACTGAAAATATTTTTAAAAAAGTGATGATATTTGCTTAATAAAAAAAATTTGAAATTATTTGTTCTTCTTCTTGTTTGTAACTTCAGTTAGATCGGGGATGAATTCTCTTTATATCTACATATATAACTATTCTACTACTACATCAGTGCCGTTTTAAGACTTTCAGGGGTGCTGGGGCTGACTCTATCAGGGTGCCTCTGATTGTTTTTTGATATTATCTTTACATTTATTTTGAATAATTTGTCAAAGAAAAAATTGTTTTGTTATTGAACGCACTTTTCTTTTATAACATTTAGATTAAGAGCCATTTAGCAGTCCTACAAAGAAAAAAATACACACATCCAAAAAGACCTCCCGCAGCATCTTGAATTTGAACAGTTGTATAAATTTTTAAACATGAAGTCAATTTTTAAATAAATGTGACTGATTCAGTCATTTGCTAAACCCTTGTTTTTTTGCTTTTTCCCTTTTTCCCATTTATAGTTGTTTAATGTTTTTTTATGGATTTCATTGAACGATGACTCTCAACGTTGCATTCATCATGTTTTTTAAAAATGGGAAATACATTAGCCCCAGAAATATAAATAGGTGACATCGATGTATTTTTTTCTGTAGATAACGAATCTGAAAATGAAAACGTTGCACAATGTATAGTTTTTGAGAAAATCGGTGTCAAAAAGTGGAAAAATCCGCTTTTGGGTGATCGTCGTTAATTCATTAAAATTTTAAGTTGTTCCAGAATTTTAATATATTCTTCAAATAATAGGACAAACCCTAAATTATGACTATAAAATATGTATAATAAACCTAAAAGCTCCCCATATTTCCCCAGTAGAACATTTTTTCGTACACATGCGCCAAATGAAGCGTAACATTCTATATTCTCTGCAAGGGAAGAGCATATGCTGACGAAAATTCAAGATTTAAAAAAATTTCTTAAAGCTCTTGGGTCTATTAAATTTTTAGACAATAGTTGATGCTTCAAGCTTTCATTTAAGGTATGTGTAGACTTTGCACGATACCTAATTAATTTTTTTTAATATTGAAAAATGATGTTTTCATTCACTTTAACTCTAATTTTCTTGAAAACCATACATCATGGAAAACTTTTTCTTTCAGAGTTTAAATCTATGGACAAAATACTATGCAAATCATCTGTTAATTCTTTTGGAACAAGAAAAAACATGAAAAATGTTGAACCGTGAAATCACTGTGAGGGGATAACACAAGACATCCGGGCAAATTCCTTAGCAACAAAGCTGGGAATGTCATCAGGTCCGATAGAGGTTTTCGAATCTACATTATTAATACATTCAAGTCATCAACTACACTTAAAGACAGACTAGACATATGTAGAGTAGTATTGTTGTCAGATAAATTGTCATGCTTAATAAAAGAGTTGCAAAACAATTTGCTAATATATTGGATATGAATTGAGGGTCTGTTTCGTTTCGCCACCGAACTGAAGAGTAGAGGGAGAGAGGCAGATTTAATAAGACGTTTTGTGTGCAACCTACTGTTGGAGAAAAGCTTACAATTTTCCAGCGACTTGTATCATTCTTTTATATAGACGACGATCCTGCTCCTTATTTCGAGATCCTCATGAATTTTGGTAGTGAACCAGATGACATATTTTTTGATGTTTGAAACTATTTCATTACAAGACATACGCATAATCCCAGCCAATGTTAGCCAAATCATCATGTATTGCGTCGAAATTCGCATTAGAAAAGTTCCTTGAGGAGTTTTGCAACATGGTGGGACTACCTACAGATAGAGGCAATAAATATTAATCTAGATAATAGATATCTAATGGGGAATGATGAATGCATTAAGGAAAACAAGATCAAGTAGAGTTTGTGACAGTATTAAATTGATTCAAAGAAACCATAAAACTCCATAAAACTACGCAACAGTACACTGACACTACATTCTGATAATGTGCAAATAAATAAAGTTGCAGAATCTGGGAAAGAGCGAAAAGAGAAAAGGGTGTACGTCAATAATCTCAGAAACTAATTTCACCTACAGGTCAAAGGAGTAGTACAACAAAACATTTAGATAGGATCTTGGGAAATACCCTATAAAAAATGTGAGGAGAAAGTGTGATTTTTTGCTTTCTTAATGTAAAAAAAAATATTGTTTATATTTTCGTAAATATTATTATAAATTCAGGGAAAATCCGAAAACCCGAAACAAGTTTTGGTTTCTAGATCGCATAGGGACTTTTTGCCCACCTTGTATAGTGTGCATTGATATGATTTTGATCTCGCATCGTGTGTAGAAAATACATTGACAAGACGACTGAAAAGTCGACATAAGCAAAATTTACTTTACGTTGTCTATTATAATAATTTTCAAAAAATTTCGCAATATCAATGACTTCAATCAGATTGGTAATTTCACACTTAAATAAATGTCACATTCTCCTTAGCAGTATTCGCCGCTACTGCAGCGCATCTTATCAACAGAATCGAAAGTTCGAAAGTTAAGATAAACATTAGGGCAGCGAACTAGTAATCGATGTGATTTCGATAATCGACGGAAGCTTTTTTTCTATTGTATGAAAAGTTCTTCAGGTGTGTCGAAGTGCCCCCATCATCGGTCTAATCGCCCAAAAAGACACCCATGTTTCAGTAACGTGCGGTACTGAAACATCTTCACCATCATACCGATGATCTCTCCAACAAACAAACAGACAATTTTCGAACGAAAGGTGTGACGAGGAGGAAGAACAGCAGCAGCAGCAGCAGCATATCGGCGGCTGGCGGGCATTAGAAAAGAAAATACGGTTAAAAAATTGAATTGTAAAGAAGAAAAGAAATCCAAGAAAATCCGTAAGTCAAAGCCCGAAAAAGAAGGCATGACGCCGAAAGCACCAGGTAAACTTACTATCCCGCAGCACATAAGCGATACTCCGATGATAGTATCAAACTGAGCCCAGCAGAGCCAGACCATAACCAGACAGAGTTGTACGACGGTGAGAATCAGACGGTGTTAACGTAACGTCGTCGTGATACCTGGGACGACGAAGAAGAACAGCACCAGCGAAGAGTGCAGCGTAACAGAGGGCCGAAAAGTGTGCTTCTTTGGACTTTTTCAAATCAAGTGGAATTTCGGGATCCTGCAGACAAGGAACACGGACAATATGACTTAAGGACAGGATACGGTAGTGCTTCTGTTCTTCAAAAATAATTTCTCAGTGTTCTTCTGGATTTTCGGGCGTTTCAAAGATTTGGTCGAAATAATTACAAAGCGTTTAAATGTGAGACCTGTGTGCATTTTTACCAAGCTCTGCTCTAGGTGATATAAACAATGGCAACAGATGTTTGCAGTTCAGTATCTTCAAAATATTTTAAAAATAAACAAAAAGAGAGCAAATAACAAGAGTTGTAGTGTTGTGAGCAGTAATAAACCAGCAGAACTATTGATTTGGAGTATAAAATAATTCAAGCGAAAATCTTCAATTAAGAAACAATTT
This sequence comes from Neoitamus cyanurus, assembly GCA_947538895.1. Classification (NCBI taxonomy): domain Eukaryota; kingdom Metazoa; phylum Arthropoda; class Insecta; order Diptera; family Asilidae; genus Neoitamus; species Neoitamus cyanurus. Next base: position 47,061,455 of record OX384542.1, read on the forward strand.
TGAAGAAGGTGTCATTAAGGGATCTAGAAGTGTTTATGATTTAAAAGGCAGAGGTGTGCTGAAAAGTGTGTTAATCTTAACGACAATTTCCCTCTTGAAGATACGGAAAAGCTGAATGGTGGTGAACCGAATTCATAAAGTGAAGAAGCAAAAGGGGGAGAATTTTTTTGAAAAAGAAAAGAAAGTTTTGTGTTTGTCGTTTCTTACGTGCTGAGCCCAAACATATGATTCAATTAACTGTGCTCGAGCAAATCGGTTATTAAAGCGAATCATTTCGTCATCGTAAAGAACTGTAAATATATTTCTTATTAAAAAAGGATAAGGAGGATACTGCTTGGGGCAACATTATCCGAATATTATAATGACGGATGTTTTTATTAACAAAATGGCACAACAGTCAAATAATAATTGCCAATATTCGACGAGATACTGTTGTAAGTATTTATATTTTCTTCATAGCATCTCTCTTGGAACGCTTCAGTCTCTTTCTCTTCCCCTAGTTTTCTTCAGTTTTCTTTAGTTTCGTCTCCTTTCTGGCGTGGTGTTCTACTTTCTTTTCCGAGTTAATAATATTTTAACATAAGAGTTATATGGAGATTGCATTGTGCGATGATAGTAATACCTTACAGTAACAAGCATGTCGCTTGCTACAAAAAAAAAACTTTTCTAATACAGCATCACCATGGCGATACTTTTGCATCTATTTAACTTCACTGCGCAAGCCATACATAGCAACTTTTTTCTGTTATTAATCACAAGTTTATCAAGTGATGCCCTAGGTAGTAAGAGATTATCTAAAAATAGTGTGATGAAATTAAGCGAAGGTCGGTCATTCGGTAACATAATAATTTGTGAGCATTAAAGAATGTTTTCTTACTGCTTGCGTCATACGACATCATTTATTTGACGATTGGTGAAAGTTTTACACATCCTAGTGGTGAGACGTTGTATGTTGAGCATGTTTGCTTTTGCACACCTACAATGCCACTCTTTATTGGCTGATCGTTGTATGTGTAGTGGAAAGACTAATGGAGAAGAAATTTTTGAAAGTGAATTAATATTAATTTGGTCAAGCATACTTAAAGGAATAAGCATGGATATTAGTTGAATATCTTACGTATCAACTTAACTCAATGTTTGGTGATTTTATAGCCACTGTTTTATAAACTATCTCACCTGCAATGATACTTTTAAAAACGCATCTGATTAAACAAATCACTACTGCCAACACTTCAGAAGAGATCACCTAGTTCTGCAGCGATTTCTACCTCTCTGCACAACATTTCTAGAAAGTGAAAGAAATCTGCTGGCGCAGAAAAGAAGAAGCCATTTCAATTGAGTTGGACTCTTTTTGTGCTTTGGTGTTAATGTTCGGCAATTTACTAATGAGTTCTCTTTGCATTCCCTGGGAAATTTCCTGCAATTTTCTTCTTCTCTTCAATTGAGATTTAATGAGTTTTTAACGTTTTCTCTAATTTGAAAGAACGAATTGTTTGGAGTGCATTTAAAGAATTTCGAATTATCATTGGTTCGAAAGTGGGATGTTGCAACAATTATTCGAATTATGGCATATGTATTTGCTTCTTGAGTATATTTCAATATTATGACTTGCCCTGATTATAGAAATGATCGTTATACATGAATAATTGCAAAAAATGAAAAATCAGAATTCATAATAAAATAATTTTTTTTATTTGCCTCAGTATTAATGATGTTGTCATTGTCAACGCTATCATTGGGCTTTTGTTCTTCTACCGTTTTTAGGCTCAATCGTATTAATTTTTGAAATCAATTGCAATTGACTCTTGCGATAGCTATTATGGGTTCCAAATTGATTCGACTCAAATGCGAATCTGAAATAGACTCTCGCGAAAGCGCTCCACATACATTTTGCGGCATGTGAAAAATGAAATTCTGAACTAACCTTAGGATTACAGTATTATTATAAATATAACGAAATATGAATGATTATTATTTTTGAACTTATTTACACTTGCGGTCACAAAAATCGCACTACTACAAATTTATTGTAAAAATTGAATTGAATTGACAGATTGAATTGAATTGAATTGACAGATTATGTCCTTTTTTTTTAAAAGAATGATTTTTGTTTACATAACCACTGAAAGCTAATCAACACTTCTACAGAGTTTTATCTGCCTTTGGTGTTTTGTTGGATAGATATCAATTAAGAAACAAAAATTATCAAATCTGACATTTTATCACCAGTTATTTATTTACTGAATTTATTAAGAATTTGAAGGATGTTGTACTATATTTTCATTTTTACATAACAATAACATACTTCGTATTACATAAATAGCCATGAGACTTTATTCAACTTCTATTGCTCGCTGGTTTATGTTCAACCACTTTCCGTTTCATTACATGCCACACATGCTCAATGGGTTTTAAATGTGGTGAATTCGCTGGCCAGTAAGTCTCTGAATTTCAAGGTAAGAAAATGTATGCTGGATTTGAACATGAACACAAAGGAACATTAGATGGCTTTTTAATTCTTTTATAAAATAGACATCTGGTAGCTCATATGCCACACTAAATTTGTCGATTTGATCCTTTGATAAGGAGCGGAATCATTTTGGAAAATTTCTTTGTCAGTCAACGAAAGGGGGTCTTCAATGGCTGATACTAAAAACTCAGTTATGACTTGCCCATACTTTTGAGCGTTCATTATCCCGTCAATGAAGTGCAGGGGTTTCAGTGTAAAGAAAGAGAAACATCCCCAGACAATTTGGCTCTGGCGAAATTTCACTAGATTTATTGTGCAGTCGTCCTTGAACCTTCCACCTGCTGAACGTCGCACCTGCTGTCTGCGCACATTTTTGTATTTCTTCACCCACATCAGAACAGCTGCCTTCATTTTCTTGGTTGAAGACGTGCTTAGGTGAACCTGATGATGTTCCCTTAGCTCTGCCCTTATACGGGCAGAGCTATTAAAACGGTCCTTTAGACACATCTTGAAATGCTTTGTTCGTCCTAGAGTTTGTCTTCCACTTTCGTCCAGTTCTTTTCTTCCTCCAGTAATAGAACATTCGTCTTCGAACACAGGCTTACAAAGTGTGATGTCATTTCTTGTGCGCAACAAATTAAAGGGAGAAAGGGAGAGAAAATATATGCTTGGTACAACCAACTGTTAAAATCGCGTTATAGATATTTATTTGGTAGTCACATTTTGAGAAAACAAATATTTTTTGGAAAAAGTACAACTACTAAAGAATATTATGCACAAAACATAACGCAAAAATATTAGCATTTGTATAAATGGTATTCAACCGATTGATATAATTTAATTATTTATTTCAAGCCTATTTTAATTAAAAATGCATCTGCTTAGTTTGGTAATATGGCGTTTTTATTCAGAACCGAAGATAAAAGTTTCAGATCTGGACAGAAATATTATCTGTTGATTCGATTTTATTCTGTGACTAGATCGAGATTACGGAAAAGTGTTGCCCAAAGGAACAAACTGTTTTGTTGTTATTAAATTCTTAAAATAAATAAATACTTATTTTATCTACAAAGCGTTTACATCATAATCGGCCAAAGGGACACTTGACAGTGTGATTAGATATCGAAAAATGTCCCGATTTTCAGTGTTGCAAATGAACTCGACATCGAGTTCGGAATATCAAATTATTGTTATAGATGAATAAGTCGAGTGTTGGAGTGGACTTGATTTTTTAATAACAATATTTTGTAAAAATGGGGTTTTGTAATAGGAATAAATATCCGACAAACTTTCCAATCTGAATTTGATTTAGTAAAAGACTAAGATATTCAAATCTGTGTCCATAAAAAAAAAATAAAACCAATCCTTTTCCTACAATAACTTTTGAAATTATTCTGTATACCTACATTGAGGGTCGTCGTATGACAACGATTTATCCACATTTTATGAATCTTCCGTAAAGCAAAACTGAAATTTACAAAATTCGGTTTAAAACAAGACTCAGAATATATCATGCTAAATTATTACCTCATCGACAGTAGTCGATAATAAGTATATTGTCGCGTTTTTAATTATGTGCTGATACGATTACTAAAATTTAAAAAAGACAAGCAAGCACATAAAATCTAAAACCGAAAAATACATATCTGTAGAGCTTAAAAGCGTCAAACTTAGAAAAGTGAAAGTAGGTATGTACTCGTACATATCAATTTGGATATAAATTTACTTTAATTTGATTATTTAAGCTATATTTACCTACACACTTATTTATTTATTTATTATAAATTATTCATCAATACACTGATTACTACAGGGAAAATTAAAAATTAGAGAAACTCACAAATTAGATATAGTACGTTTAATAAATTCAATAAAATCAGGGAGTGGGGCAGCAATGTGACACGCGTGCAAACGCTCAGAAGAGTCAATCACACTTTTCAAAGAATAGAAAGCGAAACAGTTCTGGCATTGTCACTTCTTCCCTAAAGGGTATTCAAAGAGAGAGGCTTTAATCTGTTTGAGTAAGGATGCAGGTCTAGGGTCAGCCCAAGGTAGACCTTTCAGAACGAATCTGATGAATCAGCGCTGAACCGCTTCAATTCGTTTTATGTGAGAGTATTGGTCTCACATAGATGCAATGTCATTTGGTGACGTAAGGATCGTTGAATTGTTTTAACCCACTTTTTACAAAACCTAAGGTGGAATAAATAAGCACCAAGTATCCAGTAATTCTCTTATTTTCACTTGTTTTCGTTTAGCATAATGTATGAAGTTTATATCGTACGTAATGTACCAGTTTCTGAGATAATAAGTTTCTGGATAATAAGGTATGTGCATTTAAACAAAGTTTTAGTCACCTGAGACAAGAAGGGTGAGGTAATTAACAAAAGATATGTCGCCTAAATAACAACTATAGTAAAATAATCATGTTATAAGTTTCTTTTCACAAAATATAAACCTGAAAAAATAAATATTAAATATTTTAGAACGAATCTATTGGAAGCATGAATTAGCAAATAGGTTGGTTGACATACAAAACAACAATTTAAGAATTGAATGATTAAACACAAAAATATATTAATATCAATTTCCGATAATGAGGCGGCCTTATCACGAATCTCTTGAGCTAAATACTTCAAACGTGGAATTCTTAGTCATAGTGTTTAGAGAAATTTCCACAGGCTATCTTATTCCGTTTCAGTACATATTCTGATGGTTTTGTTTGGCATTTGCCAATCCATCAAATTCCCTAACAGAAAGTGATAAAAGACATTTCAGGGAATTATATACCATGATAGCTGGACTCTGAACGAGCTGGTAACTATTGCTAATGTATTACACTTTATCGGCATTACTATTCGTTTTAGTTTGCTGTTATATCCCACCGAATGTCATAAACAGTATTGGCATCAGAGCCAACAATATCTATTGTATTTATACTTTTAGATGATATACGTACAGACGACGGTATAATATAGCCAATAAGCGCGGCACAAAGAATAATTCCGCTCGGATCGTAGGGTACCATTTCATTCATATTCGTAACGTAGTTTAGCTCTTCGTAAGATTTCTAGGACGGATCTTGAAATAGGCCTGTATACAAAATCCACCTCCGTAATAAAGATAGAATTTTCTTATAAAAAGGCCTATTCCAAGATCCGTCGTAACAAAACTAAGAAGGGTAAATACAATGCAACATTCTTTCATGTTGGCTTTTATTTGTTGTTAATAAATAACAATTAATGAAAAACCCTATATTTTGTAATTTTTGTGTGAAATAATTCATTTCTCGTTCATTTTAAAAATTAAAATTAAACGGCACTAATTTGATTCGCATGCGCAATGCAAGTACCGCGTATGGTGAAATCGGTTCTTAATCTGCTGAAGATTTCACGGATCGATTGGAAACTTTATAAATGTGCGCATTCGATGCGCTATTGCCGTTACCATGTTTTCTTCAGCAAACAACCCGCCCTTTAATTATTTCTACATCGCCAAATATATTTTTCAGTGCAAAAATCATTTCCACTCAAATAACCTTTTTTTAATCGATACAAATTGGATATTTCTCCAAAAAGCAAATTAATAGCTGCCGGGTTAGCGATTTTGAGTTTGAGAATTTGGAAATTGGAATTTGAATTGCATGAATCCTATTGAAATGTTTAGAACTAAATTTGAGAACAGAAAAATAAAGTTAATTCCCACAATTATTTTCATTACGAATAAAAAGTTATTTTAAAAGTCTCAAGTTTTTGAGTCATAAGAATTTTTATAGCCACGGTGAGAGCTGTGGACTACTATTCTAGAGGTTCCGGGTTCGTATCCCACATGATTCAAATTGTTTTGTTTGTAAAAAGTCAAATTATAAATGTAGCAGATATGAAGTATCTAATAGAGCAATGCCAACGTGTGCACACTAGAAGTCAGGCGTCCCGAGTTCGAATCTCATCGGAAACCACACAAAGACTTTACATAAGAAGGCAATTTAAATAAAATCTACTGAGATTCCTGTACGCCTTTAAATCAAGAGTATATTTTCAATTTAAAAGTGCTTGAATTTCATTACCTTATTTAAACATGTTCGCTTCTATATTAACTACTGTATTTTCAAACTTAGCTGTTTATTATATTTAAAAATTTTTGATTTAGATATTATATATTTTCACCTAATTTTAATATATTTTTCTCTCAGTGTAAAAGACATTAAAATATGTTACCCCCTTTTGCCCGTTTAAGGGTCGAATTTAAAAAAAGAATACCTTCGTAGTCGGTGCTTATGTCATAATGGCAAGACACTCCTCAAATTTCACGTTTCTACGTGGAGGACTGAATAATATTTTGACTATCTCGCTGGAACTCCTTTGTTTTCGGGAGACTTTCGGGTCATATAATCTGACCAAGGACATACATATACTGCGGAGAACTTAAATAGGCACACATTCTTAGAAGAATAAACCTATTTAAAAAAAAATTTGCCTGCACGTATGGTATATATACGCATATTTGCCATTTATGACCGTGTACCTAGTCAAGTGCTCCACAGTGTGTGTTTAATTAAATCAGGCCAGTAGTTTCCGCGTGATGTATGCACAGGCAGACAGACGTCACAGTTATATTATACGTATATAGACAACATTACAATAACTACCTTTCAAAATAAAAATACATAGAATTAAAAGAAATATGGCAGCACTTCCGTTAAAGTACATAACGTTCTACGTTGGTTCTCGACCGTATAAATGCGATCAAAATTTATTCTCGACAACTTATTGTTAGTCGGCTTTAGGTATACCATCTTTTATCAACTTTCTCTTTCCATTTTTGACATTGAAATTTGAAATACAGTCCCAGGTCAGAAGTGAGAAGAGGAGAAATATTTTGAAACATCAAAATTCAAAATTTGGAAAAGGTTTGAAGGGAATAAACTTAGTGTCAAACAACCTACCTCGAATTCATAAGAAGATTTTACAGAAAACCAAATCAAAACCTATTTATTCACTTCAAAGATAATATAAAGTTATGAAGTTACAAACAAGCTCACAAGCATTCTCTCACTCGAAACGCATACATATATGTACCTTTCTAAACAAATCACAAATTGCGAGCAATGTTCTATATACTGGAAGAGTATTGGACTGTATTGCAGCAGGATGTTCACCTGCCCTTAATTTATGGAAGCCTCATGGATCAATCCAATTTTTTTGCGTTTATGAGTTTGTAGTAGAGAAAAATGTTTTTTGCAGAACATATAACAAAAAGTCTCATTTCGTCAGAAGAACGAATTTTATAATATCAAAAAACGGTTCGCGTTGTTCGTAGTTACAGCATAAAAGTGGTATCAAAGTGGATATTACAAATTATTAGTAATTACAAATATAAGTGTGGTATATGCAGCATATGTATTGAAAAAGTGAAAAAAAGGTTTTTTTGAATCAGTCTAATGTACATACATATAGTATGTACATATGTATGTATGATATATTTCAGAAGGTAAGAACTTCTAATGGAATTCTTATCAGGGCTAATTATTCAGTTTAACGATAAACCTGAACGTTTTCTCGAATTTAAGTGCTTCTATTCTGATAACATTGCGAGTGTCCCAAGTACGGATTTATCATCCTCAGCAGCCATCTAAACCTCAATTGAAATTCCGCAAAAACATCCGTTTACCTTGATGGCGAAGCGGAAATAACACGACAATTGCCTACTTACCTGTAGGCCTCTAAAAGCACGCAGGCATTCCCGAGCCAGGAAAAATGTTAAGTTCAAATATTCAAATAATCCTGAAGAGGCCCGAGCAAAACACAACGACTAAAGAGAGAAGCAAAAGGAGAAATGACAATAATCATAAACGAATCGCCAACTGAAGAAATTCTTTTCTTCGTGCGCGGCTTCAATCGAAAGAAATTTCTCAAGATTGATAAAATGTGACAAGAACATGTTCCGTTACGTCTTCCTCTTTTCCATTGATGTGTGATTCTTAATGTTGGCCATCGGAGCATCACCAAAAAGTAGAAGCAGCAACGGCTCCGGCGGCGGCACCAAGCCGGATCGTAACAGAAAACCGCCAAGCCAATCTAAGCACCCATATATCGTGGAGTACACCGTGCAGCAGAAGAAAAGCAAGCGGGCACGAGAAGAAGTCGATAGAACCAGAGAACAAGGCCAAAAGAGAAATTTTCTCCTCACGAAATGTGGGTCAATTGTAGGGCCGCAGCGACTGCCGTGTGCCTGCCTCAAGACACCATCCATCCGTCTGACAATCCATCCACCATCTGCTCCATGTGTTCCGTTTATCTTCGCCTGAGCACAAAAACTTCTTTGCTTCCATTCTTACGGCCAATCCCCAAGCACACGATCATCAATGGTACAATGGCGGATGATAACGAACAACGATGACGATTCATGGAGTGGCGTGTCTGGAGCAAATGTGGACACCGGGATGCAGGGGTGCCCCAAAAACGAGATCTTCCCGTTGCTTGTGGGAGCCTCCGGTTCTCTAACTCTGCGCGACGCGATATCAGCGCGATCGGTGTCTAGGTTGTTTGTTCTTCTTTCACGGCTCGTGATCACCGGCTGTGGAGAGAATATCAAGAACGCGCCAAGTCGTAGATGAAGAAGTCATTGAGGTTGAAGAATATAGGCCTAGAGAGAAAGAAAGAAAACAAAGTACCGTATGGTGTGTGATTCTAATTCGAGATAACCCACTTTTTCGAATAGAAAAAGAGAAGAAGAAAGCTCACACCAGCGGCACTCCTCTTACGCCTCCTCCTTCTTCTTTTTAAGTCAGGCTTGCTGTCTTCGGCTGGTAGGAAGAAATTTTCGTTTCGTTCCGTTTCACGTTTTCGGCCTGTATGCTTCGCAACTTATAATTTGTGCCAGTTGTTATTGTGGTTGTTGCTGTTTTATTCCCATAATTTCTTTCTCTGATCGCAGCAGCAGCCAGATTCTGCGGGGCAATTCAGCGGCTTTTTTGTCATCTTCGATCACTTCTTCTTCACCTGGCCCCCGAACCTCAGGAGAAACAAGCTTGTTGCGGGCTTTGAGCCTCCACTGGCTGTGAACACTGGCACCACTCTATGCCACAGTACTCTAAATGCGATCTAACTTTATTTTCTTTCCTTCAAGCTGCTTGTTTTTTGCATTGAGCGCACTCTATCTCATTCCTTCTTTACTGTCTTTACAGGGGAAGCAGACAAAGTGAAGACGTTGATCCGACTACGTGCAGAACTTTCTCCGCTGTTTACTGGCAAACGGAATGCTTCAAAATATGCATGGGCGTAAGTATATCGCCGCTGTTGGCTTGTTGTTTTTCTTTTCTTTTCTTTCGTTTTTTTGCTGCTTCGCCACTTTTGATTTGTTATTATTATCTCCGTCATTTTTCTCCGGCGAGCGCTTTGTTGGCATTCGCATTTATTAGCGATAGAAATTTTTTACGAACGCACTTTACGAAGGCACACAAAATTTCTATTTCACTCGAGAATGTGACATCGTTTTTCGTCGCTTGCTTTTTATTATATTTTTCTTCAGCGCCGCAGCGTTTTAAATATTGGTGGTTACCTAAAAAATAGGCATGGTGATGCAGGGAAAAAGCGAAAACAGACAAATGTCCATGCAATCTTCTACCGATTGAATTTAAATAATTTCAAAATACCGTGTCGAAACACAATCAGCCTCTAAACTACTTTAAATGTTCGAAAACAAAAAACAAACATGGACTAGAGCCCGGTGTTGGCGCTGGCAGTGTATTCTTTCACCTGTTTTCACCATCGTTTGGATATGTTCAATATTTTTGGTAAAGCGGCTCGGTTTTTTTGTCTGATCGTCCGATCATCATCATCCGCCGATGCGTAAGAAGGGGGACGGAGAGAGATATTTAAGGTCTTCTTCAAAAGAAACTCAGATCGAAACTAATTTCCTAAAGGTTTTCTTTGCATTTCGACGAAGAAGCAGATATCTGTTTACTATGTTTCTTCACCCAAATTTTTTCGAGGTTTATTTATTTCTGGACTGGACTATTGCACTCTTCCCCAGCGTGGAGAAATTGTGCGATTTTGTTTTTTTTGCAGCTGTTTCTTTTCGCAAAGCTTAATTTATTCTAGAAATCTGATAGTTTTAGCCTTTATAGCACGAAAGCAGCATATCCACCATTAATTGGCTTTTTAGGTGAAATTTTCTAGTTTTTTGCGTAAAAGTTTAAGTTGAAATCTGTTGCAGATTAGAGGGAGTCTCGACAAGATCTCGTTAGGTGGTGACATAATTTACGCACAGGCCGTTTGGTTTCAACAACTAATTTTTTCTTCCACCTGGCCACCGAGAGAAAGTGAACGAATAGATAGATGAGACTGTCTCAGATGGCCTTGGCTGTATTATTTTATATTAATTAGTAGTAATTTGCTGAAGGCGAAAAATTATAATAATGAATTTGATGTTGACTTGATTGCTGGTCAATTTTGCAAGATTAATGTGGACAGCTGGTAGACGATGGATTTAGAGGCTACCAGAATTAATTGCGAGTAGGTACTTCAAATTACGGTACACGCAAATCATATGCCTACCTAGTGTCTATGGGTGAAATTGATGTGAAATTTTGTGATATGTATGAACAAGTATATTACTTCAACAAATCAGTCTATGTAGCTAAGAAGTTTACAAATGTATAGGTACAGAATGAGAAAAACCTAAACTCCTGCTATAAGGGCAAGATTCTCATTACTTTGCATTTATTAATTTAGTGTCTCCCAGAAGGCGACTTTTGTAAAAAACAAAAACACTTTAAGGCCTTTCCTGGAGAAATATTTCTATATTTAACTGAGAAACCCTACTAAGGAAAACATGAACAAATCAAAGAATAACGGCAGGATTTATATTCTTTTTATTTAATCTATGTACCTGTTACAACAGAAGCCGATATACATATGTACGCACAAAAACCAGCCCAGGAGATTTCTTCAAAAATACTTTTTATTTAATTGTATAGCGGAATGGAGTGCAATGGTACTATTTCTACAAATCTTTGTGACAACGTCGAACTTTTCGCGTAATATTTCCAAACCGTCAATACGGATTCATCTTTTGATGCAAACGGACATGCGACTAATATGAATTCCGTTGTAGAACTTGATGATTCAGTGAGGTTGATGACATGCTGAGCAAATTGAATTCTGACACATTTCATAATCGGGATTTAGTCCCTAGTCGTTAGCCCCTACCCTTACTTTAATTTTTCATTTTTCTTTGCGTTCCTTGATCAATGGAAGTTTTCATACACTAAGCCTCTCCATAAAGCTGGATCTCGTCATTTGATTAATAATTATAAACCCATTGCAATATTATTTTCCTATTCCCAAAAAATTTGACAGTTTAGTTTAACTAAGTAAGTAAGTAAGTTTGACAAAGTATATTTCAGTATTAAAGACGAAATTTGTTTTCAACAGCATGAATTTGTCTCACGGAGGTCTTCTGTTACTAATCTAGTACTTTTTTAAAAATGTTACTTCGAGTTAGTTTGTTGGATGATGGATGCCAAGTCGGTTTTTATCTACACAAACTTTGTGAAAGCTTTTGACAGAGTTGACCCTAAGATTCTGGTTAACAAGCTAGCTTCCTGTTTTCGGGTTTCATTCCTCTTTACTCAGCCGGATATCTTCTTATCTTGACGAACGTCTACAATGTGACATGAGAGATTCTTGCAAATAAAGTATTTACAAGGTTTTATCCGGGGTGCCGCAAGGAAGTTATCTTGGGCCCCTATTATTAATAATTATCATTAATGACATTTGTCAATTGACAATTGTTAATATTATATCGGATGCTGATTCACTCTTATATGCGGACGATCTTAAAATTTTCACTAAAATAGCTGAGTTCTCAGATTGTTTTTGCAGGCCGATCTCATAGGTATGGCGCGTGCTTCTCTGCCATAGACATTCACGGGGAGGGATCGAGATCCAGTCCCAGTTATTAACTTGGTTAAGATTCCAATTTAAAGTATAATGAAGACAAATTTTTATTTGATCACTCTCGGATCGAAATACTCATCAATTTTTCAGCTCGTGCACTACACCTAGTGATCAAGTTCAATCCGAAAAAAAAAAAATATTGTCCCTTGTTGGAACAAGAGCTTTTAAAAGCTATTGCTTTTGATTTTTTGCCTGAAATTGAAATTGTCTTTTTACCCAAAAATATCTAAAAACCAAGGATTTATTTGTCATTATTTTACGGTAGGTATATTTTTAGAATCTTGCGGCATTTGCGATATCGTATTGTACAGGAGAAACTCTATGTGTATAGAGGTTTAAAATGATTCGAAATGGAATTCGAATTAAAACCACATTTGTTTATTTATTTATTTAATTATACTATTATAGGTTAAAAGATTTAAGCCTGGAGCCCGCACTAAAAGAAAAGGACGCCTTCATGAGCCAAGCCAATGTGGCCTTTGGTCTAATTAGACTGGTCGGCAAGGTTTTTCTCCTTGAAATACCGATCCGCTTTTGGGTTTATTTTCCTACATTCATAAAAATTGTTTATGGCGTTCGAGAAAATTTTTATATGGCTCTAATGACAGGGTAAACCCTAAACTATAACTATAAAATATTAAACCACAATTTTTTTCAGTTGAACATGTTTTCATATACATACATGAGACGAATGAAGTGTAACTTTCCATAATTCTTGCAAGAAAATAACTCGTGCTGATGAAAACCCATGATTTAGAAATATGTATTTCGTAAATCTTTTGAGTCGTTAACATTTTCAAGCAATAATTTGAGCATTAAGCTTCCATTTGGTGCGTCCCGTACCGACATTACATGATATATATTTGATTATTTTTTAAAAACATGCAAACATGGTTAAGAACCATGTTTTTGACTTCTTAACATTAATTTTCTCGAAATTCCTACGTGATTGAGAAGTTTTTCTTTCAGATTTGTAATCTATGGAAAAAGTGCTATCAAAATCATTTATAATTTGTTGAGGAAAGGAAAAGAAAACGTATGATAAATGTGGAGCAGTGTTATAATCATTTTGCCTAGTTGAGGGTAGTACGGACAACTCTATATATATTGTAAACCTTAAATAGTAGGTAATAGGCCTTAATTTGTAAAATCAACTTTGGAAAACTCAACTCAATTTCACAATTAATTTATGACGAAACCCCAGAAAAACAGATTGCATTCCTCGGAATTTGACGCACACAGTCCAACAAACTTATTACATTTATGTGTAAAAACCGTCTTAAATCTAATTTATAATATTCTTTAAATTTGCGTCTTTTTTACACGTGTCTTCACAAATACAACTCTTCACTTTAAATTCGAAAATTGAATTATTAAGGCACCGATCATGACAGCCTTATATGATAGCCCAAAAGGAAGAAAACCACACTTACCCATCATGAAAAAGAAAAACACTCCGATAACATGCAGATTCCCACTTTAAACATTAGAACAGCACAGCTCTGCTACCAATATTAATTCCAATTTTCGTGTTTTTATATCTATTTTTAGAATGTGTCATTTTGTTATTAATTAACTCTGGCCATCGAAGTTGATAAATTGAATCTACTACGTACAAAATTGTAAATAGGACAGTCCATATCAGATATCAAAAGATAAACCCGAAAGTAGTCTAAGTGAAATTGATATTTGGAAATAAAAAAAAAATTAAAGATAAACTAAAAATTAACTTACTTTACTTTCAGCGTCGTCGAACGAGAATTGAACGTACCGCTGCCATTGTCCAAAATCATCAAAAAGTGGAATAATCTGCTGCAGGAATACAAAGTAAGTACTTCAGTTACTCTTTCTGCAATTTTTTCCTTCAAGCTGCAGAGTCGCCTTAGCAATTTCTGAAACAAAAATTTTCGCTCTGGACTTGTTAATATGCACATCTGCACACAAACTTGCAACATTCATTGAATTCAGGTGAAAAGCTCATTCTCCTGTGGCACGTAGCTGAGAGCTGATAAGAAAATAAAAAAAGAAAAGATAAATAGATTTTTTATTCCATTTTCTCGCACGTTTCTAATTGACGAGAAATGGTGAGAACTTTTCCCTTTGTTCACGAGCGAAACATTTTTCGATTATTACCATAACCGAGGGAACAGGCCAGGGGAATGTTTTATTCACAGTGCGCTTGGTGTTCCATTGCGGATTTTATGCACCAAGTCTTCACGGCAACGGCACGGATCTTTTGGGCATAGGTGACTCCTTCGACATTCTTTTCATAAGCCCAAAATTAGATACAACTACCCGATAAATCTGCATATTTCGGGAAACGCTGATACTTTTCGGCGATTCATCACTTCCTGCATATTATGATATGGTGATCAGTTTTCGACGATCTGATCACCCGACGCTTTTGAGGCATTTGAAGGTCTCCCACGAATTTGGTTGCAGGCTGGAAAAATTTGCAAGTATTCTGATGCTGGCACATTTCTGTGACGACAATCCGGTGGAACAGTACTTGCGATACTAGAGACGTAAAGTATTACCATTCTAGGATGCACGTTGTTTGGAATTTTGACTTCGCGGCGGACGGCGCGGCGCAGTGAATAAATTGAATATGGTTAATCCACTAGTCTAATGGCGCAATTCCATCGAGGAGTCTTTAAAATTGTGATAAATCGTAGAATTCATTCTTAGGATTGTATTTTAAACTATTCAATCCGAAAGTCATTCAACATTTTCTCAATTGTTTCTGTAAACAAATCGGCTGCTGGGCGAGATATATATAAATCTTAATTCTCAAACTAATTCATCGAATAGTGCATGGGTACCAGGCGAGCATGATATAATGGGTATCTTACGTATTTTAATGTACTTGGCCTTAGGACCTTCACTAGTATCTTGACCCCCTTCATTATTCATTAGCTGCATCTAAGACCAGGAACATTTTTTCAAATTTCCTTTTATAAATATTCTCCGCCTTTGTCCATTCAAACAGTTCTACTAACGTATTTGAATATTTTTCCGCCAATAAAGCCAGTATATATAAAATGATTTGTCTCATTTTCGTTCCCCAATATAGTAAACATAAAGTAAGCTAATTTGCGTCTCTCGTCGACAATGTGTTAACATAAAAACCTAGAACTCGTTAAACATTGAACAAATTATATCCTAAACTTTTTGATATCAAAAAATATCGAAGATATTATTTGCTGTTGTTATGTCCAAAATGGATTATTTATGTGGATTATTAT
The DNA here is from genome assembly GCA_947538895.1 of Neoitamus cyanurus. NCBI lineage: Eukaryota > Metazoa > Arthropoda > Insecta > Diptera > Asilidae > Neoitamus > Neoitamus cyanurus. The sequence continues at coordinate 47,077,132 of OX384542.1, forward strand.
TATTTCAAATTTTTATTCGAAGTACTTTAGAGGACACGATATTTTCATTATATCTAGATATATAAAACTATTCCCTGACTGACAGACAGACAACGCACAGCCTCAACCACTATATAAAAAAAAATTTTTGTCCGATTTACTTGAGATTTTACAGAAACACTCTACAACACAAATAATGGAACATGCACTTCACCATATCTCAAAATTCAATCTCCAAGGAGATAAAACGGGGTATACATATTTGTATGGGAAAATATATTTTGACGTGACCAGTGATCACTCAGGCCTATGGTACATGTTCAGAAAGTTTGCATTACGAAAATTAGGTGCCTGTCTATCATCGGCTGTTTCTGATAAGCTATAATTGATACATGCAATATTTTTTATACTGTTTATGTAGCTAAAGACCAGCTAAATGGCGCCGAAATTATTTTCACGCGGGAGGGGACGGGCTTTATGCATGCGAAGTGACACAAGAACACGAAACTAATGAGCGGATTTCCGTGTTAATAAAAATACCTATAGGAGCTTTTGGATTCGCTGCTCTTGAATTTGCCATCGATAATTGGAAATTCAAGGCGGATCCAATATGGCGACCGAAAATTCTCAACTTGAACGGATTTCCGTGCTATTGAATATATAGTGGTGATTTAAAATCTGCTATCGAAATTTCGAACCTCAATATGGCGGTCAAAGGTTCTTAAGGGCGGGGTAACGTATTAAAAAATTTTATTTTTCACTTTTGTTTTATTGTTTCATATGATTGTACAACATCTTAAGATTGTTGTGTCAAAATTTCAAACAAATCGGAGTAAAACTAACTAAGATACAGAACGTTGAGCGTTTGTTGCTTTCATGTATACTACTCGATTTTCAGGTATGCAAAACTTTAAAGCGATTTTCTGACGCTTGTCATTTTTAAAACCGGTGAACAGTTTAGAGCAAAATCTACTCGACCGATTGTTTTGAAATTTTGTATACAGCTTCTTTACATAAATGACCAGGTAACGCTGGGAGCTTTTTTTTTTTTTCATAATTATAGATTTTACAATAACAAATAGGTTCATTTTTTAGACGAAAATCGGTGTTTTCACTTCTAAGTGTCAGCAAAAATTGAAAAATCAAAAAAAAAAAATTTCCTCCCAGAAATACCTTTGGAAAGCGGTTATCTAATGACACATTTTTTTTTTTTAATTCAGATGATCCACTCTTCAGTAATATTGTTCACCGACAGACAACTTTTTTTCGAGGCGCCTCCGAAGATTTGCTGCCGTCGGCTTAATTATTTATATTTTGTTTTAAAATATTAAGGAAAATATTGTTCACAGCTTGTACTATAATGCTGCGATCGACTAATTAAATTTGTATTGCCTGTAGCGTCTGGAAAAATTCTTGAAAAAGGGCCTTTTTCACGCCGAATTAACGTTACCCCCCCTTAACGTAAATTAATTTTCATGAAATCTATGGTTTCCAAAAAACTGCCTTTTTCTAAGCTCATATGCTTACTTATATATTTAAATTTGGGTGAAGGGGGGGAGCAAAAGGTCCCAAGCACGCAGACTACACCAAGTCCATTGTTATCTACCCCCGCCTTAGGCGAACTTCTTCGTTGTTCTGATTAACTGACGAACCTCGGATAGGGGACAAGGACATATGTATATCTTCCATCCGCATTACGCCAGCACCGAACATAGTGCGCCGCGCTTGGGAGAACGCGGGACAATCGGAGAGAAAGTGTTCTGCGCAGTCTTCATCCTCCCCGGACAACGCGCATGTCGGGTCATTGACGATTGCCAGGGTATGTATGCATTATGCCATGTTATAGACCCTACAAGATTCCTATGTTCATTCTTTTCTACTTAATTTAAGCAGAGTTTCTGCAGTGCATTTTTTGGGATGTCCTATAAAGAGTTTGGTGTGTCGCACCTTCTTTTGCTAGGCTATTGGAGTTTTCGTTACCCTCGATGGCTTGATGACTAGGCACCCATATAAGAGAGACTGAATTGTAGCGAGCTACCGACTGCAATCGTTTTTTACATTCCAAGACAATTTTCGAGTGGGTAATAGGATTTCGGAGTTCTGCGAACGCAACTCCAATCTTCCTTTCATGCCATCTCTGATCAATTATCTAGTTTATCGGACTTAGTATAGCGAAGATTTCCGCTTGAAAAACCGACGCAAAGTTTCCGAGAGGATATGGGAATTTGATCTTGTTGTTCAAATACCATCCAGCGCCCGTACCGATAGAGGTTTTCGAGCCGTCTATATGGAAGACATTGGAAACACTCTCTAGTAGATGGTGTAAGTTTTCCCAGTCCTCTATATTCGGTATTTAATCATGATATCTCCTTTCGAACCGTGTTACCGGTGTTATATCATCCATCGGCACACTCTACGCGTCACAGTCTTCACAATTAATTAATTAATTAATTTATTAATTGAGTCTACCGTTAGTACAAATCTTACATATTACGAATTACTTAAAGTCATAACAATTATATTAAATGTTCAAATTTTACAATAGTTTATAATCTATGTATCAATGCCAGCATTATATTTTTAAATTCATTCCTAGTCCAGGCAAATTAACTGAAAAAAGGGGTAGCTTCCCAATAAATAAAAACAGCAATATTATAGTTGATTCGGGAGTTTCGCAAAATCGGAAAAATCAGAAGCGGCCTTGAGGGTCATTTTCAAGGCTAAACGGTCAAATTTCCAAAATTGAAAAGACAAGCCAAATGATGGTGATTAAGGGGTTTTCGGGGTCGGAGATCTCCTACCCTAAAACCCCCGAAGCAACCATAAAATTGCTGTTTTGATTATTTGGAAGTGAAATACAAATTTGCTTGGACTAATATCGCGGAAATTGGATAGAATCATTTATTATTCTAAACTACCATAATTTGTTCTATGGAAAGGGCGATTCATCAAATTGTTTCCGCGCGTATTTTTACTAGGAACACGAATTCTAATCAATCCCCTCCTCATTTGTATATTGTTATTAGTGTAATTGTCGTTCTTATGATAAAGAGAGATATATTGTATTTATGAAATCATTAAGCCAATCCTGATACTAGGGTTATTGCTCCGATAGCTCCTGTTAGGAGTCATGGGCCATTATCTACAAGGTGAAATGGGTGGTTGGCCACACAATTAATATGACAAGAAAGGATATCTGTAATGAATAGAACTCGAGTATAAACTCGTCTCAGGTATAGCGTTTAATAAAACCCAAGAGTTTGAATGACTTACTTAGTGCAAATTCAATATGCTTTGAAAAGGTAAGTTTGCCGTCAACAATCACACCAAATCTTTAAATTTAAGTACTCTCGACAAAGAAATGTTATGGATATTATAATCCCTTCATATTGGATTGACCCACCTATAAATCGTCAAAACTTTACATTTTGTTATGTTAAGTGATAGGTGATTGCGATGAACATCTCTTTCAAAGCGAAGAGATATTGCAGGGTAACTGGAGATGTCAATTCCCCCAATATTTTACGCCTTATTTACCCTAAATACCTAAACTTCAATCAGTGTTACTCAGCAGCTAATCACTCTCGACTCATAACAACAACGAATTAAACCCTACTTAAGAAATGTATTATTAGTATTTAATTAAAGAATAGAAAACCATTTAGCATTAACGCGTGTAGACCTATGTTCAAAATGTGCTCCCCGCAAGTAGCCTTCGTAAAACTAGGAGCACGGTAGTCTATTAGATAAATGTTTGTTGTTGTTGTTATTTATTTCGCCTTCAAATAAAAGCGTCTTAGTTGTGACTTTTATGGTCTTAGCGTCTGGCCATATGACCATGAATAACAGCAATTCAAAACATGCAGGGTATTCGTATTGAAGAAACTGAAGCAGAGCCTCGAAGTGGAGAGGCTTTGTGGAAGCTCAATGATCCTAACTGGAGTGCAAAACGACATATTTTTTTATTTCATCCCTACATTGGCATGTACTGGATGGAGTCCTTCCAAAAAATTATTTAATAACTTTTCTCTTCAAGTGCTACTTCGAATCGGACTTTCCATCATCATTTTATATAATTGTATCAATTTTATGGAGCACTTTTAGTTTAGAAGCTAGAGTGTGATGACAGCTACAGCTAGATGGACAGACAACGGTGTATCTTTCATGAAGCTCATCTTGTCAAGCGAAAATTTTTTGATATAATAATTAAAATGAAAGGCAGAATATGATGAACATAAACATAAAAATACATATATACATATATGTAAATGTATCAATAAGCCGCGACACATGGAGACGGTTTTATGCATACAAACTTTCTGACAATCTTGGAACAATCAATTGTTTGTACGCCACAGTGCCCACACACGGCGTCGGTTTTCATTTGCGAGCAGATTTCCACATGCTCATATGCTTCATTCTTTAATGTTTTGTCCAAATCATTGCTAGATTTCACTCTCCACGAGCATGGAGTATCTTCCTATAATTGGAAATGCTATCCAGGAAAAATTCTCTACTCTAAAAGGTGCTTACACACACAGTCAAACTTATGTTTGTACACATAAAACCGTTCCGTCTGTAGCAGCATAATAGTACTGAATTTTTTTTTTTTTTTATTTCACAATTTTATTGCACACTTTATTAGGCTTACTTTCTTCAAGTGATCACAGCACCTCAGGGAGAAATCAAAATCACTATAAATGACACGCTCAGCGTGAATAAAAATGGTTGGAATCATATTGAAATAATCAATCAGTTGAGCGCTTTACTCAACTAAAACTTACAAAATGACATAACAATTTCATGACTCATAAGCTGAGCGTGTTTTCTATTCATATACCTATGTATATACTTATATACGCTAAAAAAGCAACCAGATTTGTTGCCTATGGAATACATTATAAAGGTCGTGCAGAGTGTGATTTGGAACCAGGGCCCTATTCCACAAAGCAATTTTGAACTTTTCGCTTTGCAGTTTGCTTTGCAAATCCTGTTCTACAACAAATCAAATATTGCAAAGTGCTAAAACTTTGCATATAAAAATTGAGTTCCGTTCCACAATGGTTCGTTATTTCAAAGTGATACGCAAACATTGTTCGGAAAAGTAGTTTCATTTGCAAAATCAAAAATTGATTTTGCTGTGTGTAAATAACGTAGGGGAGTACCACAATGATCAAGACGACATATTCTGTAAAATTGGGAATTTTGCTGCTATGCTAGTCTATTGCCCTAGAATTTAGTAAGCGTGGAATTTAAATAATTAATAAGAGCATTTCATATGCTTTTTGCTAAAGGTATTGTAAAGGATCATTTGTACACCCTCGTGCAGGCAAATATTAAAAAATATAATGTTCAGTAATAAGTTTTCTTTGAATTTTATAAAAAGTACAGTCTGGCGAATGCAAAGACAATTTGTTAAAAAACTAAAGTAATCTTCTAAAGCATCATAGGTTAGGTTGCTGTGGCTGCCTATGGGCCCACTTAAGCCATATAAGGCCCTGTGATACCACACAGGGAAGATTCCCCGTTAACCCAAGTGAAACCTTTCAGTGTCCTTGACTAACCACATGAGGTCATGTATGTCAACGGACCCCAGTTCGGTCCGGACTTTGTAGTAGGTAGTACAAGATAGTACCAAAGTTCCGAGCCCTGCGTATAGTGAGGGCCGGACAGTGACAAAGGGGTTCAACGGTATCCTCCTCGTCCACATTTTGGCAGCTTCTGCAGTAGTCCTTCGAAGGAGGTCTGAGTCTTCTGGCATAACTATACCTATGAGGCAGTGGCCTGTAATAACAATCACAATCCTGCTCATAGAATCACGCCTGAGAGGCAGCAGATTATTGGATCTGGCCTGGTTGAAGGTTGGCCAGATTTGCCGGGCTATGAGGGAAGTGTCTTCGGCATGCCATCTGTTATATGCAGCTCTTAAGGCTGCTTTCTTAATCTCCAGCTTAAAGCTTTAGAAATAAGTAGTAGGGTTGAGAAATAATGCAATAAGGAATGGTCGTGCCACGGCGAGCAAGCTCGTCGGCTTTACAGTGCCCTTTTTGTGTGCCGCCCATATGAGTTTCAGGTGGTATCGTTCCGCAACGCCATTTAGTGATGAACGGCAGTCTTAGACGATTCTTGAATTAAAACCGGTCAAAATTTTAAACAAATGAAATTTTTTTTTCGCCAGAACCTATCGAGTGGCATATCATTTCAATCGAATTTAAAAAGCGATTCTAAAGTGTAAACATTTATAAATCCTAGAAGAATTCATTTTCCCAATACAGAACTCTTTTTAATATGCGTTTAAAAGAGCGCATTTTTCTTATTATTGTTTGTTCTATCACCATTTCGTTCTATCACTCCCGAATGGGAGCTAGTGTATTGCATTAACTAACTATTAAGGGGGGAATACCAATTAGATGTAGGAAATAGTCACTTGATTTTCGGCTTGGATTGGGAAAAAACTATCAATAATAGAAAAATCAAATTTCGTACATAGGTTGTATGTTGTATTTCCAAAAACACAAATAAAATTTTATTGCAAAATCTGCATTTGGCTTGTTGTTAGAAGCGTGCACAATAGAGTCTGCAAATTCGCAGTGTGACAGATAGCACCTCAGGAAATTTTTCTAGAATAAAAAGGGATTACAAATAAGTTTCCTAATGTCATTTACTTGCCCTTGACGTTTTCAGTTTTTTCAAAAAAAAATTTTTTTTCTTTATAATTAAAAAAAAATCGTTTTTTCATTTTTTTTCAGTCTTGCGAATTTGTTTTTCAAAAACAACACTGTTTTTGCCAAAAAATCGTTCGTCAAGGGCAAGAGAATTGCATTGCAAATCATGAAAATCGGTCCAGCCGTTTCTTCGCAACTTGTCACACCGTTTTAAAACATGAGTTTTGGGAAAACGAGTTTAAAGTTTTAGTTCCCCAAACATCTCTCCAACAAACTGTCATCTGATAAGCTCTTGTAAATCGGCAGTAAATGTTTTTGAACCTCAGGATGCAGTGGAGAGAGGTGTTTGAAACTTTTCTTCGTCCCGTTCGCTTCGGCCACACGCCATTTGCACCAGCTATCGAGCCCCGGAGGACAGTATTGATGCTGAGCGTACCATGAACGGCGATACTCCATCGCTTAAAAAAATACCTAATTCGCAGAATTTCGGCCTTAAATTTCGTAGATACATTTTCGAATAGCTATAGAATCCATTTCCGTAAAAAAAATGGATTTTTTGAACCGGTCAATTGGTATTACCCCCTTAAGTGCTTAGTAGCGTTATGCACCCGCAATCCCGATGCATATGTGCAAGGGCATGTATTATTTGATTTCCTTTGATTCTTCTACTTTTTGCAGTTGAACAGAATTCCATTTCACTTTCATACACAGACAAAATCACATCAACGTAAAATCAGTTCAACATTTTTGCAACATACAAAAAGGTTGCAAGGCATACAAAAACTTCTTTTCCTTGCATATGACACCTCCCATATGTTGTAGCTTATAGTGCCTCTTGAAGCTTATGACGCATGAAATTCCTTTTGAAACCGCATAATAGCGTAGGTCCGAATTATAAAGCTCACTGGCTTCTTTTGTGTCTTTTGTTAACGTGAAATTGTGCAACTCTCGAGACAGGCCATGCCATTAGTGCCCGCTGGTTAGGACGGATGGTGAAAAAAAGCAAAGTTAAAATTCGCGAATTCTTCCAATAGCGGCGTCTGCTGAATTGGGGCCCACGAAAGAAATTATCACCACACAACAAAGTTCCAATCTCCGGTAGAAAGTTCGAATAAACAAGTTGTTACGAAAGCGCCAAAGGCCGTTCATTCATCTCTTTTAAGATTTCATCCACCAGAGTGCTCCAGCGCTCGAATTGTTTTTTCTTCTACTCTCGACGGTTCCGAGAAGTCTCTGATGAAATTTAGAAATGCTACCTTCGGCCGGTGCGTCCAATAATCATTTATCTGCAAACAGCCGTGGTAGGCCTCAAATCCTAATCCGAGCCAACATAAGCGGAACAGCAGAAGTTAGCAAATCCGCAAAGGCGGTGCACCGACTTACTTTGCTTAGGTAGACTTTAAGCACTCATTTCTCTCGATGGAGCTCGGGAGGGCCCCCAACCAAGACAGAGCAGCCCGGCTAGGGAATGTCGCTGCCGAATGGGGGTGGCAATGGTAATGTAGCCGTTGTCGTGCTGACGAATTCTCGAAGATGGGCTTAGCTATTGGTGGTACCTGGCCAACATCAAAGCCCGCGCAGTGCTGCGAATTTAAATATTCGCGGCATGCTCGGGCGCCTGCTTTGTTTTTTTTAACTATTTTCTACTTTGGTTATTATCATCGGCTGCTGAGCGAGTTGCGCTTGCGCCAACAACACAATAAAAACATGTGAGAAGCCGTCGACATAATTTCACATATATAAAATGAATTTTTACGTTTTACGCTTCTTTTTTTCTTGCTTTTGCTGCTCAGCTCACACAGGGAAAAAGTGAAAGCTGAGGAAAGAATTCAAGCGCTCACATTCAAGTCGCTGCCATAATAAACAAGCGATTCTGAATTTTGCTGTCTTCTGTTTAGTATGCTAACCCACCTGAGTCACACATGTACAGTGTCTTATAAAAGCAATTTATGCAAAGAATGTTTATAGTTGCGACTGGTTAGTGTATATACAAACTTTCGACTTTTTTGTGCTTCCCGAGACCTTTTTTACTTTTTTTTCGTGTTCGCATGCTCGTTTAGTCACCTCTTACTGCAAAAGAGTGCCACTCATCGGTGATGAATCAAGCTTTTGACTAGAATTTATACTTAACAAAAATTTCTACTTTCTCTAAAATTATAAAACCAGCACTTCTGGTTTTGTCTCAGGACGGGGCCATTGGCAAAGAATGTTTTTTGGAACCCCGGTGGATTGGACGGTTTTACTTTCTACTCTCTACTTTTGGTAGAGATGAAAATATTACAAACTGATTCTCGAAAAAAATGTTTTCTTACTACGACGAGCCTCTAGCCATGGTGGGTTACTGACATGCTTTGCTGGTTATACAACTTCCGGATGCTTGATGAATTCTTTTCGATTCCAACTGGTAACACGTCGATTTATGGATTTTTCTTTCAAACTGCCTACTAGTAGACGTCCACAATTAATCACTGGAAGGTACCCACTATTCGTGGCATAGACGATAGAAAAGTGATGGTGGTCGATATGAAGATTTTAGCAGGTGATTACTTAATGGGGCTTGGTTTTGCCGAGATGATCAAAAAACTCCATATGTTCGCGATATTAATTAAAGGTGTGGGCTAGGATTTCACAATTGGATTAGTCATTTTCGTTACACGTACAGCATTCGTTACCTTTTCTTTTGTAGCCAAATTCTGCTTTCATAGATTAAGTCCTCTATTTCTCTTTTCTCGTACACTTTGCTCCAGCTTTTTATAATCTCACAGGTTGGAGATGTTTTATTTCCTAGCTACGAATGCTCGTCCGTAGAATATAGTAAAAAAAATTTTGTCGATTAGATTCAAACAGGTAGACAATTTTAGATTCGAAAATTGTATTCATGTAAGTGAATAGAACTAACGTTTACATATTTTTAGAAAAAAATTGCAAAGGCTTAGAGTGCCAAAAGGTCTTACTAGTTTTTTTTCACAGTGAATCTGTTTGTTGAATTGTCTCTTTATCCGTATGTATGAGTATCATTTAATATGACGTCATATATGTACATAGGTAATCGCTCAAGGGCTAAAAGAATTTCTCTAGCATATTCGAGCTCAGCAACGGGGGGGTTGGTTTTAAAACTTTAGAAATTACTATATTGGCACCTCTTCCGACGCTTGATCCAGTGATGATATTATATGATATTCACAAAATATAGATATGATATGCGAAATTTGAAAACAAATTAATTTTGTTCACTTTTTCGGATTCTGGCGCGACCTGTGAAGAATCCTAAGAATATTATTTTCACTAGTGATTTCAAAAGCTCGTTTTAGACGATTTATATATTTTTATTTTTTCAATACTCTTATCACACTAAATCCTACTGACATGGATTTACTAGTATATAATTTTAAAATGTTCTTTAGTTTTTCACTTTTTTTATTCTGTATGGGCCTTACTTATAAACCTTTAAGTCGTCAATAAGAACCTAAATCGTAATTAGCAATTTTCTGGTACAAAACACTTGAGTGAACTTTAGTACCTACTACCAACAGATTAAAGTTGCGGAAAAGTAATAATAATAATATTTATTCATTATTGCACAAAAGATTACAATCTTATGTAGTACTAAAAATTAGGACAAGTTGTGGTGGTATCAGTTTTTATTTTGATTTTAATAAAAATTAAACATAAAACAAAAACAGGAGAAAAAAGAAAGAAAATGAGTTTTGGACTGAAAAATATATTTGGCGCCATATAAATAATTAGAGAGCTGAAGACGGAATATTTACAGAGAAAGAAACATGGTAACGGCAATAGCCGTTCACATCTTAACGGCCTGTTATTATCAAAATGGAGCTGCATATAATTTTATTTTTGAAAATTAAGATGTTTTGAAAACGTTAGATATAAAGGGACAAATCGGGAACCCAAGCTTGATAAATTAATAATATTACTAGCTAATAAAATCTTAAATAAAACGTTTGTGAAACTCACCTTGAAAATGTCTTCTAACTTATTGACAAATTTAGTCGAAAGAATCGATTTTTGCAGCCAAAGACGATTATAATATAATATTAAATATGCAGTGTCTGTTTGCGCTCTCCGTGTCCGTGTATACGGAGTACACGGAATCAATTCACGGCACAAACAGGCAAATTTAAGTTCATTGATATTTTGTAAAAGGAAAATATCAGTTAAAAGACAAATTTTTCTTTTACAAATTGTTTTGTGCCGATGTGCGTTTACTTCCGTGTATTTCCGTGTACCCGGAGATTACACGGACACGGAGAGTGCAAAGAGACACTTCCTGAGTGATCCAATACTTGGAAATTAAAAATATTTTATATAAAGCAGTAATCTTACTAAAGTTCTTGTATACAAGTTTAACGCCGCCTCGGTATATTGCAATAAATAAATGCCGAAAATTCCCATTGGTGTAAAAATCTTTCCGGTAGGTAATAACTCCGCCATCTTTCCATCGATTCTGATGAAATTTTAAACGCAGGTGTCTTGTGTGAACCAGCACTTAGTTATGTAATTAAACAAAAAAAAAATTAATTAGGGGTAGCGTTCCATACAGAGGAATGACGGATGACATTTTTTTTCGCGCACCTCATTGTGTGGGGTATCGTTGGATAGGTATCTAAAAATGTACAATAATAAAGGTTCTTAAGACCTTTTTTTCCTCAGATTAATCGTTAGTTCGCGAGATATAGGTTTCTAAAGTCGTTAATTATGTATATAATGTATAGTTTCAACAAAAAATGTAATTTCAATCAGGGTTAATTGTTTTTATTTTTACAATCCTGACGAAAGAAAAAATAACGCTTGCTACGGAACCCCAAGTTGATGGGGTACGACATGCATTTGCCCGGTTTTTATCCTGTAAAATCAACTACTACATTTAAACTAAAGGAGGTGAAACTATATCGAATAGTAAATGAAACATCAGTGTTCCATAAGAAAATCTCGACTTCCAGAAAACTTCTGAACTTCTAACTGAAGTTCGAGTAAGGGAAATTCCTCTGTATTTCATTTTGCAGTGGGAAATTCATAGAAAGAAAACGCTCAACGCTTTATTGAGAATTAAATAGTAAAAACTTTTATTTTCCGAGTGTATAATAACACCTATCGCAAAAACGCATGGTTCGTAGAAGCAGTTTAGCTTTTTTAATCATTAAAAAGCATCAAATGCAAAAACCTAGAAAATAAAAAAAATACGTACCTCTTCCAAAGTAAATATGCCGAAACTCTCAACCTGTAAAATGCATTTGAAATCCAAGACTGCCCTACTTCGAGATCCGGCCGAAGCCGAATATCGCCCGAACGCATATTTCGCAACATCAGTTTAGCATTACCCGAATCTCTGGGTTTCGTCTTCAATCCGTAAAACCACTAACGGATGGGAACGCAGAGATTAACTTGGTACATTTCGGGAATAAAATCAGAATTTCAAATTTATCGGTGTTTTTTACAATTTAAGAAGCATTACTTAATACGCGCAAACCCTCTACTATAAAATGTTTGACCCAAAAACTCCCGAGAAAACTGTAGAAATGGGTCTGGTCCACGTGCTACTCTACTCATGGAGCATTCATCATCTCCGGAAGATTTCTGAGATCGCTCACCACGGCGATCGTGAGCAGCTGACTTCCTTGGGTGCAAGAACTCAGATGAAGTCATTGCGGCATGCGATTAAGATCACTTCTGGTGGCTTTGAGCTGGGTGTACTACAGCTTTCTTCCATAACGGATACCTAAAATCCAAATCATAACTGAGTGACCCGCATTCGGCGGAGTACACGTCTTTTTTGGCAGACTCGTAGGCGCTGATCCCGTTTGACTATTTTCTTTTATTGCCGTGGAAAAAGTAGCTCTTTGCCGCGCAGTGGCTTATGAAGATGATCGAAAGGGAAATCTCCTGTTACGCCAGCCAGTAATTTTTCACAGTTAATTGAAAAGTAAACGAATCGGTGAGCAGAAGACCGTTGCACCTTCGAAAAAATTGTTCGTAAATTAACCACCGATCCCGGTGGATCCAATGAATCCAGTGAGCACAGTTAATTGGTTAGGTGATCAGCGCAACTCCCCAATGAGAGTGTATAACTGATGTCCGCAATTAGGCAACGATTCACCTTTCTAGAGCGAACCGATGAATCTTATTTTCGGCTTTCTGCTTAATCTGAACGCACCTTGCTGCTTTCAGTCATTTGCTTAATAGAGCGAATCCGGAAGATCATGCCACACAAAAAATACACATTGTTTCGACATTTCGGTCACATAAGTTACCGAGCGGCGCCGCTGCCGCCGTCTTGAGCTCTCTTTCTTAGCAGATTTTCAGGTGCAAAAGAATTTTGATGAATTTGAATAGACGTTTTTGTCGTTTTTTTATTCTCATATGCTCATTTAGATTTCACTTGCGGTTTCAGTCTAGAGTGTCGGTTTGAAGAATGGTTTGAACGAATTACTAATCAATTCTAAATGATTTAATTAGGAGCTAAAAGCGAACAACTGCGAGATGCAAATTTGAATACTTTCTATTTTGCATATCTATTTTTTAAATAAAGGTAAGGAAAAAATTTATTTGGTTTGGACACAATTTCTCGACGTTAAAATGAGATACTGCTGGAAATAGGTGGTAGAATTCCGGAAATAAAAGCTTAAAGAATGGAACTTGATTGCTTGGATGTTTATGGTATATTGGAAATATACACTTGAACGTACAAAATATGTTCAGAAACTTCATTTGACAAATTTAAAAATAACTGCTGTGTTGCCTCAGAGTTACGGTCTCCAAAGGCAGTAAAGTAAATTTACTTAAATAACGATAACTCTTTAAAGGCTTTTTAAAAATTGCATACTGCTAAGACTGGTGAAACTTATCCGGCAACTTTCTTTTAGAACGAAACGTACGCTCACATCCAATAGCTTTTGAAAATGTAATAATTTCAATTTATTTCATAATCAAAATATGTATGGTATTTATTTCTCATCTGAACATCCTTTTTTCTACACAAATACTAAACCATACTCAATAATCCGCACAACAAACGATGCATTTTGAACACAATTTTGGTTAGAGTAAAGAGGGTTAGCAGAAAATATAAGTTCGAGCTGACGGCCAAGGTTGTTTTTGACACCGCTGATTTGGTATAAGCCAGAGTCGGAGAGGTGATCAATAAATAGGGAATCTGTCAAAGAGAGCGCGTTAGTGGCGCCTTAAAGAGTCGACGTCGGAGAGAGACCAGAGGAGCCGGGGAGATTAAAATCGCCAAGGCCTACAATGTCATCAAGGGGACTTGCAAGAGCAGACAGGGCATCAATTGCTTCAACAGCCTGCTTGTAGGCACTTAAAAGTGTGATTTTGACAGATACCGATTCGAACAAAGACAAGGATTTTTGAAGATGCGAAATACGCTAAGAACTGACATAGGAGACAATAGTATATTACGATACAAGGGCGGTAAGTAGCCGATTGCCCACGATGGCGGTGTTGACGCACGAGCGAAGCGATTAAGCGTTAATAGCCATCGTGGGTAATCGGCTACTTACCGCACCGTGGTTAATTGATGATTTACCGCATGGAAACCCGTGCGGTAAGGTACCACTTACCCCGCACGTGTGCTGAAAAATATAAAAATATGTTTTCAGCACACGTGCGGGGTAAGTGGTACCTTACCGCACGGGTTTCCATGCGGTAAGTCATCAATTAACCACGGTGCGCTAAGGAGCCGATTGCCCACGATGGCTATAAACGAACTCGCTTCGCTCGTGCGTCTAACACCGCCATCGTGGGCAATCGGCTCCTTAGCGCACCGTGGTTAATTTATGAGTCACCGAATGGAAACATGTGCGGTAAGGTACCTCCTACTTACCCCGCACTCGTGCTGAAAAATAGCATACGTAACTCGGGCGGTAAGTAGCCGAGTGCCCATGATGGCTGTTAACGCACTCGCTTCGCTCGTGCGTCAACACCGCCATCGTGGGCAATCGGCTACTTACCGCCCTTGTATCGTAATATACTATAAATCGTCGGATACCTGTTTAGGTTGGATATCAAAAGACTTATGGTAAGAAGAGTTGACGTAGAGTAGAGAGGTCAGTAGGAAGGCCTTTTTGGTGGATAGAGACAAGAACATTTGTTTTGGTCTTACCATCAATGCAGACAGAGTCGGGTTTATCATGGAGAAAGGCATGGAAAAGACGTACATTAATGTAAATACTCTTATCTCGTAAGCGGGATAAAAGGTAACGTCCATCATTGGAGTCGGCAGAGCGCATAGTGAGCTTCACGATAGGGGGGAGAAGGGGGTCGAGAAATGATGGTTTAAAGAGCTGAAGTCTATCCAAATATGGAGGTAGAGTAATGTTATCCTCAAAGGCGCAGTATAGCAGTCGAGAGATATAGGGGTCATTAAACAGAGTTAGCTTTGTTAACAATAGAATCGATGTGATCTGCAAAAGAAAAACGCATATCAAGAAGGACCCCTAAATCTCTCACTTTATTAATCCTGGCAAGAGAATGGCCGTCAATCGATTACCTGCAGCGAATTCTTTCTCTGTGAAGAAGACATGCAGAATGAAGATGCACTTAATGACATTTAGTCGAAGGCAGTCAATGGACCATTGTAAAAAGAAACCAGTTGTTGTTTCACCCTTTATTTCACACATGGTGTTACAATAATGTCCTCCCTCTTAACATAAATATTATAAATGCATCAAGTGTCCTTTTCTAAGAAAATAATTTTTTTTTACTTCATATACTCTTTAGATGCTTGCGTGATCCAACTTGATAAGAGTAAAGGTTTCAGAGTCGTATTAAATAAATGAAAGGACATACTTTTATGACCCATCAACACTTTTGTTGGTAAAGCTAATGGAACACTGCGTCAAAGCATGGTCCAGGAATTTTGACGAGCCACATATGTATAACTAAACTTCTAATTGCTATTGCTTACTATGCGAGCCTATGCTGATCGCGTTGCTCTCCTTGATCTACACTGAGAGAATGCAGTTATCCTCGCGTCATATGCAGATAGGCTAAAACTTCTGTTTTTTTCCTTTCCCTCGAGAAGAAACGAAACAGCCCTAATTGCGTCTACGTTCGGCTGCACACAAGGAAAAAAAAATGCTTCCCCAGAAGTGCTAAATAACTTTAAAATATCTGTCCCGGCTGGCTCATTCAAAAATTATGGTATGCTTGAACTGATTTAATGATGTCTCTTGACTTAATTAAAAATGTTAAACATTAGAGCGGTTTTTTGCAATTTTCTAAACAACATATTAAGATTTTGCAATTGCAAAGGGTCATCTTGTAGGTTTTATTATTTATTATTTATTTATTATTTATTATAATGCAAAATTACGCGAAAATTTGCAAATTTTCGACTTTAATTGTTTATAACTTACAAATAACAACAACTTTTCTGCAGAAAAAGCATAGGGGTTATTTCTATAGCCCCATATTACATGAAAAAGGCATCAGCATGAGTGTCACGACAAAAGTCTTAATACCCTGGACTATAATATATTACAGTATGTTTTCCAAACTCCAACAAAACAAAGTATTCTACTAAATGCACTGCACTATTTAATTTTAGACTAATCAAAGCCCCAGCTTGGTGAACTATAATTATTTTCTAGCTTTTAGCACATCATCGATTTAGTAATAAAACCGTTTAAGTCAAAAAGTTATTTCTACCTACATATCTTATTTTTTTCATTTTAGGTACGAAACCCTCAAAATGATAAGGACCTTTTTTGTTTGGCACTAAATCTAAATCCTTCGTGTTCGAACGAACAGTTCACATGTTTTACTTAATTATTATATATTGATTAGTATATACATATATGGTATATGGTTATTATTACGTAGTGGTTCACGGACAAACCTTCACACGTGCATACATACATATGTATGATCGTAGCATTGCAAAAAGGGCTGTTGTATCTAAAAATCAAAACACTTCCCAAGTTCGCTTTCACTGATGAAACTAAGTAGTAGGTAATATCCATGAGTCCATGGTAATTCCGGCTCTACTTCTCTAAATGAAAATATGTATATCAGACTCGCTTAGAATAATCTTTTCAGAATGGACGAAATTCAAAGAGCAACGACAGGGGAAAAATAATTTGGCAAAAAGAAAAAGAAGCAAATTAACTTTTCAACTGAGCGCTGCGCGCACGATTATTCGATCGTTTTCTGCAAAGGAGAAAGTGATTCTTGCGGTGAAAACCCCACAAGACTGGGTCAATTCAACGAAAACCCAGAAGCAAGCGAGCACAGCAAACAAACAAACGAACGCGGCTTGAATTATCACCTTAAGAAGGTACAGACTTACAGACACAAGGCAGTTAGGCTCTTGCATCTCCGCTTACCTCTTCTACGGCCGATTTACCACCAGTGTACTTTGGGTTTCGGGCTGTGCATGGGCCTTATTCGATTTACCTTCAAACAACTTTTCGCTGCGGTTTTGGCCTCTCCGATGAAATTTTTGCCTGACTATGGGACACTGTCAAGGAAAGATGAGGCTGAGGTGCTCGTGCCGAAGAACTGAGAAATTTTCAATAGGTTTTTGCGTGATTGCTACTGTCGACACTGACGTCAGCAAGGGCACTTAGAAGAATAAATGGATTCTTGAAAATCGTCTTAGATCGCGGAAAATGAAATTAGTTTTTTCTGTGGCGATCTAAGTATGCAAATATATATACAATATATGTATGTATATATCAAAGGTCGAAATAGAGATATCTCCTCGGAGGTTACGATTCAGCCTTGACACGCCTTTTGCAGGTGAGATGGGTCAGTTCACTTTACAAATGGGTGAACGATTTTTCTTGAAAGTTGAAAGATCACTGTGCGAATCGAAAGAGTAGATTTGCGTTCCGGTGAAAATTTCACTGAAGGCACTTTCCGTATAAAACAAATTGAAATGTCTTGAGAGGAGGTTTATATGAAACCGGAGAGAATTTGTGTGTGCTCATTTCAAGCTACAAACGATTTTTTTTTGTTCTTAAAGTAAGTCAGTAAAGGCCGAGGTATCGGACCTTACTTTCATTATGTTGATATAAAAACGTAAATCAAGACATTAATGAATTTTTGGATTAATTGAAAGAAGTGTCCTGTCTGACTTCAGAGTTAAAAGCCGACCAATAAATCCTTTAGATACATAATTTTTCGAGACCTACAACACTTAATTAAAATTAATATATAATAATAATATTACTGAAATTAATAAGTAAATAAATCATGCAAACAATTTTAAAGAACCATAGCTTACGGAACATACTGCAGAGAGTCAAGAAAACATAATTTCCTCATAAAACTAAAAATACGGGCCAAATGCGAGTCAGACTCGTGCACCGATGGTTCCGTACAATATTACAAATCATTTTATTCATACAATAATCTATCAATACAATACCCAAATCTGCACAGTTATTTAAGGATTATAGGATTAAGGAGTTACGGAGGGGTGAAAATTAACAGATTGATGTATTTTCTACAGAAACTATAAATGCCTGGAAGTATGGAGTTCCCGTACATCTTGCTCTACATTCTTTAAAAGCAAATGACGATTCACTCAAACTACGTATTTATTAACTATAGGCACATATTTTGAAAAGGAAATCATTGGTGTAGGTGCACTTATATTGCTTTATCAGGAAATAACATCCGCAATATTAACCCTAACCCTACCCAGCAACAACAAAAATCTGATATATTTACATAGTTTGCGTCTTAATAGACCGTCAACGTGCATTTATTGGATTTTAATGATAGATTTAAAATTAAAGACCCATACACAATTTTTTTTGGAAATCAAATAAAGTTTACATTTGACAGTCCGCCATCCAAAAATCGTTACTTTTAACAGCTGATGAGGGTGGATTTGTAAATTTAAAAAATTTTACAACCGCCGAATAATGCTTTCCATGAAAATCGCATGATAGTTAAGCATTGACAATTCGTCATCTTAAGTTCCTTATTTTGTAGAGTAGATTTATTACCTGTAATACCGGAAGCCCCAAGTAATAATATTCATGAAATTTAACATTCATATTCATATGTATGTCAGTCCGCCATCTTAAATTCGTTATTTTTGGCAGCGGATAGCGAAGAGTTTCGCGGTCGCATCAATTTCATTAAAATTGCTTGAAGTTTAAGTATTTACAGCCTGTTATGATTGACAGCATTGAAATATATGTATTAAGGTGTAAACGTCACAATCTCCGATTTATTTGCTTCTTTGCGAGGTTATAGTCAAAGAAATACAAATTGTTTGTTTCGGTACAATCTATTATTTTTACTAATATCAAGAACATGCTGTAGGCTTCTCAACTTCTCTACATTGATTGTACAAATAAGTACATGAGAGTCACTTATTTATGCTTGTATTGTGTGCATCGCGATAGATTAGTTCGCCACATACGGGACGGTTGTATGCATACAAGCACACTTGGCGTACAATCATAAGATTGTCACAAAACCGTCCCAAATATCTTCTTTGTTTGATATTTCTGTCGGTTATTACGTCAAACATAATGAATCGCTCTGACATAGGAACTTGGAGTAGGGAATTTTTCCTGGATTTCATATCCACATATAGGAATAACCCGTGCTCGAGGGGAGAGAAATCTGGCAATGTATTGGACAAAATCTTAAAGAATAAAGCATATGACCATGTCGAAATTTTGCTCGCAAATGAAAACCGACGCCGTGTGTGGGCACGGCGGCGTACAAACATTGACTGTCCTAAGATTGTCAGAAAGTTTGTGCACGTAAAACCGTCGCCGTATGTGGCGGCCTATCTTTCGTGCGGTTGGATCTGTACTGCACGCGCCGCACAGTGGGGCCAAATGCCGGTTTCCTAGCCAAAATTCGAAAAAATGAAAGTTTGTTTCGAGCATACGATACTGTACTTCAAAAGATAAATGACAAGGCCGATTTAACTCCCAGTACCTGGGATATTCATTATCGCATTCGAATTCAGCGATCTCGAAAACCCTTATATGCATACGAAAATCCACGCACAATTCGAGGTTTTGTCCAGGAAAACTGATATTTAACCCCACCGTTCGCCGCCTCACATCGTAGTTGCGTTGTTGTGGTCCCAGGAGTCTCTGTCTCCTCCACGGCGCTGAGACCCTTCTCTAGTCGCACTTCATCGTCTTTTTTTGCAAAATTTTGATTTTTCAACTTTATGCAAATTTATAAAATGTTAATTACTAATGTTGAAGCAATTATCCGTTGAAGCCCAGGTAGAGCCTCTCAAATGCTTTCTAAGGACACTTCGAATTTTTGTATTCTCCTTTGCTTGATTTTCGCAAAACAAGGTCATAGGCGGACTTAGGGGTGGATAGACAACTGCCTCGGCCCCGGTCCAGACATACAAATATGCTCAATTCAATATTTTAACATAAATGAGCGTACCCAAGTAGTAATATCAATTGACACACATTTCCCTTTAATAGGCTATCAAATTATCAGAAGAACCAAAACGCCGGGAATGGCCATTTTTTACGTTGATGGACGTATACTTTAGCGATCAAGTGAACGATCCCACACTTCGACTATTTTCATCGACAAAAACTTTAAAGGAAACGATAGACGATAGTGTTTTTGAAGATGATCCAATTATATCATCAGCCATAGCTGCAGCAACATCAGGAGCATTTATGGACATTTCGGAAATCATGCGAAGAAAGCAAGAGCGAGAAAATGATGATTACGAAGATTTGCATCCAGAGGTGTCGATTAATGATTACAGTAAATCCGGCCCAAATGCAAACAATAATAACAATAACAATAATGAGGAATCTCGGAAGTCTGTTTTGAGTCCTGATCATCTTCAAAGAAGAAAAGATGAGCAATTGCAAGCACAACAGGATTATAGGCAACAGCAACAACAGCAACATCAGCAGCAGCAACAACATCGACAGCAGCAGCAGCAACAACAGCAGCAGCAGCAGCAGCAACAACAAAGGGAAGCACCAGAGCATCATACCATAGATCAGGTGAATTTTGTTAAACGCTGGAATTTCATAAATCACACTACGAGCCTTTTAACTTTTTCAGTACTTACTGTCTTGGAACAATTTTCACGGAAACATGTGTAAGGGATTTCATAGCTTACAAAAGGACGAGAAGATGGTGGATGTTACGATAGCGGCGGGAGGGAAGATATTTAAAGCTCATAAATTGGTAAGGGATGAAGGAAGGAACAATAAAAGCATACAAATCTAAAAAAACTTAAAATTTCAGGTATTGTCCGTATGTAGTCCTTATTTTCAGAAAATTTTCTTGGATCATCCCTGCAGTCATCCAATCCTATTTATGACTGATGTGGACAGTAATCACATGGCTGGACTTTTGGATTTCATGTACAGTGGACAGGTGAGTACACTGCTTCAATACGATACTGCACTGGTAATCTGTTTTAACTATTCAACCCAAAATTTCGTTTAAGGTCAATGTGAAATATGAGGATTTGCCAAACTTTTTGAAAACTGCCGAAGCAATGAAAATCAAAGGGCTACACAGCGAGGTGGAACATATCTTGATTATGCTTTAAATTTGGTGTTTTTCATTTATTATTTCTTAGATCTCGCAGAGCACGACTGAAATGGAACAAGATTTACGGTTACCAAAATCATCCGACGATAATCCTCCCCGATATGGTAGCCAAACTCCACTAACCGCTACACCCACATCCTCTCTATTCTCAAACATCAATGGACCAACAAGCACCTCACATTTAGGTAGCACGAGCGCAACACCTGTATCACCGTCGTGTAATCCACCTATACCAAGCCCAAACTTCTTGAGCTTCCGGGACCACATCCGTTCTAAGGCAGCTATCAATGAAGCTTTCTTAAACAATGCCAGCAACAACAACAACAACACATTACCTGAAAAATACTCAATCCAACAAACGAACAGTAGCAGTAAAATACTCGATGGACGAAAACATCATAAATACTTTGCCAAACGGAAAATGCTCATGCAATACAATCAGGATATTTTACGAGAAAAAAGGAATCGGGAACTAGCGGAACTAGAGCAGCACCAACAGCAACAACAACAGCAACAGCAGCAGCAAGAACAAATTTCACCGCTAAATGATAACTTTAAGATAAAACTGCCTGAACTGATGAAGGAGGAAGCTCTGAATTTGGTCCAAACTATCAAAAAAGAACCAGAACAAGAAACCACATCAAGGGATTGTCGCCGTGAAGAGGACTGTAGTTCAACAACACCAACAGACTCAACAATCGATGAAGAGGCTGAGAATGATGCCAAAACAGCTTTACTACGCCTAAGGCATTCTATACTCGAGCAAAATCTTATAAATAGCAATGCAAGTAATAATAACAACAACAATAACAACAACAATAATAATAACAATGACTACAGTAAAAATAATAACACAAAACCGCCTGTCGAAGGCGGTAACGTTAATATCGATCGTAATTTAGGAGCTGTCTGTAGCTAATTCTCCGAAAGTTGCGCTCTTGTTATATTTGTCCTTAAACAGTCATTCAACAATGCAAAGTTCATGTGTCAACTAAACTGAAATTTGCATTGAATTGAACAATGAAAATGCATTGGTTAAACCGCATTATACCTTTTTTTCTCAAAACGTTTGAGTCTCTCGACTTATGAATTCACCAAGTCAATTCACGAAGTCGACAAACTCAAACGATTTTTATACGTGTTGCTTGGTTTTATACCAAGTTTTTTATGTTTTCTCTTTTACACAATATACACACGATACGAAGTACTAGTTGCGATTATTTGTAATTTTTACTGTTGAAACTTAGTTTAGTGTTTTAACTTAACCAATACGATTTTATTAGGTTTCATAGTTTGTAAATCTGTTTTTTGCTCTGGAATATTTAAGTGAATCATAGTAAAGAGTTCTGTACCTAAAAGATAATATTCCTTGAAGATTTTTAGATAACAATGTAAAATGACCAAACCACATTTTATAACTTGTTTGATACGCACATACGAAGAAAAATTAGCTTCGGATCTAAAGGATCCCTTATAAGTCGCACCGATTCAGTTGTCGTTAAAGTTAGTAACTGAAATGTCTAAAACATTTTTTACAGAAAACATCAACAACTCCTAGTAGAATTGGAAACAGTGAGAACCGTACATTAACATATGTTGCACAATGTCTCATTTCTTTAAGATATTTTTCTTCCGGATTTCCGTTATACGAGTATTATTGGTCTAATGTTAATCATTTTTAATCAGCACTTAATATACGCAAAGGACTTCTTCCAAGGGGAGGACGCGAAGATCGGACCTCCAATTGGGATGAAAAAAAGTACACAACTATATGTTAGGCCCTAATTAAAATAAGTAGTTCGTTCTAACGTGCTAGGCGTGACTATATACCGGAGATAATTTGCCGATAGTCGAGTTTATATCCTCATAAAAATGTCTATGTCTTTGGTGATTCTAGGCAAAAAAATGGCAGATCTTCCGATTAATTACCTAAACCTACAATTGTAAGATTCATCAAGCTGTGATGGATATTTACAAAATTTTCCAAGTAAATTTACTTAAAGCGTCCGAAATGCCGCATGCGTACCTTCTCTGGGGTCTAATAGAAAACGAAGTCTTGATTAACTATAAAGATCTGACCCATTTTATAATCTGTAATAAATATTTCGGGAAACTATACGCGCGTGAACTTCAGGTTAAAATTATTTATCTTATACTCATATCGCTCTGTTCTCACATTTCCCAGCAAGGATTCAATTAAGTTAAGAAGAATAATAATTAATATGAATAAAACATGTACACAAGACTTATCCCTTCAGGTGAACCAGAATGTTATTATGATTACTTTTGCGACATTCGACCCTTTAATTTTATATTTTGTTATTTATTACTCGTTGTCCTGATGAAGGACGCCCGTTTTTACAATTACTATTTATTCACATGCTCTTAATATTTAAAAGTGATTAGTTTTAGAATTATTGTCGTGTTTTTTAATGTAAAGGTAAGTGATAACTCAGGGAAGGGTTATTAAATGTTTTTAGCAAATGAAAATATCAATACAAATGGACAAGATAAAAGTGGATAATATTAAAATTAAAGTATAAGTTGTTAAACAATCATTATTAAACTGTTTAAATCGATTTATTAAATAAGATGGCGATTAAATCAACTTGGATTGTTTCATTTCTTTCCAAATTTTATAGTTAGTATTAGAAAAAGTTATCTGACTGTATAACCGAGCAAAATCAAAATTTTTAATATCAAAATAACCTCATTTCCCTTACATGCTGTGAACTTCGCCTAATCAATGGCATAAAAAAAATTTATTTAGACAGAGGATCTTTGCTGAGACAGGTTACTCATAGGAGACACCCAAGTCCTTCACACTATTGACTAGAAAGGAAAATATTATCCATGGAGTGGTCACATATATACAGTCAAAGCTCCTTATTCGCTGTGCTTACGTTCCGTAAATATGCCGCAAATAAAGAAACCATGAATACGTAATAGTAAATTGTATAGAATTATAGGACATGCGTTCCAAGTTTGCAAAATGAAAAAAAAAATTGATTAATTAAGGTTTTTTAACCACATTAACTTATTTGTTATCAGGCTTAGGCAGTAGTATAAAAATTTAATAATACTTACTTGTTTTGCCACTTTTAAAAGGCCTTTCAGCTCAGATTGATATTCAGCAGTGGGATGGACGAAAACAAGGCTTTTGCTATGATTTCTTCTTTATTCTAAGTTCAAATAGTTTTGCCTTGAACTGTATTAACTTTAACTTGTATATTATCAGCTCTGTTTTCCGTGAATCATGTACATAAAGGAGTTCGTTTAAATAAAATCTCTCTCTCAGCTGTGACATCAATGAGGTTTCATTTCGCTCCAGAGGGGCTGCCCATTTCGTTTTATACTTTTGAACGCATAGTTAGAGAGATGAGTGCAATAATGTGTCAGGTGTTGTCCATCGACGACATATTTGTTTGTGTGTACATTATGCCCCCCTCTACAAATTATTATTATAAATGCAGAGTCCATATCAATCCTGGTGGCCAGGAGAGTGCGTTTAAATTACAAAGTTACAAAAATACAAACTAGTGATGTCCATGGCTGAAATTGCAACACTGCAATTGGAGACCGAAAAATGGTCCCCATTCAAATTTCAGCCAATTAGGCCAATCTTGGCGGGTTTGGCAACATTTAAAAAAAAACAAGCTTTCGGCGATGAAGAAGTTTGAAAAACAGCTGGTGGCGCATGTGGTAAGTCCTTAGAGTCATCTAGATTGTCCGTAGGAGTAAGCAATAGGCTTACATCGCTAGTAACCGCAATTGGATTAGACTCTGGTGAGCCACCGCGAGGCGTTCTAGTAAGTGACTAGGGCTTAACGTCCGAAGCGATGGTAATAATAACTATGGAGTCGGCGAGAAAAGTAGCCGACAAAGAGCCGAAGTCGCTTTTGACTTGCTTGACACCTCTCCTGATATCCTCGACTATTGGAAGGAAGAATGATATTGACTCCACATTGTCTGAAGTGTGGGTAAGAGGGCGGCCGTCAACGGATGAGCGGAGATCGTCAATAGAGTCGGAAATAATTGATGTTTTAGTATTTAGCTGATGCGACATTTCCGAAAGACTGCACTTGTTTAAGTCTACCTTATTGGTTTAAAAAAATCGATTTTTTGCATTTTTCTAATCTAGAACGTGTCAGGAATATACCCTTGAAAGAATATAACGGAATTCTTATTATTTCGGGATGTCCGACACCGTCAAACACAGCTCCATGTGCCGTTTTTCTAACGCTCCTTCACGGCAATCCGGGCACTTGTTTTACAAGTTTTACCAATGCATCCAGACGGTCTATTGTATATATTATACATACCATATGTCTGTGTGTGTGTTTCTTCTGTGATTATGTGAAATTTGTGGGTTCGTTCAGTTTGAAATAAAACTTGGCGTCGGAAACATCTCGCTCGTTACGAAACTGAACATGTTTAAATGCGATTTCCCAAAAGTTGCGTTTTTGCAACTGGTTGATATGATATCTCGAAAAATATTTGATCAATTAACTCAAAACCGTCGGACGAAAGCTTTCTGAAAATTTTTCAATTTAACAATTTTTACAACTGTTTTTGACCCTAAAAATACGAAAAAAAAACACATTTTTTTCAAAATGTCGACTATTTTGCAAAATTTTCAAATTTTGAAAATCTGTTCCTCTAACGATAGCCAAAGGGATAATAAAACTAAATTTTTTTCGACTTTTGTTTTAGACTGCTTTCATGAGCTGAATCGTGTCAAGCGTTTTGATGTGATTTTTTCGTAAGGGGTCGAACAAAGGTCAAACCAAAAACAATAAAAATTTCAAGAAATGCATTTTCACAGTAGAAGTATAAACGAGTTGAACCCAAGAAACCGCATCTCAATCGAATTATTGATGTCCCTACGACTTATCCTCAAAAAACAGTATCAAAAACGGCGTCGTCGTGAGGTAGAAGACCCCCTTAAGCTAAGTGTCTCGGAAATCGTCAAAAGCTTCTCAAGTTTCTCGCTCATTACATTGATATCGTCGGAAACTGCCATAAGATAGGCCCAGTTAGCACTGGTGTGCAATTTTTTCACCGATGATGGATTGCACGCATGAAAGACTATACATAGCCTTCTTGATGAACAGCATAGCATCACAGGGTTGTAACTGAGAACAATCATACGTACCTATACATTTGTATATCCTTTCTCTACCTGGACATGTTATACCTTTTGAGAAAGGTAATAAGATATCAGTCTAATAAAAAAAGAAGGTGTATTAATTTCATAACTTTGGGAGAAAATTTGGGAAAATTGTGAATTTATGAAAGAACATATTTATTGGTAGGGGTAGATCAACATTGGTGGCATTGTTGGAAAGGACATTGAGATAGTATTATAGTTGTTTGACGTGAGTTCTACATCAAAATCACAACGTAAAAATAAAATAACAACGTGCATATCGAATTTATGAACCACCCTGAAACTCGAAAACTGTTGAGATTTACTCCCCTGCCATACAATTTTGATTTTTTTCATTTTAGACCACGTTATATGAAACACCCTGTATAACGCAACCATTTTCGGTGGAACATATTGCGCCTAGTAATTATTATGGGTGATGGGAACTGTGAACTACCTTCTCGAATGATGGAATTGATAACATTAGTTAAAGTCGTTATCATGTTGTTGATCTCAATTTCGTGTTGTATCGCAGAAAGAGGTAGAGTTTCCAATAGATGGCCCACCCTATATTAAAAAGTCAATACCTACATCTTCTAAACCAGATTCTGAAACAAAAAAGTTGGTTTATTCCATCACAATTAAGCGGCGTAAGGTGGGCAATTATGCGATGCTTTCATATCTGCAATGAAGCGCAAGGAAATGGAATAGGATTTGAACTTTACTAAGTTTTTTATAATACATACAACGATACAACATTCTCGTCAAGAAATAAAACAAAAATCTGTATCATTATGTAAACAGGCAATCCAATCAATAAAACACTCAAAGTGAAGTGTAATGAAAAATGTTTATGCAATTTAATTTTCTCTTTTTAAATTTCGTTTTATATATAATACAGAGTACAAGATGCCTAAAGTCTAGCTTGCTTCGTTTACGTGTAATCTTATGTTCCTTATATAAATAGTTATGCAATTTGCTCCCTAAAGCAAAACGCTTAGTTTCAAATATAACTTTAATAATCAAAAGTGGAACAAAACAAGAAGCATAGATATCCTTGCACTAAAATAACATCCATGTAAATCTAGAAAAGTAACAAAATACGAAACATATTTACAATCTCTTCTTTTATTATCATTGAAACGGCTCATGTTTAAAACGAAAATATGGTGAAAGTTAACTTTTAACATTAAAGTCGAATTTCCTTTTTTTGTTTTTAACACTAAATTTTTTAACGAATTTAGAATTTGTTGTATTTTCTCTAACGAAAAGGGTAATCTTACAAAATCGTATGTATCGCAGTCAATAAATATTTCTTGCTTCTTTCCCTCTTTTTTTTCCTTCTCTGCCATTTTATAAACTTTGATTATTATTAGCAGTAGATAATAATTGCTTGTTTTTTTTAGATATTTGATATTATTATTCCATAGTTCTCTGACTATTTAACACAATTCCCTGAAAATGTGAGGTATTTCTATGTACGCGTAATGTGGCTGACTTTATATTATTTCTTATGCTATTTATTTTGTAATGAAGTTGTACCCAAGTTGCATATATTTATTTGTAATTGGTCTTGCATTTTACAGAGTTTTTTGAAATATTAGACTAATTTTTGTCTTTTATGGTAAAGCGACTTTCTAAAAGCTTTTTTTTTAAATTATATAAAGATGACAACTATTTTGTAGTAACACTCCTACTAGCGTAAGTAGAAATATTTTCTATGATTCCATCCAACTTTTCCTATATACATAGGTAAGATAGCAATTTTCTTAAGTTTTGTTACAATATTTTCTTAAGATTATGTTCAAATTTATGTTTTTACGAAGTCTAATATAGTCAATGGAATTTCCACATATCTACTAAATCGTATATACTAACGTGATTTTAGTTTAAAATTGTAACCAAAATTGAAGAGTTCAAACTTTACTGTGCTTAGTGTTTAATAAGTTCGTTCAACTAATTTTAATAATGCTATCTAGAACTCATCTAAAAAAAATCTGTTGCGACTCTTAATTTATTAAGTAGTAACATATACTTAAAATAATTTTAAAGGACACCATGGCATTATTTTTAGGCCTACCTTAGTCCCAATATTTAAATCGGTTTCACCAAAAGTTGTGTATGTTTAGATAATTGTATCGCAATTTGGCCATATTTGCAGGTTATTGCGAATAGACTTCTTTTATAAATCTTTTATTTCTGGGGTGGGCACCAATATTTTATGGTAAATCCTTTACTTCAAAAAACTCTGCAAATATTAATTATTCTCAAAGATTTAGTAAGTTACTATTTTGTAGCAACTCACCTGATATATGTTCTCACGGAAAATTTATTTCTATAAAAGCAAATAATCGCTTTACAATGAATGGATATATTACAAATAACACACGTATTCTGTCTTCGTATAATGTTAATATAATGTTTATTTCCTTTATTTTGTATGACTATTGTTGTACTATTTCTTGTATTGATTTATGAGGTTATATGGTTTTATCATTCATTTTGTACGAAAACGTTCTTTTTTTTAATCAGCGTGTGATTCAGGGCTTTTAGAGAAAAAAATTAATTTATTACTTATTTGAAGGGAAATTTCTATTTTAAGGCGAAAGCAGCAAAATATCTTTCGTTCAAACATTCACTTTTTTTTAACTAAATACTTAAATGATTTCTCTATTTAAAGAAAAATCAATAATACCGAGCTGGACTCGCACACTAATGTTTAGCACATAGTAAAAAATGCTAAATTTGCGTGCAATATTTGGATCTCAAGAATATAAACAAAAATATTTTTTTTAATATCTATTCTTTTCTAATAATAATAAAACTTTCAAGCACCAAAATATGGATCTAAAAACTGATATATCTAGCAGATTAGTGGAGAAGGACATACTTTCAACCCGACGTTTTCAAAAAGAAATCTCGAGAACAAACAGTATTTTTAAAATATGTAGTTTTAAGATACTCGGACACGTTCCTTTCAAATGATATCCCACAATTTTGGATAAACAATTAGCTTTTTGTCATACATACATGCCATCAGGCTTTCAAAGATTCAAAAATATGTCGCTCTGGATGATAAAATACACCTATTGCCTCAAAACGTTTTCGATAAAATCGCATTTGTAGCTATCAATCCCAAATCAGAGTTATCAGCAAAGTGCAGAAAAATTTCGCAGAATCACACTTAAAATGTACGAAATAAAAAAATTACTCTAATTTATGAAGGTATTAGGGTTTTAGATATATACATATTTCTTAGACCCCTGCAGTCATATTTGGTATCCCGATTTAATTCACCGAATGGACAACAGGAATTAGTTGATTTTCACGAAATTGAGAATTTGGTAATACGATTGTCACCCCACAAATAAAATTACCATATACACAAAATCATAACATACTGACCGTAATAATTTATAATATATATCCCACCTTTTGAATATTTATTTTGTCTAAAGAATATACATGTTTATTTACTCACGATAGCACAAACGCCATCGAGATTTCTGTCGACGACAATCGATCTAAAATATGGCCGATATCGTGCCGCCAAATGTATAGTTGTCGGCATTGACAGAAATTAACATTGAGTCAAGATACCAAATACGGCCACAATTGGTCTGTCGCGTACCCAAATACATACAAAAAATTTCGGGAGTTTTTACCAGACGCTCTCACGAACTCACGAATTGAAAGAGAATTTGCTTACGTCACATTCCCCGTCGAAAGAAGTTTTCCTAAGTTTTTACTCCGTGTGAAAAATTGTAAACTGTCAAAGTGTAACAGCTGATATATTAGGTTTGGTTGTCCTTTGGAAAGTGCTTCGCAACAAGAAAATCAATCAGCTATTGTGGTGGAATGTTTACCAAACACCTTTGAATGAAGGGGAGTTTACGCTGGTTGACCTTTCCTATTCACATCAAAAAACCCTCTTACTTTAATTAGTCAATTGACAGCTATTTGAAAATTGCAAACGAAAGAATTTTCTTGATGCTGTTTACTTACTTTGATAATTGCTGAGGGGTTTTTCTCTCTTTTCTCAATACAATGTATTTACTACAAAAGTACGCTCACAGACCTAATATTTTTTGCGTGATCTTTATAAGACCAAAAATGACGGAATATTTTGTTTTTTATCCACAGGACGAAATATTTTTTCCAAATTTTTAAAGGTTTCGATAGATAACAAACTCACTTAAAATTGTGAACTTCACTCCTTCATTATTTTAAAGAAAAAAAGAAAAGAAAATCTACAAAAATTATCATTATTTAAAGGCGTGCGAGCTACAACAGTCAGACCAATGAACGGATAGACAGATATGGTAAACAGATAGACGTTGTGTAAGAAACTCTAAGGCTGCATTCATAGTGCACGCTATATTCGAAGGCAAGCCAATCCAAGCCAAGCGATGCACGCAAGCTAAGCGAGTGGGCGTCCACAGTAGACGCGAGAAACGGAGTGAGCTATGTGCACGCGTCTTTCAGTTTCAGCCTCTGAGAATGCTTCGATGAGGATGATTACACATTTCTTCAGAATACTTTCGCTCGAATATGGTGAATTTTGGAAAACCAATCTTATGCAATTAACGCCTAAAGATAACAATTTGGAGAGTTTAATCAATTGTTCCCACAAGCAAAGTCATCCCAAACAATTTTTTTAATATGTAAGTACCTATATCAGGATGACCATTTAATTTAGTTTAGCCGATTATCATTGTCTAAGTTATTAATCATTAAATAAATTAATTTCCACCATCCATTTTGCTCATTCTGATCTGTATACATGAAAAGCAAAAAAAGCAATCTACTGCTGCATTTCCCAAACCCAATATCAAAGCAAAATCCAAAGGAAATAGCGTCTGCGGTTAGTACGGTATGTTTTTAGTTGACAATAAAGACACACAACCTTTTTCCCTCATCTCCTGGGTCCCTGAATGTAATTCTTCAAATCATACACATGAGTTGATTATACCATTGGGATTATCAAATCAAATTACAGTTTTTCCTTATTACAATTATTTTGTAGACCCCGCCACTCTATTAGAAGTTTTCAGCTACTATCATTACTTGGAATATAACCATAATGGATTTAAATGCGGTATTTCTGCAAGTGAATGGTTGCATGATATATTCACATGTATTGATATAGCAATATATAGATTTCAAGATCTACTACCTATGTTAGGATGGGATGATTTCGGAGATCAAGTTCAATGCATAACAGATCTTATATTCAGACCAGATTATCTGAAAACAGAATTGAGTCCAATCTCTAGATGTTTTCCTTCTGATGTCCCTCACCCTTTTATTATTGATTCTACTCATCCATTGTTTTATAGATTTTTGGCTAAGTTGACAAAACCCAACTCTAATAATATAGAAAAGAGTTAGCCTTTTCCCTGATAATGCATATTAAAATGATAAAATTTTGTCAACGCCACAACTTCAGTTCAAACACTATACCAAAACCCTGACTTCTTAACTCTCAAGTACTTCCAAATATAGATCCTCAATTCTAAGAAATTATTAATATATGACACTTTATTATGTTTGTAATATAATATTTTTTTAAATATATATGACAAGTTGTCTATGTGCATACTCTATACTTTCAATTTGTTAGAATTATTGTTTCCAGCAAGATAGTGCTCCGCCCCACAAAGATCGACGCACTCATGACTGATGCCAAACAAATTTAACCGATTTTATACCTTGGAAAAAGTGGCCTGCAACTTCACCAGACTTGAACCCATTGGATTTTTCCATATGGGGTTACATGTTAAGCAAGATCGGGAGTACCCATGGCCTGAATTTAGACGCGTTCAAGCATCGGTGGAATGAAATACCTGAAGTAGTGCGTTCCGCGTGCACTTCATTTTTCGGAAGAATGTGTTGCCCGCTCTACACTTACCACGCGAATCGCGCGCGACACTGCAAAAACAGCGAGAACGCTAGTGTGGAGCCGATACGCATATTTTTCGCGGCTTCGCGCCATTTTCTCCACTTTTTGTGGTTTTTTCCCACGATCAAAGGGCGCGAAGCGTGAAAATAGCGCGAACTCGAAGGGATTCTTTGAACGCGCGAACGTGACTGTGGAACTACCGAAATATTTGCAAATGTGGAGCATTGTCGCAAGTCGCGCTGATTTCGCATCATTCTTTCTCGCGCGATTCGCGCGGTAAGTGTGGAGCGGGCATAAAGTTATACAGGCAAAAGGAGAGCGATTCGAAATTCTGAATTAATTTAGTATCTATAAATTGTAATTAACCAAAAAATTTATTGCGTTTTAATTTTAATATTGGTTTTCAACTTGTATAGCCCTTTTAAACTAGGACACTTAATCTGCCCAACCCTGTATGATGTGAGATGGGGAGGCACTATTAGGGAATGCGATGTGAATGCGAAAACTAATAACTATAAAAGTTTAAATTCCATACGATAAGTGTTTGTAGCATCGTGTAGAAAAAGGATGATTGAAAGATTTTATTATCGTTCATCGTGTTAAATACGAATTATAATCAATTGGTTGCAAGTAAAGCAGTAGTGACATTCAAAGAGGTGCATTTTGATGAAAATTTCTTCAATTTAGCAAATGTGTCTAAATATATAAACAAAAATGTACGTAACGTGTATCATCTCAAAGATCGACGTCGAATGAGACTATAATCATCGACATCTGTAGAATGGATGAGGAAGCCACGACTCAGCGACTTGAGTTTCCGCGACCTTTCCGCAAAACAGTGGCGGCTGTACCCCCAAAACAGCCTACTTCGATTTTTTGTTTATTTATATATCACAGCTTTATCAAAAGTCTGATTACTAAATACAATATATGTAAGGACTATATTAAAGGGCTGAAAATGAAATCAAGATTTTCGGATAATTCGAATATTCGATGCTCTTCGTATTCGAATTATTTGAATATTTGATTGTTTGAATATTCGAAGTATTTGGATTATTTGAGTGAATTGATTTATTCCGATAGTTCTAAGGAAAACCAGGGGATGTGACCACTGAGGGTTAATAGAACATCATTTCTGGAATGCATGTAAGGCCGATTTTTAGGGTTCCGTTCCCGAAGGGTGCTTTACGGGACCCTATTACTAAGCCTCCGCTGTTCGTTTCTCTGTCAGCGGGCTGTGTCTCATTAACCGTAATAGGTAGGGAGTTGTGAATTTCTATTGCCGCTATAACAACAAATAAGGAAAAAGCAAGATGACGAATTTCAAAATGGCCGCCATGCAAATTAGAAAAAAATTTCGATATGTTATAGCGCCGCTCTTGTTTCTTTTACAAAAGTATTTAACAAGTACATAGTGTTATATCTTGTACGATGGTACGGAACCCTTCGTGTGCGAGTCCGACTCGCACTTGACCGGTTTTTTTTTGTTTCGGATAATCGTCATATTCAAAATATATAATAGGGAAATTTGGGTGTATCAAAGTCCTAACAGATTTTAATTATTTAATTGTAATTCTCATTAACAATAAATTTTGGAAAAAGCCTTCCATTTCGCTTAAATACCGTTGGGGTATTACAATAAAAAAATATATAAAAGCATTATATGCTGATCATAAGAAATATGCTTCTGTCTTGCAAAAAAAACCCGAGGTTTTACAAAACCAATTGTAAGAAGATATGAGAATAAAAAGAAGACACGTATGTACCACTGCTCAAAAATGCTTATTGCGGAAAAAAGTGTAGGTACGATAGATATTGAATTTGAGTAGGATTGGCCTATTAGTTAAAGATCTAGATCACACGACGGAGTTTCAAGCAGTTCTAATATATTCTGCATTTATATGGTCAACTGAAAGTAAAAATGTTTATGTTGACGGCTTGTAACGCTGAGAGAGATTTGAAAAAATGTAAAAATATTTCTTATTTTTCGACGCAATAAAAAAGTGAAAGCAAAGCCTATTGATATACCAATAGCAAATTAGACCCACACCGAGAATGAAGAAAGGAATCATCAATTTTTTGTTGTAATAATTTCAAATTTTGAAACATCTATACTGCCATGAGAATGTTTTTAACAGCACATTTCACAAGTGGGAAAATTTGACTCTTTTAAAAATTTTGATTTGAAGCTTTTTCTTGGTTTCACGTTCAAGTGCAGGTTTACTAGTTACGAAACAATATTAAACATCTGGCTTAACGAGGGAGATCGGAACATCAACTTTTTAAGATACTTACCATTTTTGCAAGAAAATTTCATTTGTATGAAATGAAGAGAAAATATATACGAAAATTCAAATATGCAACAAACCCCACAGAGTAATTATTAAGGCAACATATGTATATCACTTTCGCCCACAGTCAAGATTATATCCGAGGTATGAACATAAGGCTCAGCAATGTAATAAAATTTTTATCATTCTCAGCTCTAACTAAAATACCTAATAGAGACATGAAACGATTATTGTATGTTATTTTTCATAAAAAGCACTTGTCTTACAACGACAATAAATTAAAGGTAAATCATTCAAGAAGTCAAAAATTTATGAGAATGATGCAAAAAAAAATACTTTAAAATATGCAACATATGACATCGTTAAATATCTGTCATGTCAACTTGTACAAGAGTATTATTATCTTGGATTGAATAGTACATTTAAGAATTAACATGTTGACTCAATCTTTTCCCAGAATTTTATTTAGAATAACAAAATTGAGCCCTACAGCATTTAAAATTTGTTCATTCTCTTAAAGTTCTTTACTATGTTTCTTTTTCCTTGTGGATTAAATACCCTATACTCTCATGTTTCTTTGTGTTATACGCAAGGGGGGAAATAATTGCCTCGAAAATTGAAAAATAAAACATTTAATAAGAAAAAGGAGTTAAATCGACTAACAACAGTGTGTTAAACCATCAACATTTACATTAAAGTTACTTTATAAGAACGTTTATATAAATTTAGATAAGCCATTTTACTTAAAATATTTGCGATTTCCATTTACTGCTCTCGCGCTTACAACATACTACCTAAACAAATAAATTGTACACAGCCAAGGAACCCCTGGATCACACGACAAATATAAAATCAAAATGAAATGCGAAACAGCTAAATCGATATACAATTGCAGGTGGTTAACAAAAGAAAAAGTTGAGAAAAATAACATTCGTCTTTATTACAAAAAAGATAAGTTAGAAAAATATTTTTTTATTTTGTTTTTACTCGAATAACTTTTAAAGTTGGGTGAACTAAAACAAGACACCTAACACTTAGTTGCTGCAATATACCGCTTTTTTCTGTTCCTTTTTTTTACCCATTATAAAAGAATGTGAAATCACTGTTCTTACGGGATGCGCTAGATCAGTGTATAATGGTGCTGCAACTATTGATGCCTGCTGAACACTCTTCTTTCGTTATTAAACGCAGAAGGAAATAAAAAATGTTTCTTTTTAATATTTTTTAGTTCCTCCTTTCTGCACCATTGAAAAAGAACAGCATTTTTTAGTTTTTATCTTGAAACAGACTCCAACATTTCCACGAATAATTTGTTCATTGTCACATTTCCTTCCCGGCATATGTTTACCCAGAACTTGCGGATTATCTGGTCGGCCTGCCTAAGCGCTGGTAACAAGAGCAACAACTGCTGTTGGTGTGATACAGCTGAATTGTGTCTGAAATGCAACAAAAATTATTATATTTGAGATCAGTTAGACAAATATACTATAAAGTACCTACTAAAGGAAATAGCTACCTATTTGACGTTTGTTTAAAACACCATAACTACTTCTTTATTCTGTACTTAAAGAGTCTTTCAATATGGACAATCGGATTTTTTTAGGTTATAGCGGCCATGTTTTTAAAATCAACATCTGCCAAATTTGTTGTAAATTGTTCAGTAGTGTGTGGCAAATCACCATAGAAGGTTATAGCGTTGAAGAACGTGTGTAAATTATCAAATTTTATTATCAAAATCAGTGCTACGTTCCACGCATTACAAAGCCCATTTTTGGATGAATGGATATGTGAACAAGCAAAATTGTCGTATTTATGGCGATTCCAATCCACGCGAGATACACCAGCACCAAATGCATCCCGATAAAGTCTGTTAAAAGTTAAAGTCTGTAAAGTCCCAATAAAAACTGTTTGGTGCGGATTTTGGTCTGGCGGAATCATCGGTCCGTACTTCTTTCAAAACGAAACTGGCATTGTCATAACCGTTAACGGCGAGCGGTACAAATCGATGTTAAGCAACTTCTTGTGGCCTAAACGGGATGACATGAATACCGACGACATGTGGTTCAACTGGACGGCGCTACGTGCCACACAGCGCATGGATATTCAGGACGACCATGAGGGCATGATAATCTCACGCGGCGGCGACGTGAACTGGCCACCGAGATCGTGCGATTTAACGCCTTTATACTTCATTACTTTAGGTTATCTTAAATCACAGGTCTATGCGAATAACCCGCAAAAAATTATTGATCCCCTCAAAGTCAAAATAACGAACGCCATCAAGCGAATTTGGACCTGCCGACTACGTGCCACCAAGTAAAGCCGCGGATGACATTTGACATTTTATATTCCATGCATAATGCCATAAAATATTCTTTCAAATAAAATACAAATGGAGTGGATACGTACATCTCACACACAACTGGTTTTATTTACATTTAAAAGTCGAGCGTCCTTATTGAAAGACCCTTTGTATACATATATACCGTATTATAAGTTTCCGAATATAGCGCATTATTTCTACATTATTGGCTCTAATTAAACCTAACCCACTATACTTGTTGTCAGGACGTTTTTCATGTATTCCAGCTTTCATTTTTCTTTTTATATTATAATTGAGGTGTTTTACATCACGGAGCTGATTGAAGGTTTTTATTATATAGCATTATCCGTCCTAAATGAAGAGGTTTATAAATTGGTTTGGAATATGCATGCAAAAAAAATTATAACTACTATATCCAAAAATAATAAGAATAAATACCCAGTTGCGAAAATACGACCTTCCCCTATAGAAAGGCCTAGAAAAGGCTTTGCAAAAAGCGGAAGAAAGAAGAGAAAAAAATGGAAATAACGGATAACGGGATAGGGCTTTCTATGTGCAATGTAAATTCCATTCGTGAACTGAACTTTTTACAGTGGAAAGAGTAGATAAAAAATGTATTCACGATTACTATTATATCTGCTTTAATTTATATATGTAAGTATTTGGGTAATTGCACAAGCACCTCCTATGTAAGGCCTTCCATCTAATTGAAATAGTACCTTTCGTCTAATAACATACAAACCTGCCATAGAAAGCCTTTTCTCTGCCGACATGCCAGCACAAAAAGCAAATGGACGGTAATATGTAAGAGAGGTCCTCGCTCCCTCCTAGGAATGCCTTCAACAGGCATGGTAAAAGTCTTTCATTCGCTTCTGGGTAAATACTCTCGCACACAAATAGATAAAAATAAAATATTCACGTACACATCTGGCTCACGCAAAACACTTAAAACGCTGTTCAAGTATCATTTTTACGGGAAAATAATATTGGAATCATATCCGTGAATGCCTTGAGATTTTAACCCATCCAGCATGGGAAAATTCTGAAACAGTCCTCCATATCCTTGGTAACCAGATAAAGTGGGCGTTCTGTTCAAGAAATATACGCTAGCAGCTTTCCTTGACATCGAAGGCGCCTTTCGCGCTTATGGAGCATTGAAAATATAAGATTTTCTGCTTCAAGACTCCACCCTTAATTTTAATTCGCATTTGTTTTAAAACGTCACTATCGAAGACAGCAACCTCATCAGGTCCACACTCGATAGAAAACAAAAACCGGATGGTTTGGTTGAAATCATGTTCCCAAACACCAATTTTTTTATATCGACACCAATTGTCGTTGAATCGAGTTCCCAACTAGGCACGCACCCGGCTGAAGTACTTAGGAGCCCTGTTATGGAACTCGAAATCGCTCGACTCGATTAGCAAAGACACATTTTTAAAGCTGACATACATATTAGGAAAAATAGTGTCTTTACTAGTCGAGTCGACCTAATTCGACTTCCATAATACGTTCCTAGGACTCGTCATAGACAGGAGAGTCAACATTCATGAACGGCATTTCAATTTTATTTATATGTATAGATGTATAGATCTCTTTCTATGCTAAGAAACATCTCAAATATTTTGGACCAAAGTCCAATAATCAAGCACAAGGACTAATTCCCCATCGCATAAACTTTGTACGTACTGAGTTAAGGCACACACACTTTTTTATACACTCTCGCATACAAACGTACTTATAGTATAGGACTCTTTTACAAAGGCACACGGAGGTAAATGCACTAAACT
Organism: Neoitamus cyanurus; assembly: GCA_947538895.1. Taxonomy (NCBI): domain Eukaryota; kingdom Metazoa; phylum Arthropoda; class Insecta; order Diptera; family Asilidae; genus Neoitamus; species Neoitamus cyanurus. Next base: position 47,115,787 of record OX384542.1, read on the forward strand.
TCCAAACATTGAAAAATCAAGGTGTAGATAATAACATAAAATTACCTGTTAATTTAGTGTCTGTTTAGACGATTCACTTTGTGGCTTTGAGGCGCCTTGAAGCGAACGTTCTCAGACGAATCGCTTTGAGTAGACTCGTTCTTGTGACAAGTGGAACAATTGGAATGAAATCAAAACACAAATTCGCATTTATTTCCAAATTTTATTTAAAGGTAACTGATTTTTATATTATTCAAATATTTGAAGCAATTTTTCCGTTTGAACTCTTGTCCAGTTACTCATTTCTGAATTTGATTAAATAGGTTACATATGACATTAACACGCAACAACTGGAACGAAAGTGTGCATGGAACACTTAAATGGAACTATTTGTCATTGAAACTATCAAGCTCTCATAGGAAGAGAGCGTGAGTCCAGTTCTATTCGAGACATACTATTAACCCACCTGAACTCTCCTCTCACCAACAAATGACGTGATGAACAAGCGAACCGTCTAAACATGCACTTAAGCTTTTCTTTACCCATAATCAATAAGGATAGGAATTCCACACATACATTATATTGTATATATATATATATTATTATTATAAATTACAGCCTTTATTGTTTACCGACCACCATTTGTCTTTTTTATAAAATCCCGACGTCGTAGGCTATATTTTATCAATACCTCGCAGTTCCGTAGTTTTAGGTCCTTTTCACACACAGATGTTTGCTGCATAAACTGTGCCGTATGAATAGTGGTATGAGCTGATGAGGGCTTTCACACAACATGGCGACGAAGTCGTTACTGACGACAGCCGTGCACATCCACTAAACGCACGGTTATTACACGGCGACGACGGGCACAATAGTACATTGCTTAGCATGTGTGTTCACAGGGCCAAGCCGTAAACACGGCACTGTCGGATTTTTCTTAGAGCAGCCAAAGTCCAGTTAAATTGTATTTTCTGCCTGCAAGCCGTCCACAATAGAGTGGGTGATAGGGATATGTGGAGCCCGTGGAGGGGTGTTAGAAAAGATTAAGTTTGAGTTTTTGAAGTCATAAACCTTAGTTTTCGCCGCCTTGTTTTAGAAACAATTGACTATGTTTTAGAAACAATTTTAAATATCTTGAAATTCTCTACTTTGGTTATATCAACTTTTTTCGTAAATTTAATACCTTTCAAGTTATAGCGAGACACTGGTTAAAAAAGTAAGACAAAAATTGGTTTTCCGCATTTAACTCGGTTTGAGGAACTTGCACTAAAAAATTTATCCATACAAAAGCTGTAGACCACAAAATCCGCTATAGTTTTTATTTGTAAAATTTTCCCCTGCGACAAAAGGTTAAACCTCTAAAGCGGCGCAAAGTTGCAAAATCTTCATTTCTTTTGGGAAGAAATGGATGAACCCAGTGAGCTCATTCATAATTTCTATGTAGGCAGCTTTGTCATTGCTTATATATGTATATACTTAAAAATAATCTTTTCCGATTCATTTTGATCGCTTTACTCATGTTGATATTGTCCGCAATACTGTCCGTGTCCGGCAAGCCATACTCAAATCGTGTGCGTGTGAAAACATGATTCCCGTCCAAACAACGGCCATTTATGCGGTTACCGTCTGTGTGTGAAAATGACCTTAGGATTGCTGTTGTACACGTCTTCCTTTATATGATCCTAAAAACGACGTCCAGTGGTTTCGTGCGGGTGATAAAACGACCAGAAAATTCTCCACGTAATAACTGCACACACTTGTGGCATGTTGCGCCATTTTCAAAAACAAATCACATTGAGAGCATCAAGTTTTATATATAATAATTAGGACGAGATGCCATTTCAGAGCATTTTCTATATGTACTTTCACTTACGTTTCATTCAAACGAACACTACGACGTCCGAAAGCACAATTTTGCTGGAAAGTGAACACCATTGTCTTCAATTTTTTTAATTAATTTCAAAATTGTGGTGTAGAATGGTAAATGGTTTCGTACGAAAAATTTGCAAAATGTTTATATTCATAATAACACTGAACAGCAAGCACGCCCTGCTGGATCGCGTTAAGTTTTATTTTAAATGTTGCAATGTAATGACACTTTCTGACCATAGTTATATCAACATAAAAATCTGTGAGTGCCAATGTGTTTCGCTTAAGGGGGAAGGCCACTGTGATGGGTAAAAAAAAAAAATTTTCCATCTTAAATTAAAGCTTATATATTCGAAAATATGTGCACAAAATTTCAGGTCAAAATTTCAAAAATTTACAGAGTTACAGCCATTTTAGTATAGTAGTAGTAGTAGACCGACTGTTTACCGCTTGACGTCCCGATGAGAATGGCACGCCCCCAAGTCCCTTGTTCAAACGTATTTATCAATAGATGACTTATTGGGGTTCTTTTCTTCGAATTTCCTTTTTTATTGCTATACAAATATATTGTTCTATTGTTATATAAATGAGCGAGAAAAATGGACTAAAAACTTTAAGCACGTTTTTCTCGAAAGGACTTTTTTCAAACTGGTCGCATCGATAACTCGATCAATTATTAACCGATTTTCAATTTTCTCTTTTTGTTTTGTTCGTATTTGCAGTGGCTATGGTAGAGCGTAGCCGATTTAAAAAATTTTAATTTTACTATTTTTTAGGCTGTTTTGAAACAAAAAAAAAAGGTCGAAATGATGGAAAAAATGTTCAATTGGTCGCCATTTTGTGAAAAATCAAAATAACAAAAATCGGCTACGTACGACGAAAACTACATTCATATAGATTATAAAGAACTTTTATTTTGTTTTTTCTGATAACCGGTTCTTGAGTTATCGATGCGACCATGGAAGGGCAATTTTTTTTTGGTCTCTACGGCAACGCTCATAACTTTAAAACTGTTTAATATTTTTTAATAAAAATTTATGCAAATATTGGTCAATGTACACTATATAAAGTAAATAAAAAAGAATCCTGATATTCCTTCATTTTCCCGGCCAAAAAAATTCTCGAAAATCACTCATTTTTTCGGCCGTCACAGTGGCCTTCCCCCTTAAGGGGGGAATACCAATTGACCGGTTCAAAAAATTCATTTTTTTTTTTTACGGAAATGGATTCTATAACTATTCGAAAATGTCACCACAAAATTTCAGGCCGAAATTCTGCGAATTGGGTATTTTTTTAAGCGATGGAGTATCGCGCGTTCATGGTACGCTCGAATCCCAGATATTGTTCCACCGCGCCCGCAAGGCCGATAGAATGCTATTAGTCATTTCCGAGCCATAAAAAACTTTTCGTGAATTTTATAAAAGCTTTCTTTTTCATTTCATCGATTTTTGGGTGTGTTTTTCGAAGAATGAAAAACAGACATTTTTTTGAACTAAAACTTTATACTCGTTTTCCCAAATCTCATGTTTTTAAAACGGTGTGACAAGTTGCGAAGAAACGGCTGGACCGATTTTCATGATTTTTCGCTGGTTACAAGATAATGCAATTCTCTTGCCCTTGACGAACGATTTTTTTGCAAAAACAGTGTTGTTTTCGCAAAAAAAAATCGCAAAACTGAACAAAAAATGAAAAATCGATTTTTTTTAATTATAAAGAAAAGAAAATTATTTTTTTTAAAAAACGGAAAACGTCAAGGGCAAGTAAATGACATTAGGAAACTTATTTGTAATCACTTTTTTGTTCTAGAAAAATTACCTGAGGTGCTATCGTGCACACCGCAAATTTGCAGACTCTTTTGTGCACGCTTCTGCCACACAAGCCAAATGCAGATTTCGCAATAATTTTTTTTTTGTATTTTTAGAAATACAACATACAACCTATGTACGAAATTTGATTTTTCTATCATTGATAGGTTTTTCCCAATCCACGCCGAAAATCAAGTGACCATTTCCTAAATCTAATTGGTATTCCCCCCTTGGAAATGGTAAAAATAAAAGCTAGGTTTTCAGAATATACGTAAAGTACTGTAAAAAATTTTAACGAGGCAGACCAAAAGAAAATTTGCCTTAACACTACACATACCAGCCAGTCAACATAACTTTTTATACTATAAATGTGTAAATGTAATTCCAGTGATTACATTTCACTTATTAGAATTCTCTGCTCTGATAGGTCAAGGTAAAGCACTGTCTACCATAAATGGTCTTAGGTGGCGCATGTTTAATCGTTTTAATCACAATAAATAAATAAATTTCAACGACGCATTGAGTATCCACCGGAAATAACCTCGAACAGAGAGACGCTTTCGTTGGGCTGAGTAGGATAACTATCTTTCATTTTTTTTCAATTAAAAGCTATTTCTCAGCATATAGGGGGAAAAAATTTGTAATATTCAAACATCGGAATTCATTATAAAAAAAATAAGGAAATCATTACTTTACTACATTTCGTCCGCTCAATCTAGAGATTTTAAATACGTCAGAATAATAAGGGTAACACTTAAGGTTACAATTAATATTTAGGTAATTATAGAGTAAAAAATTATAACTCACCTAAGTAAATATACACAGTCGTTGAGTGCACTTAAAATAGAGTCTCTAAACTTCCTTAACATAAACTGATCGTCCAATCGGATATCACAGTTGGACAATGCTAAAGCTTTCAATAAATAGTATTCCTCCTTTCTGGGGGACAGCCTTTCCAGTCTCTGAGTTATTTGCACACACTGTTCAAAAAATAGTATAATCAAAGCAACTCCATCAATCATATAATGTTCAACTCACATGATAATATATCTCTGTTGCTCCACATTCCTTGGCAGTCCTTTCGTCTAACCAAAAATCTGTAGCAAAGTAAAGCTTCCCCGTAAATGGAATTGAACGATGTGCTAATTGCAACGTTAGAATCTCCGCCCATGATACTTGCAGGAGTTTCATTTGATCGTTCAGAGGTAGTTCTGTAAAGCCTGGAATTTGTTTGGCCCAGCCAATAACACCGACCAACTCTCTATCGTAGAGATCACTCATAATGCTCAATATTTCATGAGAATCGGCGGCTAATTTTGTTTTGTCTTCGAAGACGGTTGATTTGTCATCACAGTCTCTATTGAGCAGATCCATGCCGACTAGGCCAACAGATAGTGGATCTGGCTCGTAGTTGGTCAGGACCTCTAACATTTTTATATCGTCGAGGGTCGAGGTTGTGGGCTGGTACATAACTTGCATTTGGTATGGATTTGAAATAGGATTGCGTCTGTATTTCTGTCGACCTCCTCGAACTCTGTCTAGGCGAACGCCTTCTTTTAGCATGCCCATTAGTAGGCATTTTTGGAAGCGACACGCTTGGCAAGCTTTCCGTCGTCTCTTGTTTATTTCGCACTCATTGTTGGCGGGACAAGTGTACTCAATATTTCCTGCACAGAGAAATTTGTTAAAACATATTAATTGAAACCATTGGAGAGAACGTCACCTTGAATTGTCCTCTTAAAAAATGCTTTACATGCTTCGCAGCTAGCTACACCATAATGGAATCCCGATGCGATATCCCCACACACCAGGCACAATCTCCTTTAATTGCCAAAAAATTCACAATAATTCTCTGCTCTTTTCCATGCAAAAGCCTAAATTAAGGTATCGCGCAAATCACTTCTACTTACCTCGGTAGGTCTTCCCTAATTGAATTTTGATTGCTCGAGTCACCACCGATTTCGCCTAAGGTTGTTGTTGTCGAGCTACAAAATTGTCTGTCTGGGGAACCTGGTGATGCCTGTCATGGGACGGGAGGTTGGTAATTATGGACATGGAATTTGAAATAAGCGTGTAACATGCAAACCTGAGAATTGTTGTATACCATCGATTGACCTTGATTCCCGGTCGATGGAGTAGGACTGCAGCATGAAGATGTCTCAATTTCTTGCTTAACCCGAGTAATCGAGCCGTCTGTCATCATTGAAACCTGAAAACAATTTAAAAGATGTTTGTCAAATTGCATTCATAAAACCGTAACATTTTTGAAAAATAGACTCAGGGCCTCAGGGCAGACGAATTTCGACGAAAGTGCAATTTTTCAAGTTCGAAATTCCAACTAAAAATTAACTAATTTGGGAAAAATTTTAGGAAGACGTACTCTGACCCTCACATTTAATCGAAGTTTTGGATATTTAGAGCTTCTTGTGTTGTAAGAAAGTTAATATCGTTCAAAGTATTTTCGTACGAATACGAAAGTCAGAACAGGGCCCATAGTTCATATTTTTCATTACAATTCATTTGTAAAACCATTAAGAATTCTTGAGAAAACAATATTAAGAAAATAAAAACATACAGAATCGATAAAGAATCCTTTGTATAGATAAGCACAATAGTATGATTTCACCCTCCTTATGATTGCATGTTTTTTTTTAAATTTGCGGATTTAACTTAACGTTCGTATTTTTAATTACTTCCACCAAAGGAATACCCTTGCTCTTATTCACCCTGAATGCATTTAAATTCACCAAGTTTGATAAAATCTTGCATCGTAATGTCAATTTTTTGTCCGTTGAAAGAGTAAAACATTTGCAATTTAATTAAGACAAATTTTTGGCAAAAAGCAATTTACCATTCCTCAGAATGGTCTTATAGAAAATAAACTAAAAAAGGAAGTGAATGTCTGGCAATCTTCTTTTCACCGGAAAGTGGGTGTAAATAATTTTTTCTTAGACCAAATCGACAAAAAATATCGCCCGACCGACGAATGAAAATGTAATTAGCTTGCAGCCCAAACTCAGCTACTGTTGTGATCATACTATACATATGTGCGTCGTCGTCGCGGCTGCCTTCGTCGCAAAAATTGCATTTAAGTACCAAACAATTGTGCTATCTGAAGAAAAAAACAGCCTGGCCTTGACTTCTACCGAAATTTCTTCAAGTTCATGAGCATTTGCCGAAATAGCGAGTGTTTCTGGCTTGGATCAGCACAAAATATCTCAATTTTTTCTTTTTGTGTGCGCGCGCAAAAAAAGTATCTGCCCGAATGTAAGCAAACATCATTTTGGATTACTCAAAAGACGCCAAAATAGATAGCCTGTCAGGAGGACAAGGACAAAAAAAACATACGACGCAGGGAAGGAAAACACGTTCTGACACTTCCAGACATATAACTCTGCTGGCTCTTTGCCTTCAGACCAAGTACAAAGTGTGAAAAATACATTTCCAAAAAAATTAAAAGAGCACATACTAAGAAATTATTTTTTAAATGCCTAACATTTGTATTTGTAACTTGCAGCTGCGCACTTATATGAGCCCGAATTCAAACCATTATTGGTGGAATTATCTAAAAATTCCTCGTACAAGGTGCTCTTGATACAGACTAAGTCAAGTGTTCACCCTGAGTTCAGCAATTAATCTATGTGGTATGGAAACCATGTTTTTACCCCATCCACCAAATTAACGCCTGGTTTTAGGAACGCACTCTTCACTAGTTCCAATTTCGCAAAACAAAACAAAATTTCGCCGGCGTTTTGGCGGGCAACTTAAGATCATGTGCTACTGTAAAAAATGATAAACAGATAAACAACATCCCGAAGGACACATAACTACCAAAATAAAACCAACGGAGACGCCCCATCAAACTTGGATTGCAGCTTGGATTTGTTTATGTGCTACAACGAAATTTATGAGCTTTATACAGGTATCAGGGAGAGTAATTTTTTCCCACATAACAACAGCACTAATTGACGGTATTTATGTATGTTTACATAGATGGAAGCGATTCCGGGGATTTTCAACATTCCTCCGTATTTTTTTTCATTCTCATTTGTTACCTAAAGTTTTGTGGGAGCTTTTGTTAAGTTTATCAGAAAACCCATACCATAGAGGTGTGGAAAATTTTTCGACCAAAATATTGTTTTTTGTTATAACAATTTCAAGGAATGAAAAAAAGTGAATTGTTTTTCGATGGAATAATGTAATTCAATGGGAATTTGGTATGACATTATAGAATTGAATTGGTTACAATTTTTGGGGTTTATTATACATGCATAAATTAATCATTCAGTTTAATAGTAGAGTTTATACATTCAAATAGTCAAAGTAGGAGTTTCTTATTGTTTTAAGATAGATAGGTACATACGACTTAATTTTATACGAGTATGCATTATTATCAGACAAGTTGCTCAGTTGGATGTGATCGATCTAATACTCTGTCTCTTACTAGCTACAAAGTGACCCAAATTACATTTTCGGTGTAAAATGAAAAGTTCATAAGAGCAATTTTTTTAATTATATGTTACCAGAAAACTCATGTGCAGCCCTGCACTCCGTCAATAAAAGTAGATTGTTGGGATTTTGTTAAACGTAACTTTTAACCAAATAGGACAATTTAACGCAAAGTGATGTCAGAAGCGGAAGCAATAACGAATTGTTTAGGGTGCGGATTGCTGAGCATTGTGTTCTCATTTTTGTAGAAAAAGGGATGTTGAGATGAGACATAATATACATATATGATTAGGGTCTTTAATTTTAGTTTCATAAATGTAGAAAAAGATAACAGGCAAATCAGTGGTGATGTAAAATTAAGCTCCTTCCACGGCCTTTTCTATACCTTCTTCTGTCAAGACTTCTGCGTTATGTTGTATATTTCCTGTCGAATATTCGTCTTTATAAGGGGTTAGGCAAAACCTTCTATAATTACAAGCCGTGAACTGGCCTTTTATTTGTGTGCGTAAGTGACCCATTCAGCCATATGCTGTCAGTGATGTTTTCTGTTGAGTTAGATTAAAAATCAAAATTGGTATGTATGTCGTTAGAGAAGGTCTTCGAATGCTAAGTGAGTTGGGAAGAGAACCTCTCCAGCTAACATTCAACAAAAGATAACTTTTCGCTTCAAGCTATAGTTTGGAAGCTACAGTGAATTTCTTTGGAGCTCTGCTTCTTCCGCCGTAAGAGCCAATGCATTCTTTTCTGGATTTCAGACCACTTTGCCCCATAGTTGTGAGCGTGCGCCGGACCATTTCACGGCTTGTAATGTAGAAGGTTTTAGGTTAGGTTTTTGCAATATTTTTAGCGACTTATTGAAACATTTTAATTAAATTAGTTCGAATATATTATTAAGTTATTTGTGAGCAACCTTCATGCAGAAATATTGATTACTTTATGTGTAGTACATAAGCTATTGCGTGGGAAGACTTTAAAAAAACAAGTTTGTGGTGTGCACTCCTGCTCGGAATTGGATCATCAAAATCAAATATGCGAACGGATTTAGAAAGAACATTAGAGTCGCGGGTCCCTGATAGTAGGATTTTGGAAAAATTAATTAGAATCAAAATGGTGGACATTACAAGCCAATAAATGATTTTTACGGAAAAAAAATACGTTTTTTTTTTAGTAAATTATGTACGAGGAAAAAAACCTACGATCAGGGACATCGTAATTGTGTTCAAAAGAAGTCTGTACAATTTCAGATCATTCGGTTGAGCCGTTTTGGAGTAATCGTTCAGACCGACTTGAAAAATGTGGTTTTGAGGAACTCTCATTTAAATCATTCATCACTCATTCTATCTGTTAAGACTTGAAATTTTCAGAGAATATTCTTCAGAAATACCAAAAACAAAAAATCGATTTTTTGAAATTTCTGAGTATCCCTAACTCCTTAAGGCTTTCAGAGTCTGTGGCTTGTTGACGTAAACAAATTAACTTCTAATAGCTCCAAATGGGAAAGTTTGAAATGATAATATCGAACGACCATGCTAAATGCGAACGGACGGTCAGCGAAAGCGTCTTTCAATAATTTGATTGCCGGGCATGCTGTGTTCTTGGGGAGCATCCCGTTAGAACTATATGACCTCCAACCTTTCGAATGTTTCATCGATATTGATACAATTTTCAATTCACGGTGATGAATATTGCAATCACGTTTACCAGCGTGTCGATTACAGCCTTCCGATCTACACCCATTTATGTATCTATATTTCTTCTTCAACGTAGCATAACCACAGAACGTGCATGTGTCCGGTTTCTAAGCGGATTATTTGCAATAATTGGAGCCTATACATCAATTGTTTTTAATGCCACCGTAGGTGCTATTACCAAGTCATCATGTTAATAACTAAGGCTGAAAATAATTTTTCTTTAATTTAATCTTTAACATTCTAAGAATAAAGTTACCACTATCATACTCATTAAGTTTTTTCATACTAATCAATGCGCAGTATAGTAAAAAGTGTTTCTTCTCAATTTCGACAGAAAAAAATTATTTAATCGTATTAATCACATGACTGCGTTATCTCCACTTCGACTAAATCACAAAAAATTAGAAACTAGTTTCCGTTATTTTTTCTTAATCTAACAATGTGGTCATGTACATATTTTGTTGCTATCTCTCAAAGAACAACAACGTATCATTGCCCTGGCCTTGAAAATTCTAAAGTCTCACACTGAATTCTGTTATAATCGGTTACATCTGTGACCTAGGTCAATACACAGTCATATTATGACATTATCATGTGATTGTGCACTTTGAACGAATGCATCCTTCCTACGGCCTTGAAGAGATTGAATACTTAGCATTTAAAAACTGTACAATTATTAAGTTTTAATCTCTGTTACGAGTTTAATTGGAGATAATTTAGATGGTGCCTACGAAAAGATTAAATGACCGGTTAAATATAATAAATAAATCAAAAGGTTCTATATAATTAAAAGCTTACACGAAAGCTTGTAATTCCTCCTGTGAGTTTATTTCTGCGCCGATTTGAATGATTCCAAGACTAATCGAAAACTTATCTACTGAATATGGAACATCACTGGTAAAACTTCTGAAAAAGCAAAATGGCGGATCCAATATTACTATTACGTACTCAAACTGAAATTATGTAAACTTGAAATTTTGAAATTTTGAGTTCAGCTGTTTCATATAGGATCTCTAGTTTTAACAGTTTTAGTTAAGTCTCCGGTACGTATTAAGCAATTATAATTTTGATATGCGCCAGTTGAAAGTTATAGAAAAGTTGTGAAAAATCATAATGTGAAAAAACCCAAAATCAATCGCTTTCTGTTTTCTTTCACTTCAAGACAACTTCAGAACTATTGATTTTAGAAAAAAATTGAAGAAAGATAAAAATTTCGCGATGAAATTTCACAGAAGAAAGAAAATCTCAAAAATTCCAACATGTATTATTATTGTTCAAAATGGGAATAACTAACGAAAATAAGTGAAAAAAAAACTTCTTTCCGTTTATTTTTTTCGACCATTGAGATTGTAGGTGTAATGAGTATTTAATTTTTTTCCGCAGACATACTAAATTCATGAAAAGTAATGAATTCCCACAATTAATTTCATTACGAATAAAAATTTGTTTACAAATATTAGCTGATACTTTTACGTAAACTGACAAAATCCTTTCGGGAAATTTAATTTAGCGTCACGTGGGTTTTCATAGACAAACTATTTGGTCGGCTTGTTCTCTTAAACGAGCAGAACAAATTGTTCAGTTCAATGAATGGGTGTTCCAGAACAAGGAGGAGGTGGAATAACTAACGAAAATAAGTGAAAAAAAACTTCTTTCAGTTGGGAATGAATGCTTTGCTGATTCTTATGAAAGTGCGCGTAGTCATGTTGTAAGAGCAGTTGCTTCGCCTTCCCAAGACTTTTATTTTGGATGGCGCATCGCCAGATCCGTTCGGATTGTCATTTTAACAACCCTCCACCCAGCGACATCCTATACTTACTTATAAGGTAAGTAAGTAGGATGTCGCTACTAAGTATCAGCAGCAGTAATGATAAGTCAAATGGCAGGATATTTCAAATAAGTCTTTATGACATTCCTCTCGTTTAATTTTTTTTCTTATATATAACGATTGCTTCTTAAATCAAAACAAAAAATCTTTTTGGTTTCTACAACACTGTTGAACGCATTTATAACATTAGCATCCCACATAAACGCATAAACCGCATCTCGTAGATGGGATAGCGTCTGGTCAGTGATATTTTTTATATTGATATAATGATTACGCTATGGTAGATCGCCTATTGTTTAAAAATAATAATAATTTATTTGACAAATGCTGTACAAAAGCCTAGCCTTAAAGTGTACACTATAAATACAAAATTCCGGAAGTATTTTTGGTAAAAGATAAAGATGAAAAGAGTACTTAAACTACGTAATTTAAAATATACCCATTATAGGTGAAATAAAAGAATATTAATAGAGAATATACTAAAAAGTACAATAATATTAATAAAACAAAGTATTGAAAAACTAACAAACAACCTGATATGTATAAATATAAATGATAAACCGAAAAGGTGACACATCATCAAAATAATTTTTACATTGGATCGATAGGGCATTCCACAGCTTAGCAGCACAAACAAAAACTGAGTTCTTCAACTGTCTATAGTTGAAACGCGGAACTACATTATTTTTCGGGTTCTGGTTGACTGTAAGAACCTTATCTTTTCAAACCAAAACGTAGCAAGTAAATATACTTATGAAAATTCAAGTCATCCTCCAGACTCATATCGAATATGTTGCTGGAGAACAGTGAGACATGGTCAAACCGGCGCAATCTATACACAAAATGGATACAAGCATTATAAGGGGCTGTCAATTGTTTCTGTATATCGGCCTGCCACGCGATTTCAGAGGCGCGAAAACAGTAGCTTTATCTAAACCTGAACTTATTGGAAGACCGTGGCCGTGTTCGGTAATGTAGAAATGCACTGCAATTGCAATATTCAACTTCATATCTTAAATGACTGAATATTGCAATTGCAGTGTAATGTTGCAATTGCATGTGTAATATATAGTTCTTGCATTTCACTCTGGTCTAACTTCGATAAGTTCATGATAAAAAAAAATTTGACTGTTTCGTTTTGATAATTAAATTAAAATAGAATATAAAGATAAAATTAATTAAATCACCTATTAATCCGAAAACGGTGTTATCCACCAGTCTTTATCAGTGCGAACCTCTAGTGATAACTGTCGAGCCCCTGAAAACTATGATAGCTGATCGAACAGAAGCGACGATTGCACAATTTAGTACTACTACTATTTTTCTCAGAGCGAAATGTAAATAGTTCTTGACAAGATAAGGAAGCAACCAAGAATAAGCATAAGATTAAACAGAGCAAAAGAAACAGAAGAAGTAGCAGCGACAGAGAGAATTTCTCCGCACGGAATGAATCATACTAACCCACAAACACAATGGCATTATAATGGCGCGCGCCACTAAGCATAAAGCCGCCACATCACATAGCATTAGTCCGTCGTATAATCATCGCATTTTTATTATGTATATCAGCCAGCACAAAACCATTGGTCTGGCGGGCAAGGCAAGGCTGCATTGGAAATCACACACCCAAGATGAGGCTGGGATTGTGTTTACATAAGCTTCTCTCGGCCAAGTTCAAGGCAAACCAGTTTTGTTGCGTTTTTCGCGCTTTTTTTGTATTTTCTTGTTGTTGCTGGGCTTACACCGTGATTTTTTTCTCTTTTTCTGTATACGACTTTTTTATTTTATTCCACCACATGTACACGTTGGCACGTAGCACGTAACAGCCCGCAACTGAAGATGTAACTTTACAGTCAAATCAAACTCGTATTTCTGTTCTGCGAGAATGCCTACAGTAGTTTTTAAGGGGACGTGGTGGGTATCGCAATATCCCGGATGGGGATGGTGGGTGAATCAAAGTGCATACTTAAACGAATTGTCATTAAATTATTTAAATATTTTAATGAATTTAACCAGCGAAGCTGCTGATGATATTCAACTGCTTACAAATCTCCAATCTAGAACAATGGAATTAGATATGGTTTCTTTGTACTATATGTATATATATGTTATTAATTAGGTATTAAAATTTGTAACTACGGTACGTGGGAGATTCAAGTAGATGGTAGTAGCAAGTAGTTAGATCAGGTAAGCAGAACATCTAATAAAAAGTCTTCTATTTACAAATAGCATGTCAAATGACGTTTGATTTCATTCCGATTTACCATTCACTTCAGGGAAAATATTATCTCTTACAAACGCGTGATACTGTTGCATGATAACGCGAGGCCACATATGGCGAAAGCCAACAAAGATGATATAATATTTGTCCTCTTTCAGGCGGCTTACTTGCCAGACTTAATTCTTTCAGATTACAATTTACTTCTGTCACTTCAAAGCCACTTCGTTAATTTGCACTCCACAACACTCGAATAGGTCAATAAAACCAATAATCAGGCCTGCATGGAAAACCTGTCGCTGATCAAAATGGTGCATCCGATAGATTTTTGGGTGCTGATCACCAAAATAATGTTCAAAAAAATCCAATACGTACAGTTTTTACAAAAACTAGCACTTTATACTGCGTTTTTGCAGTTGTTGGTTTTTTACTATTATCCAGAGTTAATCTTACGTGCTAGATAAAAATGTAGTGTATATCTGCAAAATCAGCAAGAACTCCATAAATCAGTTATCAAGATCCCAAAGGGATTTTGGAACTTATGCAATAACGTTTAAGATTAAATAATTACTGATTCAGAGCATCACACATAATGGTAATTACTCTGAATCAGTGACTCCTTCATCTAAATCGTTAATGCAAAAGTTCCGTGAAATACGTTTTAACAGTTACTATTTAAATACTCTATAAACAATAATCGCAAACACGTCTATCTTAACTTTCGATTCTACTTAAAATACATGTTGTGAATTCTTCAAGATAATAATCCAATGTCGCGCGCGTTCTTTTAATTTATATGTATGGCTTCCGGTTAAATATTACTATTATTAGTACTTGAATTGTTTAAAACACCATGGGTTGTTTACTAAAATACTTATCATTACCCGCCTAAGTATAATACAATTTGTCCTACAAAAAATTGCGTATAAAGTCGAAATTTCAGAACAAAATTACCACGCTATTTGGTTGATGGAAGTGCAAGTTAACCTTGAAAGTCTATTGCACCGACAGATAATTATTTTTTCCGCGTTATCTTCACGATACAAGGCTCCAAAATACGTTTTATGGCCGGTTGCAGTGCATAATAATTGAGTGAAAGAGACATTTATCCACTTCAACTAATCCAATTTGCAAGAATTTCCCTGTAATATGATTACCTGCGCCTCACTTTTATCGTAAAAAACGTAAGTATAACTTTCATTTTCAATAACACCGATAAAAACATGTCAGCGATTAATTCAAGTGCAAACGAAAATTTCATGGTCGAATTGTTTTGGAAAATGCACTCTTATCAGGCGTTTAACTCTGCCTGCTGTGAGATTAGATGGGCCGTCTAAACGATATTATCGCATGTCATATATTTTTGTATATTTTTTATTTGCGCCATTTAATTGTGTTATCTCATGACATTAGGTGGTGTTGGTGGATGCTCCTAGTGTTATCAGAACTTTACTTTGTTTAAACAACAAGGTAAGCAAATATCAACAATGGCTTCCATTTTCACCAAAATACTAATACTCGTTGTGATTGGGGCAGTAATTCTTAGTTAATTTTTTTGGTTGACCTTATGAAATGTATTGTCATGTATAAGGCTTTTTTTAAACTTCCAAACCCTGCAGAAAAATATATAAGATAAAATCGCATTTTATAAAATATGACGTCTTTTGATATTTTGACTTTAATGGTCACCATTTTAACAATTTTAACGACTCTCTAAAGGGATATTACGACTGTTCAAATTTAGCAAAATAAAATCAACTCTTATTTTTTCCCGCCTTTCATCTCGATCTCTATATTCAATCGCATTCCTGATTTTTTAATCAAAGCTAGAGATTTTTTTGCAATGAGGTGGTATTAGTTGTGCTCTTTATTTATATATACAGGGTTTCCCAATAAGAACGTCCGAACTTTAAATTTGAATAAAACACACAATTTTCGAACAAAAATGGTTCTGATTGCTTTATTTGAAAGATAATTTTATGCGATTTATGATTTGAAAAAAATATCGGCCAAATGGCTACCGCGGCTCCTCTTGCACACTTTCATCCGCTCATGCCAATTTTTGATGACTGTGCAACATTTCGGCTTGACGAATATTGGCTTCCAATGCCTCAAGAGTTGTAGGATGGTTGCTGTAAACCTTCGACTTAATGTGGCGCCAAAGGAAATAATCCAAAGGCGTTAGATCACCACGCAATAAGTCTATGTTAAGTCGGAAAGTGTGAGGCGGTGCACCGTATTGTTGGAAATAAAGAACGCCCGCGTCAATTTCATCAAATTCCGGGAAAAACAAATCAGTCAACATCGTGTTATAGCGGTTTCTATTAATGGTATGTATATGTATGTTCCAACATGACTCTGGAATAATTAAAGAAATTTGGACCAAACTTGGTACGCATGCGACTTACACTGGGGGGTAAGACCCCCTAGCACCACTAGGGATGGAGGTTGGAAATGTAAAAATAATCGAAAACGACCGATATAGGTGTCGAATCCATAGTTTTCAGAAAAGAGCAATTCCTCCAATTATGACAAATCCCGGAGACGGTCTGTTACTATTCTATATAATAAAGCAAAAAGTATTTATATAATACTTACGTTTTGCATATAAACAAATATCCTTAAATATTGCCTGATCTTTTAACCTCTAACCCAGAATTACCTCTTAAAAGAAAAAGCACTTTCTCTCCAAAATCAATGAAAAGGACACGCTTTTAAATTTATTAATATTTGAATTCACCCCTTATTTTCGAAGAAGTCAAACAATGACTTATATTACATTATTTTTTCAGTGATAGTAGTTAATTTCCGGCCTTGCTTATAAGATTTCCTAGGACTAGTTTGAACAAATATCAAAAATCTGCGCACAAAACAAAAAAAAGAGAACGGAAGCAATCAGGTTCCGAAAACATTATGATGTAAAGAAACTGGCAAATTATAATTAGGTCAATTCTCTGATATATAAAATATCAAGTGAAATCTCAATTGGATAAATATAAAAACTTCCTAATTACGACTGTCCATTCGGTTTTGCACAGGTGAGTGAAAAAATAATGACATATGAGGGCTGATACGCAACCAAATGAGTAAAGAATAAAATTAGTAAATTTAATAAATTAATTTAAATAGATTGTGACATCAGTTCATATTCAGTCTCCGGTTTAACAGACTATATTTATAATTTATAAATTAGACTAATTGCCTGTTTGTCAAAATAAATTCACCAAAGGAAACATAAATTCTTACATTAGCGGAAAGACTCTATTATGTCTTGCACAGCTTGCACTTTCTTGCTATTGTGGCAGAACGTGGCCTTCAGCAGTTATCCACCTGCTAGTTCTATTTCATTACGCCGATGAAAAAAAAATTACAGACAAAATTCACCTTTATCACGAAAAATTGCCCAAAAATACTTGACCTTGGCAACCAAAAAATCTAGCATACGATGCTTGCTTGCGTGCATGTCGCGATTGTTGGCATTTTTCTCATGTTTTCTTTATATAACATTTTCTTTTCATTATTTGTTGGGGAGAGTGCTGCGTGTTAGGCTCCTCAGATGTATTTACTGGAGCCTTATGCTGTTTGGGCCCTGAATATTGGTGGTATTTAGAAGTGACTGCCAGCATAAATCTCGTCTTTTTTTTTATTCATGTGAGGGCAATTTAAGAAATTCGTCTGGATAAGAAACCTTTCTTCATTTTTTATATCGTTGTCGACTGGCTGTGGTTTTCAGTTGACACTTATTTGCTTCAGTTTTTTTGTTTGTATTTTGTGACTATTTGCCTAAGAAGTGACGGCACAAAGTTCTGTTTTATTGCTGAGTAACAGCTTTAATCGATTCACCTTAGTAGTCAGTTGATGGGGTGTTGCTGCCAGCGGGACTGTTTATGTACGTAACAACTGCTGAATTTGTTTGTACTCTGTCCCAAATCAATTGTTTCTCAGGTGTTGTTTTGTTTTCGCTAATGTACTCAAACGACGTATATTGAAATATTTGAAATTGATATTGGGCAATGATCTCTTAAAAATTCAAGGTTACCTTGTCTGGAGAGTTGTGGGGGACTTTTTGAAGGCTTTTACGTAAATGATAAATAACCATAATTTTTGATAAACACATATACGGTAAGCAATACATGCGTCGCATAGGGATTGATTTATGAGTGTTTTGGTTTGTTTATTTATTTGTAATATTAAGCAGAAAGAATTGTTGCCTAATCGACAGTGCAGAATATGGTATATTTCGAAAATTGTTGGTGAAGCTAAAACTTTTAAAACAAAATACTTGAATATTATAGGAATAAAAAAGAAACAAATATCTTTTAGTTCGTAAAATGTTAATTGGAACGTATTTCCGTTCTTAAAAAAACAAAATGCTTTTTATGCGTGATGCAGAATTAAGCCTTAAAAAATTAAAACATACAAACAGGGTGTACGATGACATCCCACATATCTTAGTTTAAAAAAATATTTTAATACTTTTTTCCCCGAACCTAAAAAGTTATGACATCTTTTAAATTATACCAAGCCTTTTATATTCCTATTACTACAAAGCAATCCTAACAAAAAAAAATATATTCAACGATCTACGGAGTTCGGCTAACTGACTAAGGCTATAAGTACAATTGCGGGTCATTTATATTGCTACCCTTTTAATAATTTAAAAAGTTTCAATATCAAACGAACTAAACTAAACCTTCTTCCAGAATTTGTGCTGGATTCAGTATGATACATACATAAAAATTAATTCACAATAATCTGATCTAAATTTGCATCTTTCCAACATATCTACATAGTTGGAACTTTAACCGATTTTTACATTGCTTTAAAACCTAAACATTTTACCTTTCCAAAGCAAATATGATGATCATTGAGCACACACTTATTACTTAAAAGATGTGCTTTGCTCGTTTTCAGGTGCTACAGAGATCTTAAATCGTAGCGTTGAAGGTTTTTTTAAGGCATAGGGAATCATTTGCATCTTAAAATCAGTTAATGCCACCAACTAAACGAATATTTTTGGATTGTTTGACTCGAACTTCTATTCGATTTCTGATATCACGATATATGAGAACAAATTAACATTTCGAACATTTGATATTATTGTTTTTCAAAACAAACAACTTAGAATCGAGAAAAATTATAGCAACATAAATGCCATCAAAATATGATTAAAATTAAAATTCAAAATGGTTGTGCTTCGTAATCATATCATAAATTCTTATGTAATCGATGCAAATAACAGGCACAAAAGAGTACCACGATCGTGTGCTAGAAATTGCAATTCACAAGCTTAAGTGCTCTTATGTCATTAAATCTTTATTGTGGTTGATTGGAACATAGTACATCTTTCGCTGAAACCCAATTCATTTTTTTCTTCTTGCAATACAAACTGGCAAGACATTCGCCACTGCCGTTTCACAAATGAGCCTCATTCTCCTCTTGTGTCTTTTTGAATTGATTCGGAACAGTAATAGCAACAAAACTGAAAGCTTTCATTTAATTCAATAAAAAATAAGCACATATACTCCACGTGCGAGTGTATATACAAAAACGTTCAAAATAGTTAAAAATTCCAAGTTCTTATGATGTAATGTACATAATCGTAAATAAGGCCAGTTTACCTCATCGATTTTAGAAATCTATATACATGAATAGCAAATGCAAATATCACGGGGAATCCGTGGGAACATGATAGGAAAAGTTTTGCTTAAAATTGTGCTCTCGTAAAATCTGAATATTGATTTGCAACCCCGCTTAATATTCACTCCTTAAGTTTTTACTGTTTGAACACAACTTTAACTAATTAATACACTGAGGTCTGCGAAAAAAAATTATTTTAATGAATTAAAATGTTAATTCGATTTTCCCTGTAGATTTCGAACCGGAAGTGAAAAGGTTTTTGGGAAAAATAGAGTGAAATAGTAAAAATATCGGTTTTTGGTCATTTTTATATATCCATAAAAAAATTATTATAAGTAGGCACACCAAAAAAAAAACTCAAATGAAAAGCTTGACTACTTTTGCAAACCCTAAAAGACAAGTTGTTTAGTCTCTCTACATGCTCTCCTTGCTTGTTTCTAAAAACTCTGTTTTTGTATCTGTAGGTGCAGGAAAAGCCTAATTTTACTACAGCAACAAAAGCAACTTTTTCTCGAAGATCTGCGTACTGTGCGTAAAAGGCCATTGCCTGAATTTTCGTACAATTAAATCCAAAAAACCAAATGAAAGTGTAAATACTTTTACTTTTATTTTCCAATGTAACAGTAAAGTCACTTATACGCAGAAAGCCCGAACTCGACTTGCTTCGTTATGTTTTTTGCTAAACGCAAATCAAAACTATTTCTCTTTAGTATTTTATGTACTTACGGCTACAGCATAACATTTTCGAATAGATGAGTGGTGACACAGGCACTCTACCTAACATATTAATGCCTCACTACGCTCCTAGATGGATTAGAGAGCTCAGCATACAAAATACAATGAGTGAATCAAGAGTTGATATGACAATGAACGCTTTTAAATATTTTAACTATGTTGCTTATAGTTGGACGCGTAGAACAAAAAGTGTAACAAAAAAATGTTTAATGCAATTAATAGACATAAATGAGGCATTTTTAGTTGAGAGTTTCACAAATAGAATGCCGTTGTAACCTCTACAATCAACCGTTGCTGTATTTTTCCATTTTGAAGATGTTCTAAAAAAAAAGCAAGCTGTAACAAGAAAAATAGTTTCACCATGAAATTTACCAAGAAAATGATTTTTTATAAGTTGTCTAAAGAAAATGACGGAAAAAACTGTGTTACTACTTTATTTCTAGCTACTTGTATTTTTATTAATATTAAAAAATTTTAGGTTCACAGCCCACACGAATAGTAAACACGTGAAAAACGATTGATGGGAGCCGCGTGAAAAAAGTAAACAAATACCTTATGGAGAAAGCGATAACACTGAGGAGTCATACTTCCATATATGTATACTTAAGAAATAACACAAACTGCCTGTCACTACCAAACTTTAATCATATAATCGCTTCGATAATCACGTTCAAATTGAAAATAATTAATTAATTATTTCGCTCCCAACAATACCCGCCTATTACAGTGCTAAAGTAATTGAAAAAATAAAGAAGTGATGTATCCGCCGACGCGTAAATTTGCTGACAACCGAGTCTTAAAAAACCAAATAAAAAAACGATTCAACCGAATTCGATTCAAGGCCAGGAAGTGTTCGTGTTTGGTAAAATAAACATCTGTAATAAGAGATTGTCCAAATGCGATATGGATCAGGTTGAAAATTTTCTAAAAAGAGAAAAAAAGGATCCCAAGAACAAAAGGATTATATTGCCTAGAAAGGTTTGATATCGCGTTAAATCTCGGAAATGATCGTTTGTTTATATTTCACAAAGGTCTAACAATGGGAAATTTAACCGCTGTAGTAGATAGCATAAATCTGTGGTCATTTGGCCGATGCTAATCTGCATCTAAGGCGATTATGTGCACATCATTTTCCAGCAATCACAATTGTTTTGCCTTCATGCGTATGACTCAGGCTCGTACATTAATGACAAAATGACGTCAAAGAGAATTGATAGATCGCTAGCAATGATCTTATGCAAGAGCTTATTTGTATGTTCGGTAAATAAATAAATAAAACTAGCGAACCTTTTGCTCGTACCAATGCGCGGCACGATCGTAAGAATAATAAAAAAAAAAAGTTCACGCCAAGCAGGCTCGCACTGCCCCGATGATATGTAAATGGATCTGAACGATTGCAAACTTTTCGATTGGAACTACGGGAAATGGTCAGATAAAGTATTTATGTAAATTGCCTAAAGTATAAAAAGTGAAAGCTCCATGATAAGGCAAGGGAACAATGAATAATTACTAAAAGCAATCCTACTTGTTGCTAAAAGTGACTTCCTTTTATCTTGACTATATTAATCTAGTTCGGTTAAAACTTACGCACACGTAAGAGTACTTCCAACTCAGGATACATTTGTTATTAATTAAAGTACAATCCTTTCAATACTTTTGTCGATTCATTGCTTGCAAATAAAAATCGGCTTTAAACGGAACTTCTTTATTTCTTTTTGCATTATTATTAATTAAAAATTTCATATATTTCGATCACAGGATAGTGTCTCTCATTGCTGATGGATTTATAGGGAGATTAGCTTTTCTAGGAGATTTTTTCTTGGAACCTGCCTGGGACTTGACAATCCATTTATTCTATTTTTCCTGAAGATCAACTACATTTTGCAACAACTCGTTTTCTGATAACATAATCTTTAACTTCTCTATTGACAATTATATTCATATTAAAGACAACATAGTTCAAATACTCCTACCATAAATTCTGTGACCTGTAGCTAATTTTGAGAGATAATTCAAACTTTTTGCCTACAGTGATCACAAGTTCCTCAGTACTAAAGTAGCTCAGAAAATGGGAGATAGCCGGTCATTTGTTAGCAAGTTTGCAAAAAATCCTAAAAGAAAAGGAAAATGTGGGTGCAGCCGAAAAATAACAGGCTACCAGGACCACTATTTGCTGCGGAAAGCTAAAGAAGACCGTACCCTATCTGGTAAGTCTCTAAGGGCTACTATGCGTAACGTTGGGTGCAGAAATATCGGAGCGGACAGTAAGAGGTCGACTTTTTCCATATGGGCTATGTACAAGACGACCACGCAAGAAGCAGAGGCTGAACTTTAGGATGGCTCAACAAAGAAAAACATGGACGGATGGACATTTGACATGGACTACAAATGATTGGGAAAAGGTAAAGATGAGATAAACCTTCTTTTTCATGTTATTCTGAAAACACATTTTCCAATACATTTTTCACTTCACTTAAATTAACTCTATTTACTCTATACACGTTATATAATATTTAGTGACGAGACCATGGTGAGTTGGACACTACCAATGTCCAGGACTGTTCGCAGATCCAAAGGAGAAGAGTACTTACCTTCATGTGTCCCACAGCAGGTCAAGCAGACAGTAAAGGTCATGATTTGGTCAGCAATATCGTCCAAAGGACTCTTCCCACTCTACGTCGTTGACCGGATAATGAACGCGGAGCAGTATTTAACAGTCCTTCAGACACAGATGATCCCAAATTTAACGGAGATGGAGTTCTCATGCACGATAAAGCACCTTGCCATTCAGCAAGGAGAGTTACGGAGTTTTTAAGGACTAACAACATCCAAATCCTTGACTAGCCAGCGAATAGCCCAGATATGAACCCTATCGAAAATATCTGGGCTTTTTTCAAGCAGAAAGTGGCAGAAAAGTACCCACGGACCAAATCAGAATTGATTGAAGCCATGAAGGAAGTTTGAGAAAACGATGTCGATTTGATCACCAAAGCTAAAAACGCTACCACTGGAATGCCACGTAGGATACAATCCTTGAAAAATGCAAGGGGAATGTTCACAAAATATTAATAAATGTATTTACAACAAAACTTTTTTTTGTAATCTTAAAGCTACGTGTTCATACAATTTTACTAGAAATGTATGTACTTTTGAACACATTCATTCAGTTGTTTGGAATCATTAAGCGAACTGCTATTACCTTCTGGACTTTCAGTATTTTTTGATTCTGTTAAATTCAAATCGTTCATTATAGAAGAAAGTTGCAGGGTCACTATTTCTACTTGTTTTCTTTTACCAACGCCTGAAATACATGCGTTCATAAAATTAAACTTACAGTAAAAATTAGGTACTTTCAACGACTTTAAACTTAAGTTCTTCGTTTTTTTTTTACCAAGACTGTCTTGGGAACCATTGTGACTAGTATTTATATTTTGTGGTCTTCTCGGTTTCCCTTAACGTTTTGACGTTTATCCATAGGTTTATTGTTAACACTGAAATACATATTAAAGATTTTGAAATTTCTGATTAATTTCAATGTTTTTTTGTTTAAAGGATATTAATTAATGAGAAATTTTGTCTTTCATTTGGCATCCGACTTCATCTGGTGCAGTAATTTAATTTAATAAAAAACAATACCTCCCCGATATTCCATTCCATATTTTGCATAATTATTAAATTCTTTCAATAATTTATTCAAAATAATATAGAATTATAATATAATACATGGCAATAATTTAATCAATTTACCATAACTAGTAGCATGTAAAATGGAAAAACTTAAGCCAGTATTACATTTACATAAATAAAGCCAAATGAAAGTGATAGTAGTAACCGTTGCTAAATTTCAATTTCATCCATTAACTTATTATATTTTGTTCCGAAGCAACCAAGGAACACATAAAATGTTTCCCTTAAGGGTTTACGCCTCCTTGTAAATTTGAAAAAATCAAATTTTGTTTTTGCTTCATTTTCGAAAAATATAAACCCTTGCCGGCTTGCTCGTATTTCTGTTGAACGGCATGCTTATTTGGGCATTATTTTAATTTTAATCCCGTTTTCTTCTCGACCGTGCGTGCATATGTTATGCTGACCGCAAACTTCAAACGCGTTTACTCAAAACTACCTTTTTCATATCGTTGACCACTGAAACTTAATAACGGATGTTCCGATTCCTTTAAAGTTTTGAACAGTCCTTTTTCATATCAGTATAAAATGATTAATCGAAGGATTTAGGAATTAATTAATTACTTTTTTTTACTTTTGCCTTTGGACATATGCCACGGAAACCTACAGGAAAAAAATACACGCATACAGGAACACAGTAGACATTTTTTCTTAGGAAACAGTGTAGCTTGCCGCGGCATATGTCCAAAGGCAAAGTTTCTCAGAATAACCTCGTTTATAGCATATTTAAATTTCATTGAAATCAATTGGCTGGATCTGAAAGCTTAATAGCTACTTGCTCTGGTGTGTCACCTAGATTTTTTGATATTAAAGTAAAATTTTCCTTGCTACTTAGAGCTCTCCGTCTGTTCACCGGTATTACATTCGACAGCCCATTTGCTTAGAAGTTAGTAGACAGCTCATTTGCGGCCAAATGGGAATAAATCATGGAATTTTCCAGTATTTCCAGTCATAAGAGTTGTCCAATCCAGTCTTTTGAAGAAATCAATGAATTACGTAGTAGTCCCCTATCCATTATTTGAGTTAATTAATAAATTCCGCCGCGCAACATTTTCTTAATATAATGCGTTGGATTTGCAGTTATATAGGATGCTTTAGAGGTTTTTTTTCCAACACTGTTTCTAGTGCTAGTCAATTTGACAGCTGACAGATGATTTGTTCTCTCATCTTCATTTCATCTCCATTTCGCCTGAACAATGCTTTCAATTGTGACTATTGATTTTTCGTTCCCCGATTAAATGGCGTTAATGTGGAAGAGTTTTGGTTTCAACAAGACGGCGCAACATGCCACATAGCGCGCGGTACAATCAATTTATTACGGGAAACATGCGATGAACGCATAATTTCGTGTAATGTACCTGTGAATTGTCCTCCACAATCGTGTGATATCACACCTTTGGATTATTTTTTGTGGGGATATGTGAAGTCGCTAGTCTAAGCCGATAAACCACAGACGTAGGACCACTTGGAAGTCAACATTCGCCGCGTTATTTCCAATATATCGCCCCAGCTGCTTGAAAAAGTGGTTGAAAATTGTACATCTTGATTACGCTTCATTCGAGCCAGCCACGGAATCATAGTTAAATACTAATGGCATAAAATTATCTTTCCAATAAAGCCAATACCATGGCCATTAATATAATTTTTATGTATTTGATTTTAATGTAATATACCTCTAAAAAAATACTCTATACATATATACCGTTACAAAACATCGAAAATAAAAAGAAAAACAATTTACGGGCATTTTTTTTTGAAAATTTAGAAATAATACTAAACTATTGTGATGCAAGGATTTAATAAATACTAATAATTACTAAAACCTGCAGGATGGATTCCTATAAAACCCGCGTCATTATCAAATTACATTACATTACACGCACCATGTATTTCTCAAATATTTTATATCTTTCGGAATATCAGAAATCACCAAAAACAAGTTTACGTTTCTGTATTTGTAATCTTCGAAAAAATTATCTAACTAAACAGTCTATCCATTTCTCGGAAATAAATCCTTCTCAACCAATGTTATTCATGATTTAAAAGTAACGAGTATTTTTTAGTTTTGTACAAGTAATACTTTTGTCATGACAAAATTAAAAGTTATATTAAGACATCTGAAAACCAGCACTCTAGGATGTTACAAACAAATTATAAATTCTTTTCTTGAATTTGTAAAAGGTATTTAAATGTTCTCTTAGATCTATTACGAGTACTTCCATAAAAGTATTTTAATTTTTAAGCGAATGTGTATCATAAAATACTCTACAGAAAACACCACAGACGATATGACTAAAAGCTTAGAAATGGGTACAAGGTGGGCCAAAAGAAGTCATCCGATGTTGTTTGGCTCTCATTTTTTTTTTTGAAAAACTTCGATTCTGTTTTTTGATTATGTTTATTTGAACCTTTAGAATTTTATTGGTCAAGTCGAGAAGATGATATCGGCCAAATGGGCGCAGTCATAATTGATTGCCCGCTGGTCAAACGACAACAGTGGACGGTGCGCGCTATAGGGCCATGTTAACCGAGTTTTTTCTGCCGCAATTGGACGAATTAGGACTGGAGGACATGTGGTTCCAACAGGACGGAGCAACGGCACACACTGCGCAAGCCACAACCGATATTCTGAAGGCGGCGTTCCCGGGTCGCCTCATCTCTCGTTTTGGCGATTTGCACTGGCCCGCAAGATCGCCCGATTTAACCGTTTCCGACTTTTTTTTGTGGGGTTTTTTGAAGTCCTGTGTTTACGTGAACAAGCCCGAGACCCTGGAAGCCCTCAAGGACAACATTAGACACGAGTGCGAGAATCTGTCGCCCGAAGTTCTCGCCGAAGTGATGAAAAATGCCATAAAACGATCCCGTATGGCAATCAATTGTGACGGCGCCCATTTGGGCGATATCATCTTCTCGACTTGACCAATAAAATTCTAAATGTTCCAATAAACATAATCAAAAAACAGAATCGAGGTTTTTCATTTAGAAACAAAATGAGAGCCAAACAACAACGGATGACTTCTTTTGGCCCACTTTGTACAAACTTTTATACGCTATCGGAAATTTATCTTTCCACCACTTTCAACCACTTCCAGCGGTTTATACACTTGTTAAACATACGTTACAACAAAACACCAGATCGTAATAAAACCGTTCATATTAATAAGTTAAGTATGGTAAATTTTACTGTACAAATGTTAGCAATAAAACGAGATTCCTACTTCGACAAAATTATAAATGCAATCGCAAAATACAGCAATATTTTCAAACAAAGTTCCAATTAAATATATTTAACGGACATAGAATAATCTCTCATTATAAATTCAAGTGATATTTATAGTATTAATAATAAAATTACCTAATTCGAATAATCTAAAGATTAACATAACAAAAACAACTACAGATTGTTTAATAAAATAGTGGCGAAACGAGTTTTACATTTGTTTGATAATGCAATTGAGTTTGTTACCCAAGATCTGTAAAGAGATAAAAGCAGACACTAGCATGCCCGGTAACAGGGCAATGACGAAGACAATATCGGTACGTGTAAAGGCGCCTCATTATTTCAAAGAGTGAGTCAAGAAATATAAATCGAATGTGGATCGTTAGCCAATCAAAAAGTTGTATAAATATTACATACCATATCTTGCACCCAGCCATCCATTTTTGCAGCTTTTGAAAATTTCCACAATTAAGACAAGAGCGGATGTAAATTTCCAAATACAAATGTAAATTCTAAAGACACTTGAGGCGGTTGTTTATTATCACAGTCGAATTATTTCACCCATTTAAAAAAATTCACATAAAATAAGTCTTTAAAGCCTTTCACTGTATAAAGCATTTGCATATCACTGGCAATAATGTATTTTCTCCAGATATATACCTGTTTATGGTAATTCCTTTAGGGATAACAGTTGAAAAAAAATTTATTTCGGCTCGCTTACGAAAAACAAATATTGCAAAAAATCAACATCGTAATGCACAACAAAATTATCACAAGTTATCTAACAGCGCGGAATCCGGGGAACGCCGGTACTATAAACAAAACTGGCTAGTTCCATATTCAGGCGAGTTTCACTGGGCAGCAACAAACAAAAGAACTCTCTCAAGACAGTGTGAACAGTCAGTACTCAGTCTATCTTGAAATATTTTAGGACAGCTAGCAATTTAACAATCTTTAGAATGGCATTTTGCTCTACGCCCGTTGCCGATTTACTTTTACTACTTCTCGTATCGTTTTGCCCGCTCGCTGCCAAGACGTTTTACTTTTCGGCCCGAAACCAAACTTATCTGAGCGACACCAAGTCTAACACTAAAAGAATTCTTTTTCGCGGATGATTATTTGAGCTTTGTTTATATATCTACACATATAGCTCTGGAAACGAGCTCCGTACACAGGCCGGCTATATGCTCTGGCGGAACATATGTGTGGAAAGAAGCTTTAGAAAATGTGTTTTCTAAGAGCAAAATGGTTAATTCCACATAGGCGTAGAGGCCTGAACGAACTACGGCCGTAAAATATTATTATTGAGTATGATGGCAAAGAAGTGAAGGCAGCCCCACAAAGATGCTGTGTACGATTTCGTTTTAACCGAAAGAACTTTTTGGGCGGATATTTTAAGCACAACTAAATTATAAGATAATTACTGCTGAAAGGTAAGACAAAATACATTATAAAAAGTATGCGTGAGCTCAATGACAAAAGGAGTGAATTGTCGTATTCAGCTCGGACGTGGCTATGAGCAGTCAGTAAATTTACACCAATTTACTTTATTGCAAACAACAGTCACAACAATTCTTGTATGGTTGTGTAATATGAAGCTATGGTACAGAAGCACTCGGACAACTTTTTTCTGAAATAGAAATTAGAAGTGGCGCCCAGACGAGATCTGTACCTGTTTACATTCTTTGCTATTAGGATAGGTCATCACGGAAGCATGTCACTAAAAAGTAGAAACGCACTCGAATATGTTGATGGGGTGTATATAATAGCTCAAGAATATATATGTATATGTATGTACGTACAGTTCGCAATAATTACAGGCTTATCGCTTAATGCATCCATACCATTTCAATTAATAATGACAAAAAGAATATATAGTGACATTTAAATATGTGAAATTTGCTTTAAGATTTAATTCACTTATTATATTTTGAACAAAAGCCAAATTTCAACTCAATGGATTTGAAAACTATATCGTGGTGATCCACATTACCCTGCAGAAAATACTGATTCTGTGCACCAAGAGATAGAGAGGGAGAGAGCGAGAGAGAGAGAGATAGTAACTCTCGAATTTGTAGAAAAACCATAATAGGAATTGGACGCGAAATTTGTAATTCTAATTAGTGTAAAAAAGGAAATGTGAAGAATGCTAGAATCAAAAATTAATGGTTTGGAATGATGTATAACAAAGGACTTTTGGATCTCCGTTTTACACTTAATTCCTACAGATATACAAAGAATCGCAAAAGTTTAGGTGTCCCTAAAATACGCAAGAGTAATTCTTTCTAAAGTAAGTCTAGGTACGTTGAAAACCATAAGTCTAGCTAGATACGTTTAAAGAAACAAGTCTAAGTACATTTAAAAATGCAAAGAAATAACTAAATTATTTATACATTTTAATATTTGGTTACGCTTTCGTGTGCATTCCGGACAGCTTCCAGTTGATTCCACTAGTCCAACAGCCCGCTCCAAATTTGGGCAATGTTTACCTATGCGAAGAACATCTTCTTTAAATGAAAGTAAAATTCGTGAGAATTTTTTTAATTTTTTTATTGTTAGTCATTCATTCATAATTTTTTCAACGGGGATCGTAAGTTGACATTTCCAAGAATATATAAAACAAATCTCGCTATAAAAACTATAGATTAGTGCAGTCGTGACAAACACTAATAAAATTAGCAACAACAAATTATTACACGAAAAACTATGAAATATATTTGGATGACATTTTGGACGTTGTTTCATAATAGTAAGAGGTACTCTGTACCTCAATTTCAAGTTCGTAAAAAAAAAATTCTAGAAAAAGCCTTTTCTTATTTAATTATTTTCGTCAATTATTCCTATTTTGCAACAACAACAATGCATAAATTTCTAAGGTATCCTATCATTTGTGAAATTTTATTGTGCAACAAGCAATAGTCCTCGAATTACCTTGAAAAGAACGTACAAAAAAAACCATATATTTTGGAATTTTTTCACATTTTGATCTTTCATAACTTTTTCAACTGGCGCATATAAAAATCATCATTCCCCTAAGCCCTTTCCGGAGGCGTGAAACAGCCAACATACCCCTTTTTAAAACAGATCCCCAATTCTGATTTGTATAACATTTTTTATAGTTTATGTATCTGCTTTTTGAGAAAAATCTAGTTTACAAATAGAAACTCCCACTTTTTTAAAATTTTACAAAAATTGTAAGATAATAATTAAATATCGTAGGTATTTGTAACGTGGCTCAAATATATGTGCAAACCGGAATCTATAGCTCTAAAATACAAGTAATCTAAAAATCTCAATAGGATTTTTTGTGGATCAAGTTTACAAATGTTGGTGTGTCAGCTGTAACTTTCCGTTGTACGAGGCATATCTAGAAAATACGTGTACTAGATTATTGTTGATTTCAAACAACTTATTTTTAAAAAAATGTTTACATGGTTACATCAATACATATGTGAACTATTTTCCACGTAGTCGCCATCCCTCTCGATGAACATAGTGAGACGAGGGATCAATTTTTTTTTATGCCTTGGTCAAAGAACTCTGCCACCACCACCTTCACTTCCACGTCAGTTGGAATTTTTTTCCACCCATGTGCATCTTCAGGGAGGTAAACAGATGATAATCTGAAGGCACCAGGTTAAAAATACGCGGGGTGGTTAAAAAATTATCACCTTCAAATTCATCCCGCTCCAAAAACTCTAGAGGCTGCTCTGTCAGCTGTTTTGAGGCCCACCTTGCACACAGTTTACGAAATCCAAGTCTTTCTGTGATTGTTTCGTGCAGCAGAGATCTGGAGAATGGGGAAACATCATCGAAAGTTCATCCAAAGTTAATCTGCGGTCGCCACAGACAGCTTCCTCAATTTTTTCAACAAGTGAATCAGTCAAAATCGACGGTCTTCCACTCCTTTGCTCGTCGTGCACATTAGAACGACCGTTTTTAAATTCACGACACCATTTAAACACACTCGTACGATTCATTACTCTATCTCGTTAAAAACTTCAGACAAAAATTTCACAACGAGATAACGGATAACGCTGCGAATTTCGTACTAGGCAGATTCTATGACATGGTTCACGGGACACGTTACTGTGACCACAGTTTTAGTTGTACTGACGCGTTCTTGGGCTCGTTGGAAATGGAGGAGCTAAGCTACACGGCAGTGTGACCAACATAGCTAAAAAAATTCCCTCTGTCCGAGAGGGCCCTAGTACACTTCCTACTTTCTGGGCATGCCTCGTATGAAAAAATCAGATTATGAAAAAAGTCAATTTATCTGTATATTTCATCGCATTAGTAAACAGTTCGCTCTTAGCACTCGTCGGGTAAGGACGTCGGGGATCGTGGTGATCATGTGCGGTGGGAGGTGTTCAGGTGGTGGTAACGCCATTTTGAGGGCTTTCATTGCACTTCTTTTTGGGTGGGGCCATATTTGCCGTGGTTGTGGGGTGTAGTAGTGTTTCATTAATATATATTTTGATTAATGGTCATGTAGCCTTGTAGCTGGACCAAATAAGTTCATTGGGAACTATCAGTCCATTGGTTCTGGAGAAATTAAATGGTTCAGCTTAAGGAAGTATTCAAAAATTATCCATTTAAAGTTTTTCCCATTTAAGGGCTGCTGGGTTCTTGTTCAGATCTGTGGCGAATTGACCTTCTCTGATTTATGCGCACACTTTCGACAACAGCAGCAATATAATCGGCGGAGCATACAGGACGAACACAAATCTAGTTAATTACACTTACACTTATAATAATCACACATAATTTTTGACGTGAATACGTTTACACTTCGAAACCGGGACCAGCGCTTGATTTGTAATGTCACAAAAAATTTTAAAATTGAATAACATAAAAACTATTAATAAAAGGGACACCAACGATGTTGCATGCAATAAAGCATAAAGCAAAGTATGTTTTAGATAATGATTGACTTTGAACTGACGCCATCGGCTGATGCAATAGCACCGCAAAACGAAAATGTGTAATTTTAATTAAGTCCATCCCCGGCTTCGAAAGTGCGATGTTTTAGGTGTAATTTGATTTTTATTTTTACGCCTAATAAAATAGATTATAAATAACACGTCAACTTTTAAAAATCTTTTAGTTATCGAGCTTCAAAGTGTGGAAATTTCATCAAAATAATAAAATTTTAAAATGCATGTACAAAATTATAGAAAGGTTAACAGGAAGTGTTCGATGTCCGATGTCGAGTGTCAATGCGTTCGGCAAGAGCCCTTCAAAATAGATCGTCACGCCTCCAAGGTACGCAAATATCATATCGAACTGATAAACACACATTGACGCATTCTGCGTCTTAAAATTAGCGGCCGTGTCCCAACACACCCGTCCGATTTTTTTCCAGAAGAAAAAAATCATATTACATGAGATTAGGATATTTTTCTATAATGAATAATTTTCTCTGTTCAATTCAATCTTATCAAACGATTTATCCAAAACGAAAATAGTTCATTTTCCTCAGCAGCAATTTTAGGGAATTTTGCAAAAATGCTAAAAAATAATTTTAGCAAGACTACGACACAAAAATTTTTATTCATTTTAACTCACAATGGATTTGTCCACAATTAAATTTATAGACATGTATATAATAGAAAAGTATTGGTAGATTCTTTGGAAATTACCTGAAATTATTGCGTTGGCCCCGAAGTTAATATGTTTCTGCGAATTCAATAATAAAACCGCAAGTAATTTATTATAAGCAATTTTATGATATGATTTTCATGAAACTCTGCTACTTTGAATAAATTTGGAGAAAAGTACCAACAGACAAGGCTTTCAAAAAATGCTCAAAACCCTTTCAAAACATACCCACCCACATTGAATACAATTTCATGCTTCAAGATTTGAAAATATTTAATTGAAGCCACGTGTTGTGTTTACCAAGTATTTGATAGAATGATTTATTTTAACACTAATCTCTTTTTTATTGTTGTGATCTGCTTGCTTTGCCTCCACCCAACCATCAATTGCACGTGTAGCTTGCTACATTTATTTACAAATGAGCAAGTTCTTTTTTACAATACCTCGTTGGGCAGCTTTGTTCGAGTGCGCATTCAAAGTTCGCCGGCGTAGGTCTTGCTTAGCAATAGGCAACCTATTAAAAAGTCACTTAAAGGCAAGTAAAAAGAAAAGAAAAAACAAGATGCCTCGGAGTCTCTTTGAATCAAGAGAACATGCGTATTTAGTTGCTTGCTTTACTTACCTGTGATGCTTTTTGGTATCTTTCTTGTTTCTTTATGTGACCGGAAATTTATGCCAGAACTCGTTGTCTTGTCTGCTGTTGAATTGATTTTTGCCCTCCTCTTGGGATAATATAAAATTTCGTTTGCATTGCAATTTATGGCGCCCCACCTGCGGTTTTTCCTTTTTATTTTCGGGTACCACTATTTTCTATGAGTCGGCAACATCTTTATTTATCGTGCCAATCTGAAAGTAAATTAGAACGAAAATGTGAAGATTTTCAACGATATCTACTTCAATTTGTCAATTGTTTACATCGATTGCAATATTAACTTATAATAAAAAGTAAAGAAAAATTCTTAGCGAGGAATATTTAAAGATCGCCTTCAGTTTATGGTACGAGTAATAGCAAAATCCACCTTTCTTCTGTTAAATGATATCAAATATTCATCGTTGTTAGAACTTAAATACAAATAAAATCTTAAGAAGGTTTTAACAAGTATGAAACACATAGTGAATACATAGACGAAAATGTGCTGAATATTGAATTACAATATTCGTCGCAATGTGTGAAAGGATTTGAAATTAAAGTAGAAGGAAAGAAAGTTATGTATAAATTAAAGGTAAACCTGCTAATTTTCTTACAGAGCTAATTAAGCGAGATGGCATGGAACGTTATTTAGCAACAAATGCGTAAATAATTATATTTGTGTTCAAACACCACCTTGCTAATTAACATCGGATAGCAATGAAGCGCTACAAGTAGTCCTGCTAGATTTAAGTAAAGCATTTGTTTGCCATCATAAACCACACCACACTTATCGACAACTCTGTGAATATTTTATTTTCTCATCCTCAGCATTCAACTTAATAAAGAAATTTATTTTATCATAACATAGATCTTATCGGAACGTTTAAGTTTTCAATACATATTTCGCAACGTTGTTCAAAAGTAAATCTATTTATTTCGTACCACGGAGATATGACACAAAAGATCGGTTTGTGTCAAGATAACATGTAATTTGAAACGAAACCAACAGATTACGCACCCTATGGTTGCTAAAAGCGAGATTATTGCTTTCGTGGGTTTACTTCGGCTATTTTTCGTTTGCCAAAATTGTTATAGTTGAAGCTTTACATAACTTTTATAAGTACAGAAAACATATGTAAACTAATCGACGATTAATGTTTTAAAGGAAAGTGGCGAAATCAGGCCCAGAAGCGGACCAAAATTAAACAACGATTTAAAAATAGTGTTCAAAATAACAAACGTAAAACAATAACTAAAATTCTTGTAAACCTCCGGAATACAAAAATATAAATTTTTAAAATATATAAAAATGGCACGGAGATGCGATCGCAAAAAGTGCAGTTTGCACTTGCTTTTGTCTTACGTTTGTTATATATAACACTATTTATAAATCATTAT
This sequence comes from Neoitamus cyanurus, assembly GCA_947538895.1. NCBI lineage: Eukaryota > Metazoa > Arthropoda > Insecta > Diptera > Asilidae > Neoitamus > Neoitamus cyanurus. The sequence continues at coordinate 47,150,535 of OX384542.1, forward strand.
TTCATTTCTGTCCGCTTCTGGGGCTAACTCACTATGAAAACCGCCAGCCTCCTTTAGCAAGTCTTGCAGTTTTACAAATTGTTCGGACCACTGTCTTAGCAAAAAATAATAACTATTTCGTAAAAACAATAAAAAACGTACGGCTTATTTGCGCATCCATTTTACCTTCTCCCTAATACGATTTGCAAATGGTACATTAAAATTAAAACGTAATCTGACACCACCAGCGACCACTTCGTCTTTCCGCTTCGACAATTCTAATGTGTCCCCCCAAGCGCAACTTATTGCAAAGCTTTGACTTTTAATTTTCCCTGTAAATTGGATAATTCCATCCAAACACATGTAACAATTACATAGAGGACATATAAATGATATAATTTCAAACATGTAGGTATTGTCTTTTCGTTGGAAGTGAATTTTCATTGAAAATACTAGAGCCGCAACCGAAAATAGACTGAAAATAATACAAAAATTCTTCCGCAGCAGGTAAACTGAATACCCAGAATGACACTATGGCCAAGTAATGGATCGATACTTTAATCTAGTTGTGAATAGGTTCTGACCGATGTTTGGTGTACCATAATCAACCCATACCATCTGGACGCTCAGGAAAAACTCAGAAATATTTATTTGAAAACTATAAAATTAGATTGAGCCCATAACCACAGTTAATTTTAAATTTTGACTTAGAGATACCATAATTAGTAACTAACACAAGCGATTGATTGGATGCACGGAAAACTCATAAATAGATAATCACTTTTTTTTTATATTATTTCTATCGCAGATCTATATACATATATAACATTATAAAAGTTATACAGTTCCTGTTCATCGAATTAGGAACACTCGTAATTTTGTTGAAATGTTCTTTTTATTGATTAAAAACGACATGAAGGAAAAATAATATTGAAATAAAAGTTCATTTTTTACATAGTATATTTAGTGGTTAAAAAATAACGGGTGCAATTTGTTATAAAACATACTAATATTTTGTGGGACCACCTTTCGCATCTATAACTGCCTTAATTCTATGTGGCATGATTTCAAAGCACCTTTCAATCATTTATTTTATGTTGAGGCTATTTTCCCACACATTGTTTATATTTTCCTTCAGGACTGCTATAGTAGGATTGAGGACTGAATAAACTTTAGATTTAAGGAGACTCCAAACGTTCTCAATGGGATTAAGGTCAGGAGAATTGCCTGGCCAAGGAAGAATAGGGATACCAAAGCTGTTCAATAAATTTCTGATTGACCAAGCAATATGGCAGGGTGTACCATCGTGCATAAAGGTGTAGGACATGTCACAGGATCTTAAATAATTATAATGCGGTATAAAAATGTCCTGGAGCACTTCCTCGTACAAGTTCTTGTTCATACTTCCATCGACAAAAAGCAGTGGTCCAGGTCCATCGGCAGAGATACAAGACCATATCATCGTGGCTAGTGGGTGTTTCACGGTTCTTGCAACGCAACCTTTATTGTAACGCTCCTCTGTCCTCCTCCGGATGAATTGAGGGTTTTTCGTAACAGCTTCCTGCACTCGTCGCTAAATACTATGTGAAAGTAAAAAAAGTAATTGTTCTATCAGATATTTAGGTTCTTAGTGCAAAATAGTTCCAAAAATATTTTGATTAATTAATAATATGATAATCACCTTCTTAAAATCTGCTGCTGTATAATGACGATATGTTTTAGCCCACTGAAACCTCGCTCGTCGCATCCTCGCCGTGATTTTTGGCTTTTTTGCAGGCCGTCTTGATGTTAGGTGCGCTTCGTATAATCGTCTCCTTAAGGTCATGGCTGATATTTGAATTCTGTCGCCTTGTATGTGCTAGTGTAATGTGGTAAGAGACGCAAAACGATTTCCGCAGGCCTTTTGTATGATTCTACGGTCTCTTCGAGGTGTCGTTTTTCTTTTTCTGCGGCAATTTTGACGCCTACTGTTGATATTCTCTGGATTTTCCCGTAGTCCTTTTGATATTCTTATATCAGTTTGAGGAGATTCTTCCTCTTCTCTTGCGAATTCTCGAAAGAAAAATGTGCTTGTCTTTAGCAAGGCAATGACAGCTGCTTTTTTTTCACTGCTGATGTCTTTAGCCTTTCCCATTTTTGCACTTTTCCAAGAATTCCTTGCAAAAATTACAACTTCGGAAATGACCTCAAAAATTTGTCAAAAAACACATCTTCCGATTCCTTTAAACTGATACACACAATCGCCTTTTAACGCACAGATAATCACTTGCCAAACACTTTTCAAAAAGTTATGTAATTCGTATATTTCACTTAGTTTTTATTGTGACACAAACTTTTCGAAAATAGCCATAAAAATGGTCAGGTAGAAAAATCGTCCTTAAAAACGATTAAGGGACAATGGTGTATAGTAATTATTTTATGTTTTGTTTAAAACATTAATGGGATCAAGGCAAAACGACTCTCTTCGGAAAAACCCGCAAAATAAACGTGTTGCAGATAGATATTTGCAAAAAATACGAAAAAGTGTTAGTGTTCCTAATTCGATGAACAGGGGCTGTATATATATAAAAATTAAGCATTATTATTATATATATATAAATATATTGTACATTTGTGTAATTTTTTACATTTAAGACCATGGGAAGAAAAATATTTTAATTATTTCAATAGCTTTTTTCTCAAGATTCCTTAAAACGAATAAAATTTTATCCCTGAACAGTAAAAGTCGATGAGATATCGTCTTCTTTATTCTTCCTTTGAGTGGTGTCGTATTACGCTTCCCTTCATAAATTTAAAAATATTTGGCGCACCTAAAAATTCCTGTTTTTTTAAGATTCCGTAAAACCATTTTACGAGCTTATTCAAATCTGTATACATATATTGGGCATGAATTTCTTATGCATTCACTTCTCGTCCGTCTGTCTTCCTGCTGAGCACAGTTTCTGAATTTACTACACATTATATGTGTGATTTTTTTCATACAATACTAAAATATACGCAGAATTATATATAAAATAAATTAATTTCTCCGTTAATTCTAATAATAGTTTTAATTTGTATTTTCTGCTTTAAAATTTGAACCATTCCTGCCTCTTTTTTGTGTGTCATTACTTACGTTATACATAAATTAAGCAATAATTCAATTCTTTACGACATCACGTCAAAAATATCTGTTTGCCTGTCTATCATCCGTCATATAGAAATATCATACACGAAAGTAAGGTCGCAAAAAAGTACAATTCTACCTAGGAGTGTAGGATTTTATTGTAAACGGCTTGTTTAGTAAAATACGCCTTTACATTTCTAAAATACAACACTTCCCCTATTTTTCAAAATAATACTCGGTGCTGTCATTAAGATATTTGTTTTTATTTCCCTTTTTTTGTTTTTAAATTTCCTTTGTGTTTTATTTTAAAGAAAAGCTTTTCTGGCGCATGCAGTCTTCTTTTCCTGTAGGTATAGATTTATTTTAATGATAGTAATTCTGGCAATATATCCCATGCCACACTTTAATATCCTTTAGATTTCAGCTAGTTATATTTGTTTTATTTTCACAAATCCAATTGATTGGAGATAACCCGAACTTGTAATACTGACTTCCATATCTGTCTAACGTCTACTTTGAAATGGACATGTTCTGGAGTCTCATATAGACACTTCCTCTTTAGCATGTCTATATTTCCGATTCGCAAATTTTAATATATTGGTCCACATCCGATTCACGCCAAGCTTTCAAAAAATTTTTGTCATAAGGACGTCGGTAGTTCATTCCTAGACTTCCAGTTAATTTTACGACACATATACAGATATCATAAGCAAATGTCAATATCTTATATTAGTTCTGGGCATGTGGAACAACAAATTTCTGGGATAAAAATTTGATGCTGCTTCGACCCAAATTGGGCAATAAATGTAGAGCTCCTGATCCAAAAATATTACTTCTGTTGTATTCAACCGAAGCATTTAATCGCAAAAGCATGTATGCTTTTTATCCGAATATATATGCCCAAAAGAAAGGGTCGAAAAAGGCGCACACAATTCATGAAATTGCTACCAAATTATAGAGACTCGCGCGAAAGCACAAGTATAAGGACCAGAACTGATCAAATTAGTATGACACATTTACTTCAGCTATTAATATCAATACAAAAAGAATTTAGTTCTGCAGCAAAGTAGCAAAAAGTAGCAAAGTAGTATTGATTTTACGACACAAAGAAAATTCATCAGACCATGGCGTGTTGTGCATTTCTAAAAGCTTTATAAACACACAATTAACATAAATGGAATGCTTGAAGTTGACTTCATAACAGTATTCTTAAGCTGCGGCAAAAATACAGCAGAAAAAATCAACTTAGTTCTTTTTCATTTGTTTAATATCTGAAATCCGATTTTTTTAAACAATTTTGAAATTTTTATCAAGTTCAAGGGAAAACGGACATTACGAAATATGTCCCTCTATTCAAATGCAAATTTGAAACGATCTAAACGAAAAATGCAAAATCCTGCGTTTGCGACGCATACCCCCACATTCATCATCATATTGTTTTCTCATATGTACCACGATCATGGCGGGACAACAAACACATCACAAATCAGCGAAATCTCGGTAAAATCTGATAATGTTCTCATTTGTATCGCCAGTCCTGCGGACAGCGATCATCTCCCCCGCGTTTAATATATAGCAATTTCTACCACTATGCTTGTCTCGCCTCCTCCAATGGGCATTCGCAGCACGATAACATCATCTCTTTCGAGCCCCCCATATTCTAATTTAGTCTTCGTAAAGTTTGGCCCTGAACTTGACTTAAACACCGCGAGCTTGCTTGCTCGTCCAGCTCAATGTGCGCACGCCGCTTACATACGTGTCAAAGATAAAAAAAAAATTGACACATTTCAGCGCATGATCATTTCTTGGCTGGCTAGATCATGGGTACGGAGCACACCTCTCCGCCTCAGGCCTTTGTATGTATTTATTTTTAAATCTCCGCATCACGTTCTCTGTTTATCTGCTATTTGCTTGTTCTTTTTCCGCCGGCGATTTATTTTCATTTTCTGTAAGCCCAGCCATTGACGGAGGTGAAATAATGCAAATAATAACATAGAGCGAAAACGAAAATGAAATTAAAAGAATTTAAAAAAAACTACCTCACACCGAAGAGTTCGAATATACGAAAAAAGCCACAATTCCAATTCGGATGTAAATCGAAAAAAGCAAAATAAATTCTCGAAGAAAATAAAGAACGATGAGAAAACGAAATTAACGACACACAAAAATGTTTCTTTGGTGAGTGATTAGTGTCTTGTCGTAAAAAAATCTTGTCTGACGAGTTTTTTGTCGTCTTTTTGCCACATTTTGGCAACATTTCTGCTGACTCCACTAAAATTAATCTTTCATGACAAGGACGTCTTTACTCGACAAGAAGATGAGTGCAACCTATTACAGTATTTTATTTTCCCCTAATCGTTGTCTTTATGTTTTATTATAATCGACCAAGTGCTCAATCGCTTATTTAAAAGTTAAAATAAAAACCAAATAAATAAACCTAAAAATAATGATAACATTTGTTAAGATTTTTGATTATGTTAGCTTAATATCTAAATTCATAAATAGGAATTAGTAATATACAGTGAGTCACAAAAGTAAGTATGCACCCAACATTTCATTGCATTCTTTTTAGAAACCAATGCTTATATGTTACACAGGGAAAAAACAAATTTATTTTTTATTGAGCAAACATGTGAAAATATAAGCAATAAAAATAAGAAAACAACCAAACATAAAAAAATATCCGTGCTCAACTAAAAATAATGGAAAATTCACGTCACAAAAGCAAATATACATGGAACAGCAAAGCACGTTTTTAATGTTTTTGGTTTAAACTCATATTCCTAATACTTTATGGTGCGTCTTATACCGGCTGTCATTTAAAAAGGCATTGAGTTGACCATGTTTTGGCATACATTTGGCTAATTTTGAATACTCACACCCAAGGACATGTTTTTATTCATCTATGGTGCTTTTGGTCTATGTGAATTTTTTGTCGTGTTTTCTCGTCTATCGTTCGAAATGCTACCAGAGGTCCTCTATTACATTAATATCCAATGATTGCTTTTTTAAATGACATTCATTATAAGAAGCAAAGGACATATCACAAAGTATTAGAAAAATAACTTTTAATCAAAAAAAAATTCAAAACGTGGTTTATTTTTCCATCTGTGTGACGTGAATTTTGCATTAGTTTTAGTTGAGCACGGATATCTCTTTTTATGTTTGGTCGTATTCATATTTTTATTGTTTATTTTTTTAGTTTTTCCTGTGAAACATATAAGCATTTGTTTCTAAGAAGAATATAATGTATTGTTGGGTGTATACTTATTTTTGTGACTCACTGTATATTTCCTTACATTTTCCCATCATGCGAGACTGTAATTTGCCAATTAATATAATCAAATATTTTCTAAATGAAAACAAAACCAACAAATCACTCACGTGTTTACCGGTTCCCCCGAAACTTATACTTATTATTATACTTATTTTCCTGGGCTTGAGCAATCCTTTTACTCGGGTGCGCAAGAGGTCGAAAGGGCCGCATACACGGGCGAAAAATTTGCAACGCAGGGCGTTGTGCAAACATATTTCGCGTGTATGATGCAGTTTCGTGCGTTGCGCATCTGGTTAATGAAATTCAAACGCGTTTGAAAAGTTTTGTGCAACGGGTGGCGTTGCGCAAATTATTTTGTCGTGTATGGCGATGTTGGCGCAATAACAATTTCATCGTCTTTGAATTGTACAATGTTGTTGTTGCGGAACACGCACCTTCACACATGTTTTCGCGACGAGAACATATTATGTAGATGCAACTGAAGTTTGCGCAATTGTTTGCGTAGTGTATGGCTTATCATGTATTTTTGGGCAAACAAAAGTTTGCACAATTTGTGTGATCGCATATGGGGGCTTTAAAAGATGAAAATATTAACATTGCCGCTTACGGCGCGGCGCACAGTGGGGCAGAATCCCGATTTCGTGGCCAAAAATCCCAAATTACCTATATGGGGGTTTTCGAGGTCGCTGATTACGAATCTGAAGTCAGATTTTCAAAATTCAAGATGGCGGCTCCAATATGGCGGACAAAAATTTCGAATGTCTATTAATTTGACTGAAACTGGTTACTCGGGGGGTTTTTGAAATCGCTGATTACGAATCTGAGGTCAGATTTTCAAAATTCAAAATGGCGGATCCAATATGGCGGACTAAACTCATACGTTGAAAATATGAAGTGAAATCTCATGTAATTTGGTTTTCGAGCTTATTTCTTACGATTCAGGAGTTAAATTAGAGCAAAAACATCGTAAAAGTATTGTAAAATTGATATGATAAATTGATTAGTGTAAATATGAACTTTCCACGAAAATTCTGCTCTTGAAACTTGAAACGCATTTTTCTCGAAGTATCATTTTCTGAAACTCTCATTGGCCTAAACAAAAAACTATTCAACCGATTGCTTTAAAATTTATATATGTTCTTCTACTTATTAATAGTTATCGTCCGTAACAGAATTGAAAAACACAAGATTTTCGTAACTTTTTTTCTACAGTCCGCCATTTTTTTTTCAATGAAATTGATTAATTTTGGTAGGGACGATAGCGACAAACCTACTTCGCGCGCTACATATTTGGTCGTCTGGAGCCTCATAAGGCGGAATTGACATTCGGATGGGCAGTAGAATTTGCCTCATTCACATACACGAACGGTATTACCGTTCCTTATGTGTTCTTAGGTCGTTGCTTATTCCCAAACGGAATTTTGACAGTAGGTCAAGGCATTTTTGACAACTGGTCATTAGTTGTCAAAACTCATTTGTGTCGTGAAGAAGCATGAGTGGTTTGCAGGAGACTGAACAAAACTTTGGCTATTTGTATTCATGGGGAACAACAAATTGTCCAAGACGAAAAATTTTCGAACACCGAAGATCGCTAGATCGCCGAGGAAGCAGAGCGTTAAAGGAAGTGATTGGAACCAAATTTTGCTTATAGTGGCGTTCTTTTAATGTTCCCGATAGTTCCATATGGAACTTAAATAAAAAGAACGACGAGGGAAATTTTTGAAATGTGAAACCGAACCTTTCTTCACCCCTTGCAAATTATCAAGTTTGAATGTTGTCAACGCAAACTGAATCGGACTAGAAATTCAATCTTGCTAGGCCAAAATATGCAATATGTGCATGAAAATCTATTTAAGGATGTTAGCATGCCCCGAAACGAAATCCCAATCAAACTAGTTGAACTTATTATTCGTCTCAAAAAACCCTCTAGTCTAGATAAGACAGTAGAAACTACAGAGGTTGAGTGTCATAAACACCAAAACAGAGATGCTGAAGTCCTACGGAGATACCTTTCCAGATGAATTTCAGACTAGATACGCTAGCATAGTGACATCTATGGAACAGCTGCATACAGACGCAGGACTTATCTCTCACAGATTCAAGGTTGTGCCTCCAAATTAACAAAGGGACCGCATATTGCTGCAATGCTCCTATCCTATGCAGAAGTGGCATAGCTTAGGTTATGTAAAATACAATAGCTGACTGGCTAAGTACAAGTCAGTAATATGTTGAGTCTGAGTGACAACCGGCCTCGCTTCAGCTAAGAGGAACTGTTATTAAACTTGCAACTAATCCTACAACTATATCTAGCTATAATATAATTTGATGTTTTATAAATTCTTCTGAAGCACTAGCATCAACACGGTTCCTACGTTCTCTACATAACCCTCTAGTACTTTAAGAATATAAATACTGGACTCTGACGATAAATGCCTTCGATATTATCGGTATCGAGATGGCTTTTAACGTGCTCAGTCCTCAATACAACCATCTAGTACTTTAAGGGGGAAGGCCACTGTGATGGGTAAAAAAAAAAATTTTTTTTTTCCATCTTAAATTAAAGCTTATATATTCGAAAATATGTGCACAAAATTTCAGGTAAAAATTTCAAAAATTGACAGAGTTACAGCCATTTTAGTATAGTAGTAGTAGTAGACCGACTGTTTACCGTCCCGATGAGAATGGCACGCCCCTAAGTCCCTTGTTCAAACGTATTTATCAATAGATGACTTATTGGGGTTCTTTTCTTCGAATTTCCTTTTTTATTGCTATATAAATATATTGTTCTATTGTTATATAAATGAGCGAGAAAAATGGACTAAAAACTTTAAACACGTTTTTCTCGAAATGACTTTTTTCAAACTGGTCGCATCGATAACTCGATCAATTATTAATCGATTTTCAATTTTCTCTTTTTGTTTTGTTCGTATTTGCAGTGGCTATGGTAGAGCGTAGCCGATTTAAAAAAATTTAATTTTACTATTTTTTAGGCTGTTTTGAAACAAAAAAAAAGGTCGAAATGATGGAAAAAATGTTCAATTGGTCGCCATTTTGTGAAAAATCAAAATAACAAAAATCGGCTACGTACGACGAAAACTACATTCATATAGATTATAAAGAACTTTTATTTTGTTTTTTCTGATAACCGGTTCTTGAGTTATCGATGCGACCATGGAAGGGCAATTTTTTTTTGGACTCTACGGCAACGCTCATAACTTTAAAACTTTTTAATATTTTTTAATAAAAATTTATGCAAATATTGGTCAATGTACACTATATAAAATAAATAAAAAAGAATCCTGATATTCCTTCATTTTCCCGGCCAAAAAAATTCTCGAAAATCACTCATTTTTTCGGCCGTCACAGTGGCCTTCCCCCTTAAGGATGTAAATATTGGAGTCTTAACGATAAATGCGATGCTACCAGCCTTAACGGTGGCAAGACCTGTTGTAAGACTCAAAACTCTGACAGCAGCAACTGTGTTCTGATTATTCTTATGCCCCTCCTTGATAGCCAACACTGCGCTTCTCCCGTAAGTAGGTACATATGTAAATATCTACGCTGAAAAGACATCCGAAAAGTTGTCGTTGTTTTTAGTTTTTTTCTTCACTGAAGGCGTCACAGGTGTGAAATTTGTGGTCCAACTCCAGTGCTATATGACCACGAGCAGCAATTCCAGATAGCAAAATTTCAGTTGGAGATCGTGTGAGAGTCGGCAGAAAACCAGCAAAAATTCTCCCCCTTGTGAACTGATATGTGATATATGAGTAGTATCCAATCTCTAATCTCACACCGTTTTCTGTGTATACAGGGATTTGCAGGGCAGTGCGTTGACCCATTCGCAATATTCAGTGTTAGTTAGGTTGAGCAGTTCAACCAGCATCAAATCCTTCAAACAGGGCTCGTCTCCTATGTATGATTTGGAAAATATTCCCCTTGAATGGAACAGAGCTTGCTTATAGCAGCCAATTTTAGACGTTCAACGTTCAACTTTCTGCTTGTTTTAAGCAAGGCGGTGTCTTTTTACTGCATCACCATGTCGGAAGCTTGTTCTATACTTAGCAGGAATGTATCCAAGACGCGGAGAAAGGAGGTACGGTCCAAAAATCCTCTTTTGGAATGATATCTTGTATCAACAAAAGGCACAACATGTTTTTTTAAGGACGAACTCGAAGAAGGCATATCTTTTTCATCCGAAAAGACATCTCCGTAGGACTTACGCAAATTCCGTCAAATTCTCTCTTTTGACAATTCTAAATGATGTTTTCCATTTGCAGTGAAGTTTGCATCATTCTAAAAAGAGGCAAATTTCTCAAATGTCCTGTTCTCGACAGAAATTCCACTGTTCCCGATAAAAAACAGGAATTTGAGTTTTGTATGGGGAAAGTAGTGGCAAGTTATATATGGAGCATTTAAAGAACACGGCTTATAACAACTTAGTTGCTCCCTGGATTGGCTGTCTATAAAACAGATATGCTCAATCTAAGGCAGAAAAGAAAGAGAATGAGCACAGTTCGCCCCATACACAGCATATGTCCAAAGGCAAAGTTTCTCAGAATGATCTCCTTTATTACATATTTCAATTTCATCAAAATCTGACCCCTTTTCGGAATTATCTCTGCGGCTTACAAAATGTCGTGTATTTTTTTCCCGTAGGTTTCCGTGGCATATGGCCAAAAAGGCAAGTTCACATAATGAGCTCTTTTATGACATATTTCAATTTCATCGAAATCAGACGGGGAGGGGGTTTACATACACACACAAAATTTCGTACATCTTTTTCCTGTAAATTTACGCAGCATATGTCCAAAGGCAAAGTTTATCAGAATGAGCTCCTTTCTGACATATTTCAATTTCATCGGAATCGGAAGTAACGCAGTTAATCTTAACAATTACCCATCGTTACTGTGAATTCAATATACTTTGAAAGATGCTATACAAAAAGCCAGACTTTCAATATGTCTTAAAGGGTGACATTCTGCGTTGATACCAACCTTCAGAGTTTAGGAATTAATTATTTTCAGGCAAAATCTTTTTCGGACTATACTTGTAAAAGACTTTAAAGTAATTTTTAGATTATAAATATGTTCTTTGGGCAGGTATTAGATTATAAGCAATTGTAGGGTTTTAAAATGGCGGATCCTATGAAAACGTGTGCGCTTTTGTGTTTTGGGTCACTGTCATCCACTATCGAAATTTGGAGATTAATGATTGCGGATCCTATATGGCGACCGAAAATTCTCAACATCAAATAGAAAATGGAAATTCTGTTTTCGAAGTCGCTGATTTCGAATTTATTGAAACATTTTTTCCCTGCCCCTACAAAACATATGATTAATGAAAAAGAGAGTATATGAAAGGGCAAGAGAACAGGCTCAGTGTATAACTCAGATTTATTCAAACGTGTGGCTTATCAAATTCTTTCGCATTCGAAAAGATAAACGCCTTCAACTTAAAACCTTTGCTCAGAGTGCTGTGAGAGTTGCGGTTTCAAAATCAAACTCCTAGCAAGCTCTAAATTTCAATGGGTAAGAATATTCTCAAAAAGATTTCAATTTATATTAGAATTAAATATTATTCAAGAGCGCATTCATTAAAACACACTCTAATAGAAAATAGAAGTCATCTTATATTCATCATTTTTTTAATTTTTGTATCGCTTTCTTTATTGCACTATAAACAACAAAGACCGACAAATTAAAAATTTAAAAATATAGCTAAAAATAAAATATATTATAACTAATTTACAGCAGGTCTCTCGGAGGCTGGTCTCTTGGAGGCAGGGATCTAAATTTGCATAAAACATTGAGATATTCACAAATTTAAAAATTTCAACATATAAAACTAATCTTGAGTAGAGATTCATTTTATATATAATATGTATAAAAAAAATAATTTTAATGAAGACAGTTAAAAGAGCTAAATGATATTTTCCTACAAATTCACCTGAAAACTTCAAAGTAAAAATTTAAAAAAATTTTTAGGAGGCAGTTAAATTGTTGAGGATATTTTCAAGAACATATGTTAAAAACATCTGTAAAAATATTAACCGGCAGCGGTTTTTACGTCAATAGCAGGTGAACAACTTCAGCGCGGCTAGTGATTTCGTTGGCAAGCAGATTTCGTATGTGAGAAAAATAGAGAATAACCAATTCCTAGTGATGAGACAAAGCTTAGAGTCCAAGAGCTAGCTGCAAAAAAGCTGGCCTATCGGGCAACAGTATTTATTTATTTATTTATTTCGATTTCATCAAAGAACTGATTACTACATAACATACGGAAAGCGAAAATCAATTTAACGATGCTGATTTTTTATTGTATCTCTTGAAACGTGAAAATCGATACGATGAAAATGAGCATTGAAAGTGTGTGATATTAACGTAATAAGACATTCAATTCGTAGTTTGTATGACGAAGAGGCGTATGGAAGAAATTATAGGGTTTTGTCGGGCGAAGCGGAATAGAGATGTCAAACAGACCGACAAGTTCAGTGGAATTCATGTTTCCTGATACATAATCGAAGGCAAACACTATTCGAGAGATTGTAATGAAATCAATTTGAGTCGATCCACATACGGAGGCAGAATTAAAGGATCAGACAAAGGAAGGTTGCGAAGAGCGAATCTAAGAAACCTTCGTTATACTGCCTGTGGGTTTTAAGGGATGGATTCCAGACCAGACTCGCATACTTGAGTATATGCAGAAAAAAGTTCGGTTTATGTAAGGATCATTGAACTCCTTAGACCACCGCTTTGCGAACAGTGGCATCAATATGACCCCAAAAAAAAAACCACCGTTTAACCAGACTCCAAGATCTTTCGTTTTGTCTATGTTTAATGGTAAGCGCGCACCATATATGAAAGGAATCAAGGTCAGAATTTGAAAGAAACCATCATGCTCGCTAGTTATTATCCTAAAGATCTTGGCGTCATCAGCGTAACAGAGAATTCCAAAATTTGATAATCATCGATACATCATTAATAAATATAATGAACAAGAGTGGACCAAGATGACTACCTTGATGTACGTCAGAAATATTAAATATTTCCCTAGACAGCATGCCTCGAAATAGTACTCTCTGCGATCGTTGGGACAAGTAAGAGCAAAGCCGTTCGGTAAAGAGAGTGGAAAATTCAAGAAGGCTGAGTTTGTAGAGCAGAATTGGGTGATTAATTCAGTCAATTCAGTTCAAAAGCTTTGCTGAAGTCTGTAAAAATACAGTCAACTTGTTCGAAAAATCGAAAATTCAAGAAATGTGATTTGTCTCTTGGTTCTGTTTTGTATTAATTAATTATTTTACTTATTCATTTATTGCAGCATGTTTGCTTCTTTGTTGGAAAACGTAATTTACACTTACACTATTAATAAATGGTTGTTTATTGTGTAATCGGTTTAGACGCGGCTGTTTTCGATCTTCTTTATCTAGGGAGACTAAAATCGAGTATTACGGATGGTGGCCATATGGGTTCCTGACTTTTTATATGGTTTTGATGAATCAATCAAGTTATTTTTGTGCTTAATTCTAAAAGGTAATGTAGTGCTGGGTTTTCTCATTTTAGAATTCGCATGACTAATCTGATCAACATTTTATGTGCCCCATAGACGATAGGGCAAGTAGGGTAGAGTTTGGATTATTTCGAATTATAGACGCTTTGAAATACTTCCATAGGGACATTTTATGTACTCCTATATTATAAGGGACTTCCTTTGTCCCATATTGCTCCAATTCCCATCGCCCAGAAAAAATTTACTGCGCATACACAAGTATGCTGTTCCAAAGAAATTTCTTAGCCTATACCAAACCTATGTAAAAAAAAAAATTATTTAAAAAACCAAAAAACCCGACTGACTGTAAAAAAGAACTAAAAAGATGTAAACAAGACGCATTCATAATTACATCTATAAATAAATCTATTAAAATTGATCTAACTTGTCAATAATTTTAATAAACTGACAAAGTATAACTAATGGACAGTCGGAGGCTACGCACATTTTTGTTAGTCTGTGTAGGTAGCCTCCTCTAACTGTCAATTAGTTTTACTTTGTCAGTTGACCAGTCAGATCAATTTTAATAGTTCTTTAATAATAACTTTTAACGTAATGGGTTTTTGTTTTGTTCAATAATTTTTTTTTAGCATTTTTCATTCCAAATTATATTTAAACATATCTTTATATATATAATTCTACTGTACGTGTGTTGTCACTGAACTCCTCCTAAACGGCTGGACCGATTTGAATGAATTTTTTTGTATGCGTTTGGGTGGCGCCCCGGATGGTTTAGATTTACAAATCAGCCCGGCAGATGGCGCTGCAGTCGGTATGAATGTAATGAATTTCATATATTGCCACGCCGTGTGCCATGTTATGGGTATCGTTGGAAAGGGGAGGTAGTGTAGAATGTGGTGATGAAAGAAAGGTTGGTGAAAAGTCTGAAATGTGGGAATTATTGGTGAAAACGTGTTTTTGTTGTGGGGGAGGGGTGGGTGGTGACACCCCCAGAACTGTATCTCACGGGTAGGAAGAAGAGGCACTATAGGAAATTGGGCCAGGTTGATGAAAGTTGGTGAAAATAGTGAAAACTTGGTTTTTTCGGTGGGTGCCGACAAAATTGAAACGGCTGTGGAAAAAAGTGTATGCATGAATTGGAATAATTTTTTCACCAATCGATAGCTAAGGAAGCAGAGTAATCTATATATATAGAAATGTATCCCTATTTCCATTGGTCACGACATCACGCGTGAACGGCTGGACCGATTTTGCTAATTCTTTTTTTGTTGTGTTTGTTATTGTCGGGAGAAGGTTCTTATGAAAGAAAAAATTAAGAATACTGCGCGGAAAATTACAAAAATATGTTTTTGGTTTGGGTTTTTGGGAGATATAAGAGAGGGGGTGCAATAAGGAGGTGGTGTAGGTAGGGGCAGGTGTCGGGCAGGGCAACGTCTGTCGGGTCCGCTAGTAATTTGTATATATTTATGTAAGTCATTTCAAAAACCCGTTATGTTGATAGGTTTTGAGGGGGAAAAATTAGAAGACATATAATATGGCTCCAAAAATCGGCCATTTTAATTTTTATAATTTTGATATATCCAATATCACTCTCGCAATTAAAACGAATCTAACGACACATCTCAAGTTAAAATCCATCAAGCCGTTTATACATGCATACAAACACTCGAAAAACATGACCTCCTTCTGGCGCAGTCGGGTAAAAAAGGCAATCGTTATTCACACCGGTCGTGTGTCCATGTATGTGTACACGGAGTAGACGGCAGTCCATAGATGTATTTTGAAATGGGATGCATTTCGCGGATTTCAGTCGTACGGATACAAGCACATATAGACACAGTTCACACACACGAACTGCAAAGATATATTACAAAAACTGCAAAAACAAGTTACAGTTGGACTGCAAGAACAAGCACATGTCTGCAAAAGAAATATGTTGAAAAATTGCGATGAGCATTTGAAGGCATTTAAGATAAGCCCATATAATAACACGCTTAAATGTATTCATCCCCAGGACCTGACATTTCATTCAAATTTGCTAAAGTCATTTTAAAAGCAGATTCGCTATGTTCGCAAAACCAACACTTTTCGGTGTTCCAGAATACCAAAATGGAATCGAATTGACAAACTCACTCGGAACGAGTTCGCAATCGAGCCTAGTTCTAGAATAGGTCCCCAGCTATTGTCTTTGAGCGCTTTAATCGTTACCGGAGCATTGACGTAGACTCTATCTTTAACGCAGCCCCAAAGAAAAATGTCTAATATCGTATAATTTCGACGGCCAATTGAAGTCTCCATTTCGAGAAATCACATGTCCAGGAAATTTTGACAGCAATAACGTGATTGTTTCACGACTTGTGTGGCATGCAGCGCCGTCCTGTTGAAATAAAGGTAATTCATGTTCATATCAACTTCAGGTAAAAAAAATTGGTTAGCCTTCACGATAACGAAATGGAAAATGTGCGAAAACTGATGGAAAATGTTATAAAGATAGTGAATCTTTGACGTCATTGAATAGATAAAACGAGCTGCAATATAAGAGTCAGCTTGGTTAAGGGATCGTCTGTGTGAAATTTTCGAAAAATCGATTTTTCAATCATCGACATGACTCCAACAAATGGATGATGTCTAAAAATTAGCGGCCAATATATACATTTAGAAACGTGAATTTTAAAATATGTACCCTGTATTAATAAAATTACAACTTAATAATTGGAAATTTTTAGTTCTCCAAAATTTTATATATATGTATAATATGTACATACTTGCTTTTTGCTATACATTCTCGAAGAGATCAGCTATGAATTTGTTCTACTAATACATATATCATCTCATCTGTAACCCTAGAATCGAAACCATCAACTTGTTCGTATAACACGTAATTGGGAGAGATCTCAACGTTGGAATATATGTATAATATATTTTATAACCTTGTTGTTATTGGTTATATTACTATATTTACTTAATTAAACACTGACATCTTTCCTATGTTTCAGCAAGTATTTTGTCGCAGATTTTCAGCTCTCAAATTTTGTGAAGAATTCACATCCGCCGAATCCGAATCCGCATTCGCATTCAGGAATAACCCCGTTATTTTGCTCTGAGACTGGCTGGACAAATGATGTGTTCAGTATGGAACCAAATACCGGAAACAGATTTAAAAAGTCAAAATAATGTTTTATTTCACTGTACAACAAATTTAATCTTCATTTCAAATTTCGGAACTATTGTAATCCTAGTGGGGTCGCCCCGACGACAGAATGACAAACACGCATTTGTGGAGATGACAGAATAACAGGAAATTCTTGTTTTTCTTGTAATATTGCTGTTTTTCAGCGTTTTAGGGAATTCATAGTGAATAAGTGTAGTATAAAGGATTTGTCTCAATTTCGAGGAAATTGGGCAGGCGGCAAGGAATTTTGAGACCAAAATTAAAAAGTAGGTATAATATTCCGGAAATTATAGCCATACAGGCAAATGGTAGGCACCAGCACAAAATTTTGTCGAAGTCGGGGCGAACTCACTATTGTAAACATATGCCCAAATTTCTTAACATACCGCTCCTGCCTGAAGGAACATCACACCATTTAGTACGCACTCCCCAGATCCTATTATCACGTAAACGCAATCCGCGGCCGTCCCATGTGTTGCAACACAATATCTTATTTCACAATCGACTCGCTCCAATAATAAACAGAAAGTGAAACTGACCTAACATACGACAACGGCGAGGCATCCGAAGATTTGCCGCATTCGAACTAAGAACTGTCGTACTCTTGGCGAGCGACCGGCCATGGCAAAAGTTCTAAGCGGAATCCCAAATGATTTTTGATTACCCCTTGGTGCGCACGGCAGATTCGCTGTGCTTGTTGATAATTTCGCTGATAATATCGGCTTATTACACAATAGCTGACGAGAGAAATTTTGACGTTTAACACTGCATATGGCGACTACCTGCGAGGGACGCACGCAATTCCGTGGAAATATGCAAATTCCACGTACCACAAGATAATGTTTTTAAGCTGGGCATAAACTCACCTGCGTATTGAAAGAGGTAAACCATTAAAATCAGTTAAAGCATCGGTAAACCGCACGGAACACAACAAAATAAATGGCATAAACCCGACGAATTTCAATGAAAACAAACTCAAACAGATGGCACTGTTGGTGATCTGGAGAAGTTTCGAAAGCGAGGGTGGTTGATTGACAGCCAGGGTTGGCAATTTTGCAGAACAAAAATTTCCGATAAAATATAAAATTACTGTTAAAACTTCCGTTTTTTAATGATGTTTCTAAGGAATGCCGCTAAATTTAATAAAATTGAGAGCGGACTTCGAAACAGTGTGCAAAAGGTGAATAATCAGTAATGTAATCAATTTGTAAAAGGTAATCAGTCAGTTGACATTTTTAATACTTCAAAAGTTCTAACTATTTTATTCAATATCTTCAAAACGAATGTTTTCAATAATTTTCTGTTTATTAGGGATAACAAAGTGCCTGGAGAACCGTTTTAAAATTACTTTTTATGGGTAAATCCTACAAAATAAAAAACAAAATTTCTTTTGCAATTCATATCTGAAATCTTTCTTCAAATTCCTATTTACAATCATTTTAAAATTACTTTCGTTAAAAACCAGCTGAGATAAAAATAAATGCCGTCGACACTTTGTAACGACAGTTTTAAATTTAACGAAACAACTGTCATTTTTGTGTATGTTGAGGCTTCACCGCTTGTACCGGAAAGTGTTTACACCTGGCGGTTTGTAAACAGATTTTCACACACTAAACATAACAGAAGAAGCGGCCAAAATGAGTTTGGAAGATGCGGAAAATTTTAACCTGTACGATGAAGAGTACACTGGGTCGTTGTGCCGTCTATGTGCTGATAAATCCGATTCACCTCTCATCTCCATCTTTTGTGGCGGTTCTAATAATTTTGCAACGAAACTGATGTTTTACTTGCCAATAAAGGTAATAATAAATGCAGTGTTTTCTCTTGGAATAGTAGAAAGGGTTGAACTCACTTTAGGTAGCTGAAACAGACAACATGCCGCTAGAGATTTGCATGACCTGCCTGGACAGCATCCTTCGATGGGACGACTTTTACCAAAATTTTGTTGATGCCGACCGCAAGCTGAGGAATTGCTGTGGGGTTGGCGTGAAGGAAGAGCCACAAAATCTTGACCATGCGGAAAACACTATGTATGACAATTACGATTCTTACGAGCAGGAAGAGTACTACACCGACCAGGTAGCTTCCTCTTCTCTTCTCTCTTTTTTCTCTTTGTTAGCAAATTATACCAAAACCGCTTTTATCCTTAGAACATCAAAACGGCAAACTCCACCAATTCCTTCCTTCATAACAGTGAGCCAAGACAAGGGTGAGTGTTAATATGTTGATCTTTAAATATTTTGTTAAAATTGAAGTTATCTTGTCCGAAATACGAGCTCTTACCCTGTTCATTAAGAAGATCAAGGCTTACACAGAGTGCTAATGGACTAGTAAATTATACACAGAGGGATGAATTGGTCTGTTTTGGAACAATCTGCATTTTGCGTTATATCCCTTCCTTGTACAAAATTAAATTACGGTCCAATTAGGAAGATGAAATTTCAGATTCACTTGCGAGGATGGGTTCAGAAAAACAATTCATAGGGTCGGAACCTTGCTCTGGTCTAACAAACTCATTCTGCTACAACCTAATAAACGATTGGATTGTGCAAAAGCATAACGAATGGTGGAAATGCAGGGAGTCAAAATTCTCCTCAAACAAACAGACGATAACAACACAAAGCGGCGTTAAAATACGATAAAAGGAAGCTTAACTTCATTTTAGGGGTCTTTCTACTGTTAAAACTGGAAAAATGAACTTTTTTTTAAATTGCTATAAAAACAAAGCGAAGAAAGGTATCGATTTCAAACTTTGTATGTTTATTTATTGAGGTATAAAATTGTCATTTTCATTATTATAATGCATTAAAAAACAAAATGGCGGCTGCCACAGTCCGCCGTTCCAGCACTGTGCGTTGAACAAAACGAAATGCGCGTTGTAATTTCATGACCAAAACATCCACCTGAAAGCAAAAAACCAAATATTTTCCTATAGTTTTCGGTATAATCTACTGCACGGACCACGATTTAGGCCATACTATTAATTTTTCGCAATTTTGTGCATGTTTGAACATGAGGTAGTCGATTTTTGGTTAATTTTCATGAGAAAAAAGTGGTCCCTAATGGCCAAAAATTACTTTTTTTGGTCCAAACTGTAGTCGGTGCAGTCGATAAACGGTAAATAAGTATGTGTGCAAAGTTTCAAGTAAATCGATTGAGTAATTTTTTCACAGTTTTACAACGCGCACCGAAAAAGTGCATTTTGAGAAGAACGCGTTTAAAGATTTTGCAACAAAGACTTGATGTAGATGAAATGCAATGAAATGTATTCTACATTTTATTTGGTCCTAAAAATCCCAAAATGGCAAAAAAGTTTTTACTACTTGTGTGAAGTTTTAAACATTTTTATTGTAATATTTTTAGATACCGTACAAGAAATTCAATGAAAAGGCACGATGATGAGAACCTGCTTAAAGTTATGAAAATGGTAGACGAACAGGTTATATAATTTTATATGTTTTCGTTTCTTGAGTTTCAATAATTTTTCATTTTAGGACGAAATATCAGATCAGGCAGAGTCCGTCTTAATCGAAGGCAGTGATGAGTACGTATTCTATTTCTCCATAGACATATCAAACTTATTAATTTTTTGTTGCAGGTATTACTCATCAAATGATTTGCTGGAACCAATTGGAATACGAAAACCAATGAAAATAAATACCACATGCAAAGAGTGCCACATCACGTTCGCCACTGATGTAAAAGTCGCAATTCATATGCTGGAAGTGCACAACAAACATCACTTTCTTCAGACCCTTTTGCGGCTACAGCTGAACAAAATAGACGAATTGGAAATGTCTAGGGAATCGAAAGTTGGCAAGCAATCGTATCGATGCAAGTATTGCGGCCGAATTTTCGCATCGCCATCGAAGCTGAGTGTGCATCTTCGAACTCACACGGGCGACCGTCCATTCCACTGTTTTCTTTGTAACAAAACCTTCAGACAAACGTGCCATGCCATTACGCATATGAAACTTACTCATTTCAATATTAGAAGGTTTGAGTGCAAAGTCTGCCACAGGATGTTTCAATCGAGATCCAAATTTAGGTTCCATTTGACGAAACACAGAGAAGGCGGGAAATTTTAATCTCCTTTCTGTTCCGATGCTCTCTATAACAGTTGAAACATGTTCAACTTGTTATTTTCGATACAATCCATTCCGTAAGTTCTGAGCAATTACATGTATGTTCGATAAGCTGAACTTTGAGAGCTTTTCACGACGGAGCGGATCAGAAACATTCAGTTTGGGCCTTTGCTTTCGAGTTATAATTTTTTGCGAATTTTGTAAAAAAGATCTCTTAGTAGTTCCACATAATTTAGATTTAGGCTTAAATTCCAGTCCCCATGTCAGAGGTACTTTCAAGGTTAAATCAGGAACTGATTCCTACTGATAATGAAATCTTGTGACATCTCCCACCCGCAGTACCTATGACTTTAATTTTATTTTATGAGATATTTTATGTAAATGGATTGTTTCTATTTTTTTAAAACGTTTAGTGAATGTACATACATATTTTACAAAAAGTATTATTTGAGTCGATCTGGGAAGACTTCATTTTGATGATATATATAATGTCTAGATCGTAAATTAAAACTTGTCACTATAAAATAAAGACTTAAAAATAGCATTAGTAGTTGAATGGGACTCATAAGACTAGATAACCAATGTAATTCCTTCCATACTATATTTACACCACTAGCACTGCCATTCGCTTTAAAATATATATAATCTCTGAGTTACGCCACTGTCAGAGTAAACCCCAGGTGCAAACAGCCTCCCCACCATTGCCAGTTTCCGCGCAAATGCCAAACCGCTTTGATTCCTGTTAGTTACGCCTTCTTTTAACTAACGCAATAATGAATCAGGCAAAATTGCTACTAAGCAAATATCCGTCTCATTTAATTGCTCCTGCATTGATTTCTAATGTACAGCTCTCATAAAATCAAATTTTTTTTTTTGTGTGTGTTGACATTTTCAGTCAACAGGGACAAGATTACCTGTAGCGTATTGTCGAGGGGCTCATATTTTTACTGTTTTTCCTTGTTGCTTGTTTTTCCTGAAAACTCGTCATTTTTTGAAGAATCGTTTATCTTAATTGAAGTGGTTCCGTGAATTCATGGCAGATAGAACGCAGAGGACGAAAATGAGATGTACTTTACCATGTTGACTTTGGAGTACCACAGGCTCAGTACTCGTTATACATCAATGACATAAACAGAGTCCTTAGCATGCAAAGATTGCCTTATTTGCATTGATACACATTTCGGGAACTGACATAAATGAAATGAAAATATTGTTGCACGTAGACCTTAACGAAGATAGTAACTGGCTGAAACCAAATAAGGTAAAGTTAAATATGCCAAAATCAAAGTCAATACTTATTAATGGAGATAAAATTCTTGATTTTGAACTAGACGAAGAAATATAAGAGACGGTTGAAGAAACAAAGTAATAATTATAGATATCGCGATTAAATTCACAAAGCACATCGAATACATTGAGAAGAAGATACATAGCTAAAAAGGTGAACTTTCAAAGCCGAATAAGGAGAAACTTATCGAAGTATGTACACTACAATTAATGTATATAACACCATTATCAGATCGCTTTTGAGTACTTCTCGACTATCCTATTTTTGGCTACCCAACGTATGATACAGCACCTTAGATCCAATAAAACAAAGCAATGCGTATCTTAGTGAGGTGTAATAAGTACAAGCCAATCAGTCTTATGCCGGAGACGGCTTAGGCTTAAATGTACGAAACCTGGATTTTGACATTGCACTAAATCTTTGTGGAAATGTTCCATTTATAATCGGAAAGAGTGAATTGGGAAAGTATTGTTTTCTGACAACAATACTTTCCCCAAAAATTAGCTTGTTTTAACACCATACATACATACATTTACATATAATATCAAATCAAACTACGGTTCATTAAAAAAAAAAGGATTGAAATATCTTAACAAAAGTAAATCTTTGTCACATTGAAAATCGTCCCTTATCATATATGTATGTAAAATATACTTATCCGATTGGGTTGAAATTTTATATGCGTGTTTCTCGTGACCTCCTGAGTGATAGGCTATGCATCGTAATTGCAGAGTGGAGGGAGGATTATTGAACAATGACACAAAAATTAATTGTCATTAATTACACTGGTATGTATTTTTCATACTTTTTTTCTCCTTTTAATAATTATAGATGATTTTGATTGCACTTTTCCATAGATTAGAAATCTGAAAGAAAAAATTCTCCATCACGTCAGACTTTCCAGAAAATTAGCCAAAAGAAAAAAAAGGTTTTTGAACCATATTTCCACGCTTTTAAAAAAAAAGAATAAATATCATACACCTAAAATAAAAGTTTGAAACTTAAACTATTGCTTAAAAATACAAAATATCCCAAAATTTTACAAAAGTATTCTAAATCTTGGGTTTTCCTCCGATTGTGCATTTTCCCTGCAGGGAATATGGAGAATTACACTTCATTTGGTGCATGCATATGAAAACAGGTTCTACTAAAGAAATGTGTGGAGCTTTAAGGTTTATTATATTTTATAGTCATATTTTAGGGTTTAGCCCATCGTTTGAGCCATATTTTAAATTTCGCGAACGCAACAACAAACGCGTGTTTTATACGCATAAAACCGTCCGGTGTGTGGCGACCTAATAGGCGTGCAAACATAAGATTGACCGTGTATGGGCAACTTGGCGTACAATTATAAGGTTGTCACAAAACCGTCCCAAATATCCTCTTTGTTTGATATTTCTGTCGGTTTTACGTCAAACATAATAGACCGCCACACACGACGACGGTTTTATGCGTGCAAACTTTCTGACAATATTGGGATCAATCAATTGTTTGTACGCCACACTACACACATACGACGTCGGTTTTCATTTGCGAGCAAAATTTCGACATGGTCATATGCTTCATTCTTAAAGTTTTTGTACAAATCATTGCCAGATTTCACTCTCCATGAGTACAGAAAATTTTCCTATAATTGAAAATGCAATCCAAGAAAAATTCCCTACTCTGACCATGTAAGAGATTTAGCGTACCACATTCCCTGATGTGTTAGAATTGGCTGTGCTCGTATTGGTCGCGCCGCGCAGGCGTAAATATGAAGTCATAATCAGAGCGGGACTTAAGGTAGTGACACAACCAACGCGTTCGTCACGGCATTGCGTGCGTTGACATCTATGACGCGACGCTAGGTAAGTTACAACAGAATATTGAACGCGGCAACTGACAAGCAAATGACACAGGCAATTTCAGTTATATTATGAATTATATAATTAAATTCCCATATAACTTCATGCATCTGTAATAAATAAACTCGCGTTTGAGCACTTCTTCTATGAGTCGCTCATCGAATTCCATTTTGCCACACGAGTGATATTTAAAAGTAAGGTTAAGTTGAATGCGGCGCGTTAAAATTTAGAAATTTGCGCAAAGGATGCGACGCGTCGCATAGCGGCGCGTCGGATGCGAATTCGTTGTAACTCGAAGTACAGGACTGCCTAAGCGCTTTAAAACCTGTCAACGCACGCATCGCTCGCGACGCGTTCAAAATTTGGTTGTGTCACCAGCGTTAGAATTCAAAATTTTCCGAAGTTCCTGCCAAAATGTCTATGCCCTCCTTATAATCTATTTGCACGCTGCAAAGCTATAATGCTTTTGTGGGAGGTAAACAAATCCAGTGAAATGAAAAATAAGGCGATTTTCTTAATTTGGTGAAGCTAATGTAACTCCTTTTAATACGGTTTGATGAAATAGAATATTTATATTGCATTTTCACCAATCCACTTATCTAATAAACGATTACCCACGCGGAAATCGCGTGTTGTTGCGGCAACCCACCACAGAACACTTCATATCATAACTTCACGTACAGTACGAATTAGGGGGGTTGGGTATTTAAACTTTATTTTTTAACATTTTTTTATATTTCTAAATGCATATCTCAAAAATATTGTGTCAAAATTTCAAGTCGATCGGAGCAAAATTGACGAAGTTATGAGTATTTGAACGTCCGTTGCTCCAGGCCGGGTTTCTATAGCTGCTCGACAGCTGCGCGGTGCGCTTACCTGGCGCGCTATTGTATTCATTTATAATCCCTAATTTATTTTTTAATGGAAGCGTCTTTTCAGGTAGCGTTGTGTATAATCGAGGCATGGTATATAGATCAGTTGATCGCTGTATGCCGTGCTGAGCAGTAGCAAGTGACGCTAAAAGTGTCACTCTGTGTGCTCTGTGACTTAAGGGGGTGTTCTCATGGAAAGCACCATTTTTGAAGGGTTTACATTTATTTTTTGTATGGGAAAACGAATAAAGATAAACACTTGCAGTTTTTTGGAGGTTCAAAAGGACCATTTAATACATTTAAGAAAATTATTGAATTACATAAAAATTCAAAATGGCGTCTTTGGCTGTAGTCCAAAAAGTGGTCTAAAAATTTGCAGAGGCAAAGTGTTTGCAGGATTCTGCCTCCGTGGGTGGTCGGAAACAGAAATGACCGAAATGTTATCATGCAGTATCCTCTCGATTAGGTACCCACGTACGGCTTTTTCGATATCTTCAAAATTGACAAAATGGCGCCAAATTTTTAAAAAAAATTCATTTTTCGCGTTTTTTTTCGAATAAAAACGTGGATTAAAAATCGAATTTTTAAGATTTCGCAAAATCCGTACGTGGGTACCTGCGAAAATGTATTTCGAACGTTCTGTGAAAATTACAAGTCGATCGGTCAATTACAGTCGTCAGAATTTTGCTAACCGTTTTGTAAAACGTGTTCTCGAGAAAAACGCGTTTAAAGTTTTGCAATGTCGGCATTTCGTTCCGGTTCGCGCTTTACATGTCGACTTCAAAGGTCATTTAAGCAATGTTAGAGATCGAATTGCGAAAAATCCTTTCACAGGGTAAATTGTACTTATATATAGATTAAAAAAATGCAAAAAAAAAAAAATAGATTTTTTGAAATTGCTCCATGAGAACACCCCCTTAAGTGTGCAAAACTTTAAAGCGTTCTCCTGAAACTTGTTATTTTTGAAGTCCGTGCACACGCCCTTTCAACTTTTAAATCACACTGTGTGACGCAACCATTTTTAATAAGTACCGACTTATGTCCTAGATTGAAAACTAGGCGGTTTTAGATTGTTTGTTCAGTTTTATAGCCGGACAAAAAGAAATCCCTCCAGCGGTTTCTACATTTGACACATGATCAGTTTCTGGTTTGAAATTTGAAACAGTGGAGTAGAAGGAAATAATCTGAATTGCAAGTGCAGAGGTGCGTGCTTCTCGAGACTCAAGACATTTGTTGTATTCGTCCCCTCTTTTGTCATCACGCTTGATACAATTACAGAAAAGTTGATTCTAGAAATTGAAGAGAGGCCATGTGTATGGCAAAGTTCATGTCTCGAGTATGTGAGGAAATGTTCAAAGGAAAATTGAAATATCAAGGTAAGAGGAATGATTTTTTTTCTAGCTAAAAATTTCTCTAAGAGTGAAAAATAAATATTTTTAACATTTTTATAATATAATTACTATTAGATATATTTTACCCTTAAAGCAACTTTATAAAATTCATAAACGAAATCCATTCATTGTTATATCTTAAAATATATTTATTTGTAAGTTTCGCTATTATTCTAATATTAATTATTATTTTGCCAGATTCTTCAAGCCTGCGCCGAAATGTATTAATTAGGGACCTCAATTCCTTTTTATTAAGTTTTTGCTTGGCCTCTTAGTCTATTTTTATGTACCTGTACCTGTTTCATTAATAAACACTGGTTTTTTATATTTTGCTGCCTGCCCCATATTCATTTTGGGTCCTATAATATGGGTAACAAGGAAAACAATTTCCATTTTTTTTTTCATTTCTTGTCATGTTGTCCCTGCGGAAGATCAGACTGTAATGATCAAATGAATATAAGGCGCAATAAGCAATGTTAAGTGGTAAGTAAATGGCCATTACACAGAGGTGGGATGAACTAGCTTGAGTTGGAACACGCTCTTCTGGAATCCACTGTAGTAGCCAATAAAAAATGTAGAGAAGTTTCGAAATTCGAATAGATAATTTCTTACATTTAAAACAATTAAATTATTTATTGTCTAAGTATAAAAAAGAATTCAACGTAGAGGGGGTGCTAAACATATACGAATATTGGTAATGCTTTAGAAATAAATCATGAAACCCCGGAAATGAAGTCAAGTAATTAAAAGTACATTGTTATTTTTAATATTTCTTTACAGTTAAGGAAATCAAGAAAAGATGGAACAATATCAGGGACTCTTATCGCAAATATCTCAAAGAGCAAAAGGAAACCCGAACTGATATACCTTTTAGCAAGAGAAGCAGGTATATCTACGCGGAAATTTTGGAATTGCTTCATCCCATATTTGAATTACGACTGCAAATACCAAACATCCAAGCAGTTTCTAGCAATTTCAATTTTAGTATGGATAGCTTCGACGGAGCGAATAAGAAGGATGAATCGTCGCTTGATATAAAAGATGAATTTTTTACAACTGAGATTTGTTCTGATTGGACGGCCACGGTACAAAAAATAAAACAGCACAAAGGTAATAAATCGTTTCATAGTGAAACTGCAAAAGTATTGGAGCCAAGGAAAACTGTGACAAACACACAAATTAACTCTGATGACATTAGTTCATGGCCTTCGGGACAAGGGGAACCTATCGTTTCAAAACGAAATTGTTGAAGTATTGACACCAAGTAAAACTGTAAAGCACATTTGTACAAAGTAACTCTGGAGGTAATGCAAACAATTTTTTTTATTAAGTTTCCTTCTGGATATGAGAAGTTCGAAAGAATTCCAAAAAATACAATTTAAAAAAGGAATGCTGGACCTTATGCAAGGTATAAAATTTCCGACATCTGATAATCAATCCGCGTAAAATTTTCAAATTTTAATTCTATAAGAAAATGTTATCCTCCAAATTCTTCAATATCACTAATAATCTTGCGACAAGCTCTAATTTAAGCGTACCGCTGCTAAACACAAAGATAAAAACTAGTTATCTAAGAAAAAATAAAATGTAAATGAAAGAACATTCACAGAAATTCTTGCCCTTTTTCACTCTGAGGTATACGTTTTTTCAGTGAGAAAAATGGTGTAGTATTATTTTAGAAACTTATTAATTCAACATTTAATCTGTTAATTATTCAACAAATACTATTCTTTTAACGACTCAAATTCTTAATCCTAATCCAGTTTCGTCTTAATCTAGTTTTGCCATTACAAACAAAAAATAGCATCACAGCCAATCAGTTTCGTTGCCTGAAACTTACCCTATCTTCTGGGGTATCTGTGCATTTTTTCCAAACATGAATTTGACACTCTGTTCTATTGCCTACCATTTCTCCACATCGATCGCAGGAACGGTGCATACTTCGCTTATGTTTCAGCAGAGAACTTGACTGAATGAATGAGGCACTGCAGTACTGGCAAACGTGTTTTCGAATGTTCTTATGCGATCTTAGGTGTGTCGCTAAGGTGTTCGAGCGCAAAAACTTCTTCCCGCACTCGGGGCATATAAAATTTTTAACTCCCCGATGCATTGCCCTATGCTGCGAGAGATTGCTGCTGTACCGAAACTTCTTTCCGCAAGTTTCGCATTGGTAAGGACGATTGTCTAAATGAGTGTTTTGATGCTCCTCCAAACCCTTCAGTTGTCTAAATTT
The DNA here is from genome assembly GCA_947538895.1 of Neoitamus cyanurus. Taxonomy (NCBI): domain Eukaryota; kingdom Metazoa; phylum Arthropoda; class Insecta; order Diptera; family Asilidae; genus Neoitamus; species Neoitamus cyanurus. The sequence goes on from OX384542.1 coordinate 47,179,288, forward strand.
TTTATTGCAAATATTGCACGCATACATAGCATCAGTGTGGCTTTTTTGGTGATTCGTTAGCATTACTTCACTCTCCAAAATTCGACCGCAGCGGCAGACGAATTTCTTCTCGTCAGAACTATGCTCCGCTAAGCTGTGCATGTACAACTTGTACCGTGAATCAAAGCGTTTGTCGCATGAATTGCAATTCACTTTGTGTTCGACTCGGCTATATCTTTCAATTTCTTCCGCAGAATGAGTTAATTTATGGTGGTCTAAAAGTGCCACACTATTGAAACTGGCACAGCATATCTTACAGGGAAAATCGGCATTATGGGAGCTGACGTGTATCAGCATATTGTACTTTCGATTCATGTTAAGGCCACATATAGGGCAGGCGAAATTATGGTTCTGACCCAAATGTAGCTTCCTATGGGCTTTTAAACTCGATTTATTTTTAAAGGACTTGTTGCATTCGTAACATGTGATTTCCTGGTGTGTTGAGATGTGCTTCCGGAGGCTTGCTTTATTCAAAAATGTTTCACCACAAATTTGACACTCAATTTCATCTAAAATGCTTACAACTGGCTTACAACACATTTTGCATTGGAAATAAGAAATTTCCTTGCAATTTTGTACATGTGTTGCTGTCATATTTAGCTCATTTATCATTTCACTTTTACATCCAAGACATATAACTTCCAAATGCTGGCATGGTGGGCTGCAAAAAAGATAAATGTCTCTTGTGAATTATATAGAGGTAAGTAAGGTTTCTAAGTTTAAAGTGTTTTTTTTAAATGCAGTCGTGTTTGCAATCACTAGACGTACGGCGCCTTTTGTCGTACTCCATTGGACTTTATCTAGCGCCACAATAAGGATAAATTCTAATAATTTATTGATACTTCTAAATTCACACAGAAATAAAAATGTCTGCGGTCTTTTAAAGAGACCTTATCGCCCAGACTCTACTAGTGCAGTGTGAAGGTTAAGACTTTAAGCATATAATCACTCTAAACATTGGCGATCATTGTCATAACCAAAGTTGCAGTAGAGCTTTTACCACACTATCTATGATGATGAGAGTGGCAGTATTTTAATGATAAACGACACCTAGCACTAACGTTTAGTTAGTCACGAAAGGGCCAAAATTCGTTCCGAATTTCAGACACTATAAGAGCTTTTCAAGATATCCCAACTATTAGCTTCATTAGTATAATGTTGAATGAATGTTAAATTAATAACATCGGTAAACAACTAAACTTAATTATGCACTAAATAGTACCTTCCTACATCGAGGTGGCTGCAAACAGTGTCGTCTGATGCACTCTCTTCATATGCTCCTGCAGATATCGCCTCTGTTTCATCTTCACCCCGCATATGTGGCATCCGAAATCAAAATTTGTGGCATGCGTCTTTCTGTGCTTGCTCAAGTTATTTGCAATCGAGAAAGCCTTATGGCAGATATTGCATGAATATGTCTTCTCGGATGAATGCTGCGCCATGTGGCTGGTCAAATGATGCTTGAATTTGAACTCTTTCTCACAAACATCACATTTAAACGGACATTTATCCGAGTGCGTCTTTTTGTGGGCAAATAAAGTTGAGTCTGTTTTAAACATCTTCCCACACATCTCACATTTAAAGGATCTTTCCTTTAAATGGATGCTTTTCTTGTGATTGGAAAGTGTACGCTCGCAAGCGAATGATTTATCGCATGCATTGCACTTGTGCTTCTTTATTTTTGCGTGCACCGCATTCATGTGGTACTTTATGCCGCTGAGATGTGCAAACGTTTTGTTGCACTTTATACAAGTCAGTTTGCTGTTTGTTTTTTGTGGGCTTTTTTTCTGGACACTCTTCTTGCAAGATTCTAATGCATGAGCGGTCATATGTGCGATAAGTTCAAGACGTGGAATTATTTGATCGCATATATCACAGTGGAAAATGAGATCGCTGTGCTTTCGCTTCAAATGCTCATTGAGTTTGATTTTGTTTTTTGCACTGATTTTGCAAAATGAACATGATAGTGCTTGGCGGCTTTTGAAAATGCGGTTCCTAAAAGACAAGAAGTTGAAATTTAAAGAATAGCGTTAGACTAGGTATATTCAACTAAACATTTAGGAACTATAGACGGTAGGGGTCAAATTTACCCTGGCGATTTTCTCCCGGTCATTTTCCCCGAGCCTGTTTACCCTTAAGGCTGGATCCCAATGTGTCGGCGCCGTTCCGATCCGACCTTTCCGCATCGTTCCGTTGGGAACTCTGATCCCAATGTTTCCGAGATTTTACAATTAACTATGAGCGGAAGTGACGTTTGAAATGGAAAGAAATGAACTATTAAGACTATTTGAACTATTTTGTTTAATTTGTAAATTATACGAGGAATATACAAATATAAAAAAGAGCCAAAGAAGCAAGAGGCCGTAGTGAATTCGTCCAATTAAAGTCACAAGAGGTTTTGCTTTCCGTAGTATTCCGAAAAAGTTGAAAGTTGATCAACCTTTCCGATCCGATCGGATACGTAAGTGCCATTGGAACCATTTTTCCATACTATCATTTAAGTTTTTCCGTAAACATAGATTTTAACTTTGACAGTTTAGCGGAACGGAACAGCGTGGATACATTGGGATTGGACCCATCCCAGGGTTTAAATTTGCCCCCGTTATTTTTCCCCTGGTCATTTTTCCCTTTCCAAGTATCTGACTAATAGACTGAAATGTGCCTTTCACAAATTATTTTATACACATTTTATATACTGTTCAAAATATCTTATAGACTGGAATGCCAGTCCAAAATATTTTATTTATATTTTACAAAATATTTAATAGACTGAAATACAACGGGGGAGAAATGTAATAGCCGGAGGGAAAATCTCCAGGGTAGACTTGATCCATATTGGACACTTGTTGGCTGTAATTATCTCTTCGTCAGAATGAGAGCCTTTCAAATTTTGTTATGAATACACATATTAATATTCAATGGAGCTCTGTAAAATTAAAGAAAACAGACTTTTTGGGCTACGAGCTTTATGTACATTGACTCGAAACAATTAAATGGACACGGGTAAAATAAGAAGTAAGCTTATTTCATTACAGGTATTTTTTCAATGGGAATTACTCAAAAAAATAAATATGCTTCCCTAAAAAATAGACGATTTGATAAACGCAGCCAAAAAATAAGAATACTGCCGTCATTCGCGCGATTTTTCAAATGTGTCTGAATCCCTGGGAGGATTTCTCAGCAATTATATTTTCTTCTAAACTAACCCGCAACCTAATTATCTTCTTCAAGGAATGAGGACCCCAGCCACAGTCAACATTAGAATCTTGTCCTGTGTGAGTCGACGAGTGCTCCGCAGCATAATTTTAATCCATGAATTTATATTAGCACGTCTTCGCTGTCAGTGAATAATGCAAGAATACCAATTTGTTAGCTATACTCACGAAGAAAGAAATATAAAAAACAATATAAATAATTTCACGTTGAAACAGTAACATGCTAGCAATTTTGATTTAAGTGGCGACTCGACCATGCTGGTCGGAGTCCAATTAGCGCTTAAATGCGCGCTGTTTAATACAACATGATATAATCTGGTTGTTGTTGATGGGTTTTCTGTCACTCAGGAGATTAGAGCCAACCTGTGGATTCAGAAATTGAACTAATTCCCCGAACCTTGTCTTACACACCGCTCTAAGGTCGTTTATAAAAAGTGAGCTCAGTAATCTATACCTAGCAGCAGCTAGTGCTGGCCATTTCCACAAAAAATGATAGTGTGTCTCTCTCACTAGGCTCGTTGCAGCGTCCGGCAGAGGTTGTTGAGAGGTATTCCTAGCTTTAACGCACGATCCCCTAATGGCCAACAGCCCTTGTGCACCGCCACTATCCTGGTAGTTTCCGCACGGGTTAAGCAGATCCCGGCTTTCCAAGATTGTAGGAACGCCAGGTCAATTCGGCATTGACTCCTAATTGACATTTTTCTTAAAGCTTAAAATAAAACAACGTATGTTGGAAACCGATTATTTCTGTGAAACCCAGCCCCACTTTGCGAGGATAAAAAATCTGATTATGTTATTTAAAAATGTTTCTCGGAATATGCCCCTCTTTTATATTTTTGCCATGGCTATGGCATTGAGAATATACACATATTTAGCATTTAGCGTTTTGGGAAGACTTACTTGTTGTTTGCAGCACTCGTCTTCATTTCAGCTTCACTCTCTGCCTCTGTATATTCGACAAAGTCTTCTTCCGAAACAACCTGTTACATTAGGAGGAAATACAAATTTTCTGTGTAAAAATAAACTATTTGTGGAATTGTACCTCGTACTCAGCTTTCGCAATACTGCTCACAGCCATATCATCAAAGATTTCTTCAGACTCAGTCTTTCTTGGAGTTTCCTTTCCAGCTGCGATTTTGAAATCTTCCGAGTTTGCCTCAAATTTGTAGTTGTCAGTACCAACGTGGTCGCGATTTTTCTCCCCAAGGAGCATTTCTTGAAATTTTTTATCCGCCGCAACGCAACACGCGTAGAAACTGTGCCATCTTTCGAGCATTTCACTGCAGCTGGGGCAAATCTTTAGAGGGAGGATATCGTCCGGTGAAACCTTGAAGTAAATAAAGCCTTCAATTGTAAAAACATACTGTAAAGATAACAAGAAATACTTTGATAGGGAGGTAACTCATAATAGTTTCAGCAAATGTGAAACTATCCCCATTTTCTTCTGGGTACACGCTAATCAGGTGCTCCTCCTCTGGGACATTTCCGCAAATCCGACAGAGTGAACTTATGTCTGTCTCAATAATTTCTACAAACTCGTAAATATCTAGTTCTGCTGACGTCCCCATTTAGCTATAAGAGAGTTGTTTGGCAAAGGAGTTATGAAGATAAAACTTGTTCGGCTTCAGCAGTTGTTGATGTTTATTGTTTACTTCTGGGCTCTGGCGCCGTTTGCGTTTGTCATTTTTGAAGTTACTGACAGTGCTGCCAGCTTTAGAATATTAATACGCTTGAAAATTACAGAATCCTACTGTGAGGAGTTGAATATCTGACAGTTGCATAGCCCAATGGTTTGAACGAGGGCACAATTTCAAAGAAAACTCACGAAAAAATGGCCAAATGACCAACTAGGCTTAATGATATTGGTTTACGAACAACTTGTATTTCGTAAATATCACACATAACTGGATTAATTCCTATAGAGATAATAAAAATGCCGAATATGTATACCACCAAGTATGAAATGAAAATACATAATATTAATCTATTCGTTATCGGCCTTAACGGATGGAGGCGTTGTCCGGCCATCTGAAGTGTTCTGGGCGTCCTCGTTGAAGAGTCTTTGCCGCTCCAAGTACATAGAGACTTTCATGTTCATGATTTGGTGGTTGTTGATCAGCTTAAGCAGCGATATGACTGCAATTCCAACCGTAATGGCAAATGAGCCCCAGGCGCCGAACTGCAAATTAATGATAAATGTTTTCGAGTGAATTCACTTCGTAAATTATTAAACATGTGAAGCCCCGCATCCAAAATTGTTAAAATAATTAGCTTGCAAGCCAGGGCCCAAAAAGATTAACGACAATAAGCCGCCACACACGGGACGGTTATATGCGTACAAGCACCCGTACAAACTTGAGATCATAATATTGTCACAAAACCGTCCCAAATATCCTCTTTGTTATATATTTCTCTCGATTTTAACGTCAAACACCAAATATGTTACTCTGACATAGAAATTTAGTAGGGAATTTTTTCTGGATTTTATATTGTAATATCTTGAATTTTTGGACAGAAACTTGAAGAACGAAGCATATGACCATGCCGAAATTTTGCTCGCAAATGAAAACCGACGCCGTGTGTGAGCACGGTGGCGTACAAACAATTGTCCCAAGATTGTCGGAAAGTTTGTACGCATAAAACCGTCACCACGTGTGGCGGCCGAATGAGAGAGACATGTGCTCGCTAGCGCAAAACCAAACCCTTCGTCGGTTAGTCTGGAATTTTTGATAAGCAATAACTACAAAATACCACTTCAATCCTAGGATCCCGAGATATTCACATCTGTGGTACTCAAATTTAGGGCCTGTCCGAATCAAAGTTTGCGCCTTCATCTTGTTATGACAGACGTCACAACGAGCTAAGCTCTGTTCGAATTCATATCTATGCCACTGAGCTTAGCTACGCAGTATAACAGTTAACTCTGGCTTAAGGGCAAACCATAATGTGCATATAGTTCCGTACGGAAATCTGTCACAACTGGACGAACGGAAGCTTATGCATATTCGACAGGCTGTCAGAGTGTGATAAATCACATTATTAGAGTGAACAAAATTAATCAAACTTTCGAAAAAATGTATATCCTCATTCATTGTCCCCATTTTCAGCTGTTGTCATTTTGCATATGCAGGATACGCTCCAGAATGTACCTTGCATAGCAAAACAGACTTGCCGAAACTTGACGAAACGAATGACTATTCCCACTGTGGTTTGGGGATAGGTTTTGTGTGTAATCGCAAGTTTGCATGGGCTTCCGTACGGAGCGGTATGCACATTATGGTTTGGCCTTTAGCTTGATGAGCGAGTCAAGGTTGACTTCGTAAGGTAGATTAATTTAGCTACTTGAAAGAATTCATAAGCAACAAGGAAACACTTTTCACAGCCAAGATGCCTGACAATAAGGCTAATTTAAAAATTCATTTATTGACAAAAGCCAATCCAAATTACAAGCTAGGCAAACGAATTAGAATAGGTTTTTGTCTTTGCTATATGTGTTATAATAACTGAGCTTGTTTAATGACGAAATTAACTGTCATAACAAGTCAAAGAGCAAGACTTGGATTCGGACAGGCCCTTAAAATGTTTCTTTAACCTACAGGGCGCAATTCAATCAACCCATTGACGTCGAATTTTCAATAAAAAAATACACAAAGGCAAAAGGAAACAAAAAGAATACTCGTACCTGAGCAGTTCCCATTTCGATGTAAAAACCCGAAGTATTTATTTTCTCCTCCTCCCTGGTTATGTTCTGTCCAGCAGCAATTTCACATGACGGAAATCTCTGAGTCATGTCCGAGCACCAAACGATAAAGCCAAGGGTAATCATAATGGCTGAGATAATTGCCATGGCAAAAATGTTGATGCCCGAAACTACATCGAGGAACAGTCCTAAGAAGGAGGTATCTTCCTGCTTGTAAATCAAGCGAGCGTACCTACAGAGAGTCTTATTACTTTTAAGAAAAATTCCATGTCGAAGAATCACCTGTAGATCTGAATGGAAGAGACGAGGAACAAAACCACTCCCGTAATAATGGGGAAGTTGCAAAAGCCAGTCGAGGCCCAGTTTGCATTAAAGAGACCATCATCTTCTCGCCAAGTCCCTGTCGCGAACAGCAGGCAATGACCACTGAAATGGACTCTTCCGGTGAAGATAATTTCATCGTTTAAGTTAGCTCAACTCACTTGAACTCGTGCAGATGCAGGCTCATCGGAACGATTATGCATAGTGACAAAATGAAGAGGATTACATGGCCAGCTATTTGGCTGAGGGTAAGCACATTTGCAAGAGCCATTCCGCTTTCTTTGGATAAACCCTGAAATATAAGCGCTCTTTCAATGGGTGTACAATTCAATACAAAAAAACATCAACAAAGGGGCAACTTGTTATGATCCAAAATTCGCAACCGAAAACTGTGCTGCAAATCTCTGTACTTACAAGGGCAGCTGTTTAAATTACAACGCGAACCATAAATTTTAACAAGGAGCAAACAAGGCTATCTGATCCACGAATTGGAATCTCGATGGAATAAACGAAAAGTTTAGAAATCTTAGTTCAGCAGCTCGTAAATACGAGAACTCCGCAGAATAATACTGCACGAAACCACTGTCAACAGAAAAGTATGAGTGAAGTTGGTAACGATTTAATTCAAACCGCGCGTAATTTAAAACTTTCCAACTTTCATAAAATCAGTATAAAACCACAAAAATTGTACCGGGCATTCCCCAAGTATGAAGCAATACGATTATATATAGATAGAATTTTTCCTGGAGCAGAGCATCTCTACAAGCACAAGGTTATCAGCCGCACTAATAGAATTCCGAGATACTCCAAACTATAACCAAACCCTAAAGTTTAGAAAAATAGGTTTACAATTTCTCCAATTAGTGTAATTGTAAAGAGCTGGATTCTTTTTACGTGTGAAAGACATGCAAGTACATACAAAAACATTTAAGGGAAATATATTTCAGTATTTCATTAAAACTGGGCTCCGTCATTCGAAAGTATTGATAGAACCGCTTTTTATCTTTTAGCAAATCTGCGAACAAAGTATAATTCTCCTTTGATTTCTCGGCTCAAATTGATGTCACAACTCCATTTCCTTCTTTCAACTTCGTTTCTATAATGGAAAATAATTTGCTAACTTACATACATAAAAGTTAACTATAAAATAATCACAAATATTTACTTTTCTTCATCTTCGCATAATGCAAATAATAACAAAAGTTCTTCAGTATTTCCACTCATTTTATTAATCACTTACACACAACTCAATTACAAGATAGTACTGATTCTTTTCAGAGATCAAATTAAAAAATCAAAATCGCAATCGCCACCACACTAGTGTGAGTGGTTACCACCGCTACCGCTTCGTTACTCCCACCGCCTCACTACCGCCACCACCCCCGCGTCAGTCTGCGCCTACCTTAAACCTCATTTTTATACAAATGGGTAATTTCGAATCATTCGGACATAAAATTTGCTGATTTGGGTAACCAATCACGTAACGTGGTGTGCGAATAATCACAGAGGGAATTTCCCAGTTGTATGTTCAAATTTTGAGAAACTTTGCTTTGAGATTTCAACTCGATGCCGACGACTTCACCAAATCAGCTGATTCCACTTTGTATAAACATCGGGATGCTGTCACTTCCGTAAATGTCATGACTATGTAATTCGTGAAGTTTAGTTAGAGATAGTCACAACGTTTAGGTCAGGTAAATCGTCCAAATAATCTGCTACCGGAGCAATGTGAGTTAATTTCAAGGTCATACTTTATTATTATATTTCACTTCTTCCAAAACATCTCATCAATCCAATCAATTTTCTGAGACTGAAACATTTGTGCCGCGAAAATAGAGAGCATTGTGAGCATATTCAAAATTGGGAACAGGTTTACAATAGTGGGATAGCCCCGATGACAAAATGACAAGCACGCATTTGTGGAGTATGACAAAATAACAAAAATGTCTTGTTTTTCTTTTAATAATGCTCTTTTTCAATGTTATAGGGAATTAATAATGAATAAGCGTAGTGAGTCTCAATTGCAAGGAAATTGTGGGGCAAAATTAAAAGTTTGATATTTCGGAAATTCGGATTCCTTCAGATTTTTCCGTTTTAGGGTAAATGGAAAGCACCGGCAAAATTTCGTCGATATCGTGCCCGATCCCACTATTGTAAACATGTACCCAAAAGTGCACACTCTTGTAGCATTCAGTCTGTTCAGAACAATCTTTTTTTATAAATTTCATTGTTGGTAAACATTTTATCTTTACACTTTGCCGTCGTGATTGATGATCATGAACTTCCATTATCAGTTAGTACTTAGTGTTAGTCCGATGTTCCTGAAATGACCAGCAAATAACAAAAGCAAAGGTAATTAAAAATATATTAGGTTATATGTTTGCGCCTTTATGAGTGAATTCTCTACTTTTCAAATTTGTTTGTCTGATATTCTTCAGGGACAGGCACTCACCAGCGAAAAATAACTTGCTCACACGAACGCCATACACCCACCAACGCGAACACACGAACACACACACATTGCCATATTTAATTTTTTCTAATAGCCGAGAGTAAATAAAATTCGTGCACTTACTTGTATTATTATTATTTTGTTCTCAGCCATGGTTGAAGGTTCGACCTCGGTGCGATGATATTTCTTTTTTATAATTTTTTCTAGAGCTGAAGGCCATGAGTTAATATCAAATAAAATAAATATCAACGTAGCCAATGCCGCTACGCTCACATTTCTGCACAATGCTCTTCTGTTATCGAAACAAAAAAAAAACAGTTAAATCATTAAAAAAAAATTATTAGAACTTTGAGAAATTTGTTTTGATTTTTCTAACACTTGCTGATCTCTTCAAGGATGCTAATGAGCACTTCTCTTTCGTGATGCAAGATAGCGGGGAGCACGAGGTGGTGGTGCCGTTATTCTGCACGGTTTCTAAGACCCAACCGCAAGAAGATCGGTGCGCCTTTTTACACCCATTATAAATAAACAAATTTCCAGGTAGCCGCAGTCCTGGGTTAGGTTGCATTTTTAATTTCGGAAATTTAAAGTAAATAAATGAAGGAACTCAATTACCCCAAAGTCATGTTATTAGACTTGAACGATCAGTGTTGTGTGTCCGCTCAAAGTACAAACAGGAATGAATCATTTCCAATTGGCATTCACGAACTGCTCGACGAAGAAAGAGTTCGATCGGAAAGGGCGTGAGTGAAAAGAAAATGTGCAAGGTGCTTTTGTTCGCGCTTGTGCTTCCGTTTAGCTTCCATGCGACTCATCTGGAATTCATAGTGAACACTTTTCTTTGCTTCCACAAGGCTTCCATTGGAATGCCTGACCAAATTTCCCGCTGGGCATCGATAGTTCACATTTAATTTTCACCATCAAGCAACGTGATACACGCTGGTCCATCATGCAGAATATGAAAAAGTGCGCTGGGTTGAACATGTTAACTACATATCTAGAATAGGATCACCTCTACAGAAAGCTATGATTGAAATAGGTTCCGTGCAAAATATAGAATAGACAGAAACCTCAGTTTTATCGTTACAACCCAACGCAGTGCAGGCGCGCTGAGCAAGAATTAGGCCCGTAGCAGACGACCGTTGCAGTTGCGGCCCGGTTGCTGCCACTCGTTGTCGCAGAACATTATTTCAAATGGAACAGTGCACACGAGCCTCCGTTGCCGCACCATCAGTTCCCATCATGTAAAATACCCTCGACGCACCGTCAGCGCACCCTCAGAAAACGGTCATCTGCTACGGCTCTAAAGTACACTTAACACCCTGTTTTGCTTTGCGTAGTGTGGGGTCTGCAATATTAAAATGAAAGTGGGCTCCATAGCCTTGCGGTTATTACTACACCTTCAGCATCACTCGAATGTGAATTTGTTTTTAGACGTCCTTCGTCTCTCGGACATCTTTCGTCAGTTACCTGAAAATTTATTTGAAACATTTTTTAATTTTATTGCTTGTATTTGTGTTACTTCCGGGCGAATGTCTTTGCACGAATTATATCCAAGATGAGTGAAAGGAATAGGCACTCGGCCAAACTGCCGCTGCTGGTCCGAAAGAGCCGCTTTAAGTTCCGATTAATCTGCCCAAGTAACCGTCGCCGTCGCAAAGATTTTCACATCCTTTGTGCTGAAGAGCACGACATAAAAACTTCAGAACTTCTCAATAAAACCCGTCCGTTATTTTTAGCCGAAATGCCCAAAAATACTGCGAAAATAATCCGTGTGTCTTCGCACATTTCAGGTGTAAATTTCTGCCGATAGTCGGCGGCCAGTTGACTCCACTCGCAGGGCCCCATCGCACGGATTTCGCATAGTCCTCTGTACGGGCAGCTCTCCCCAGATTTGCAGTGTATAACCGTAGACAGACAGTGGCGTATTTTGGCCGTTAAAGAACTTGTGCGAAACCGTCTAAATTAAGATTGCTAATTTGGTCGACACACCGCGTATTAAGCCAACTTTGGAGACACTTTGAGGAAGTAATGCTGCAACTTGCACTCATATCTATTTTAGAATTTTGAAAATTCGTCTGTTGTGCGTGGTAGCTGTGAAAATTTGAAATATTCACATCTGCTGGCGCTGGAGACGAACACATTCGTTGAACTTGTGGTGCTCTGATAATGCGCGAATGCATCTTATCGACCGATCTACAGTTTTGAACTTTGCACGTCCAAGTACGGGTGGACTTTCTGGTTGAAACATTTGTAGAGCATTTTGGAGGAGTTTGAGAAGTGAAAAGTGATTAAAGAGACATAGAACTTTTGTGGTTTAGTTCTACTTATTTTTGCATTTGGAAGTACACATAATATGTAAGTCAATTATATATTTTTTTATTCAATATACATAGTTCTTATTGTTGAAGTTGCATAACTTAAACAAAGGTCTGTACAAAATTAATTCTGTTGGAACCTTGTGCTTTCACTTAATATTTTTATGGAATTTTAAATGGGAGGAATATGATGTTAACCTTTTTACCCGAAAGTATGCTTTTTGAAAGGAATTGAAACAAAATTAGAAACTTGTCTTGTGTTATTAATAAGAGTTTTAATAACCAAAAACGAATTCGTTATTATAAGCCATTCCCACAAGCAATATGGCACCTTCCTTCTATTTTTAGACATTTATACCAGAATAACCCCTAGTGATCAAAATGCTCGTAACTTCCCAATTATCTTTTGAATTACTATGGATATTACGTTATTTAGATAATATTCTGCTTCTTCTTCGCGGTACCACTCCACTCTGGAGGTTGGTTATTATCTCTTGTAGTACTGATTTTAAATTCGCGGCTCTGAATAATTGTAGAGTTATTGTTTTTTTTTTCTGTATTTATGAATATATTGCAGTAATCAGTTATTTGGTGAAGCGTAATAAATATTGTCATTTTTCTATTTCGATGAAATGGTTTGTGTGGTAATGATATCAATTACTTGTACTTACTTACAATACGCAACAAAGACAAATTACGTAAACATCGACAATACCGGTTTATCGCCGGTTTGTGTTATGTTATAAGGGCTTTGAATTTTAAGTAGTGGTTGTATTAGTTTTATTACAGGAGTTTTTTTTATGTCTTTAGTACTAGCTCTACAATAACTCTGGGTCGATGATAAGACGAAAATTAAAATTATTTAAACGTTCAGTAACGTTAACAAACTTAGGTCGTTTATTGGCGGCACGGCGGCGGTGCAAAACCACACAATTTTCGAAACCGTAGTATTGCAGGAAATGCTAAGAATTTCATAAGGCAATTAGAAGATAATATACAGTCTGTTGCAAAGTTATAGCCGAACCCGACAAACGTGCGGTACAGTTACCCTGAATCGAGAGGAGGGTTGGGGGCATTGACATATGAAAAAAAAATTTGAGGGACAATTTTCAGGGACAAATATTTTATAGCTGGACAATACTACTAGAAGGGAGGGAGACTAATTCTCTAATGGGAAAATTATAAAAGCCTTTTCAAATTGAATTCTTCTGTGAATATAAATAAATGTATGTATTTCTCACAACAAAAAACAAATGTAGAAATAAAAAAGCAATTCCTTTTATAACAAACATAAGTAATGATAATAACTAAACAAAAATGAATCAAAACCGCTTCGTGCACAATTCACCTTCAGAAAACCGTAGGTATCGACGCGGTTTGATGTACATATTTTTGGAAGAATTTCATTTTAGCGATTCTTAAATAATTCTTTGTTAGGTGTCAATAGCGAAAATGAGTTAAGGTAACCTATTAAATTGCTTGCAATTTAGAAGTATAATGCTGATATGGTTTATAGATAGACTAAAGAGTGGTTTTTAGATAATATAATTATTGAAATGTTATTTAGGTTCGCTTCATATATAAGGGGACATTAAGGGACTTTTGTATTTAAAGGGGACACAATGCGGGACATTATATAATACCTAAAGGGGTGACAAAGCGACCAAAATAGTGAAAATGTGACAATTCATGTCCCCATGAGGTTGGGGGTCAACTTAACCCTGCCGATTTCAACCGGTAACTTTTCCCCCGACTATTACATTTGTCCCATGTTTTGAGCCACCCCCTTACATTAATCTTTAATTCCTCACTTAGTGAAGGAACCTTCCCTGAAACTTGGAAATATGCTAATGTAGTGCCCATACATAAAAAGAATGACAAAAGTGATGCAGTGAATTATCGTCCTATATGCATTCTGAGTTGTTTTAGTAAGCTTTTTGAAAAATTGGTACACAACCACCTTTCCATTGCTTTTCGTCCTATAGTATCGGACAACCAGCATGGCTTTATTAAAGGCAGGTCCACACTGAGCAATCTTCTCGAATTTCATCAATTCGTTGCTCTTGCTCTAGAACAACGTCTTCAAGTGGACACTATTTATACAGATTTTTCAAAAGCATTTGACCATGTTTGCCATGCTATACTTCTACGTAAACTGGAAGGGTATGGTTTACAGGGCCCCTTATTGTCATGGCTGTCGTCTTACTTGTCTGACCGTAAACTGCATGTTGTGTTCTCAGGTTGTACGTCCTTCGAATTTGTTGCTGTGTCTGGTGTTCCTCAGAGTTCCATTCTTGGCCCACTATTTTCTATTATTTATTAATGACGTGACTGCAAACATTGTTTCTAACTGTCTTTTATATGCTGACGATCTTAAAATTTTCCGTGTAATAAATTGTGATAATGACTATGATATCCTGCAGCGTGACCTGTCCGCTCTCGAGGATTGGTGCAATACTAACAGGCTGTGCATTAATGTTAGTAAATGTTTTAAAATGACATTCACGTCTAAAAAATCTCCTCTGGCGTACGTGTATTGTCTCAATTCTGTAATTCTGGGACTGAAAAGATCTTACAAACTAGCTGGGTTCATACTTCGGACCACAGCTTTTTTCCGTAGTATAACGATATCTAAACTTCTGTTCCAGACCATTGTGCGCAGTATTTTGGAATATTGCTCGCCGATATGGTCTCCTCATCTTCAAAACAAGATCGACAGAATCGAACGTGTGCAGCGAAGGTTCTTTCGAAGTCTGTTTGGACTGTTTAAACAACCTCATATTCCTTACCACCGGAGACTCTCTATCCTTAACCTTCATCCTCTTGTTGATAGAAGACTTTATTTGGACGAATGCCTACTCTACCGCCTGTACAATGGAACCCTGAGCACTTACCTGATTGATGAGCTTAGTTTGCGGGTCCCTTCTTTCAACAGCAGAAATAATGATATTTTTAGCCCACCTAATGCTTCGCTTGATGTGTATTTTTACTCTCCTCTGTTACGTTGTCAACGAAATCACGATAGGTTGCAATTCGGTCCTCTGAACTGCTCAGTTCAATGCTTCAAGCGTGCTGTCTTAAATAATTTGCCTACCTCCTACTGTTAGTTCTTTCTTTCATTATAGAGTTCTTTACTTTTCTTTTTGTTGTTATACCCGACAGCTGAGTGTAATTGGAAATTATTTCTGTACGAAGCTAATTAATTAAATTAAATTAAATTAAATTAAAATTAAATTTCTCTCCCTAACGTTCGAAGTTTGTGGTTCGGTCTAAGTTCCGCAGAAGTTTTATATTGGTGCTGCCATATCACAAATTTTCTGTTCTGATAGGACTAGTTTTAAAAAAATAACGGTTTTTTTGTAATGTCCCGAGTAAACCTTTAAATTATGGTTTTTAATTATAGTAAGTTGAGCTTTGTAAACGTGTATTCTTTCCCTGTTGAGAAGCACTTTTTTAATCAGAAATATTCCATTTGCAACTTGTTCGGATTAATATTGAAATCACCATTTCGAGAGCAGAAAGTTCATGCTTGTAGCAAGGATGCGTTTCATAAAACTAATATTTAAAATTTTCTCAATTACTTATTTCAATTTAAAATTTAAAATTTTCTCAATTACTTATTTCAATTTTGCAATTTTTAAATATGGTCTTTTTTATTTTCACGGACTGAATGGTTCTTTTGCAAAAAATCCTATAGATGACAGCAGGACATATTTTTTGTTTATGTCACAAATTGTATGTACATATTTGTTCGATTGCAATTTTTATTATCACAGTTTTTATAAAATATACGATATTCAGAAGAACTTGATATAAATGTGTCATCACGAACCATTTCATAAATTCATCAATTAATGATCTATGACTTATGGATCTAAATCACGCTGCTATATAACCATGAAATAAGCCAAAGGCGCATCTGAAATTGAAAAGTCTTTCGGATTTTCAAAAGGACCTCTCTCTGTAAAAGATTCTTGTTATGGTTCGGAATCCTTTTTCAAATAAACGATTACATATATTATATTAATTCTCTTAAAACTAAAGCTCTAATCTATTGCATTGATGGTATAATTCAAGCAATATGTGCAATTCTTTTGTTGGCCCAAGAAATATTTAAGATTATTTAAATGTAAAATACAGGGTGTTTCGTATAACGTGGTCTAAAAATAGGTAGGCTGATAGATCTCATCCAACCAAACACAAAATCGAGTAACAGGTGGGGGTAAATATTAACCGTCTTCGAGTTACAGGCTGATTCATAAATTCGGTATGCACATTATTATTTTGTTTTTTGTCTTTTGATCTACTCAACGCAGCGACATCAAGCTCATGCCAAAAATCTACTATCTCAATGTCCTTTTCAAAATTGCCACCAACGTTGATCTACCTTTACTTCTTCAGGTAAAGTAACTTGTGAAAGAAAAAAATGTTCTTGAATTTCCTCAAATTAGCCTTTTTCCACATTTTCTCCGGAATTCATGTAATTAATAGACTAATTTTCATTTAAAAAAAATATTAACTCAACTTAACCCTAAAATGCTTTTCATTAAATTCAAAAATATTGTATTATTATTAAAATTATGAGAGATAATGTTAATTCGCGTATCCACGAATTTAATGCTGGCAAAATAATGGCAATTAGAATTTGTAATGTCGGAAGCCAAATATATATCAAAGTGCAAAATCGATAATGATGACAATTTAGTACTTATTGTGGAGGGTGGTGTGTATTATTAATAAAACCGGACAAGTGCGAGTCGGACTCACACACGAAGGGTTCCGTACCATCGTACAAGATATAACACTATGTAGTTTTTAAATACTTTTGTAAAAGAAACCAGAAGGGCGCTATAACATAATCGAAAATTTTTTAGGCTAGTTTTTAATATTTTGGGTTCTCATGATAAAAATGAATAACCGTCTCTGCTCATGAAACAGTTTCATTCATCCTGCAACAGTTTTATCGCGCATGAAGTCGCGTTCGACCGCTAGTTAAAATAAATAGTAGTCACGGAATCGTCAGATACATATGACAGAGTTGTTGATATTATATTCAGCTCGTTTCAATAATCTAAACAAAAAAAAAACACTCAAACAATCTGTTATGTTGGAAACACAAGAAAAAGATCAATATCTTTTTTATAATAGGGGTTTAATTTATAAATAAGAGCCATAGTAACCTTTTCTCTTTTTGCGAAGTTTTCTTATAGATTTCCTATAGATTTCAAATATGTGAATTTCTTCTTTAATCCTTTCATTACGGCGCGTTAAAGCTCACGCCAAAAAACTACTATTTCAATGTCCTATTGACTAGAAATAAGGAGACCGAACTCGGGTGCCGCAAGCGGGACGAATTCTGGCCGCCGCCGCTCGTGGTGCTTCGAGCTATGTGAACGGCGCAATACGCTGCTGTGCCGGTGTTGTTTGTGTTGGAATTTGTGTAGAATGACCTCACTTCCTTGTCAAGTTACACGTAATAACAAACGTGTTGTGTTTATATCAAGAAGCCTAGAAATACGATCTACACAGATTCTCACTAACACAAACATCACCTGCGCAATAGTGCATTGCGCCGCTCACGTAAGCGCTCGCCGGCGCCATGGCATCTATACAAAAGTAACGCAGCTCAATCTTCTTATGTGTAGTCTTCTTGGTTCATCTACCTCTACCACTGCACATACAGTCACTTGCGAATGTGCAAAAATGTTCTAAAATTTCCTAAAATTTTCAATTTTGCCAAAATACGGTGAGGTTTTTTTTGTTAGATACATTCTCGTTTAATTATGCGAGAGTGCAGAACTTTCAATCAGAAGTGTTATTCACAAAGGGTTGTTGGACTTTCAAAAGTGCTTTTGTTATACATAAAAGAAAAGTCTGGGCCTCATAAATGTGTGGCTGTGTTGATGTTTTTAAGCGCCGCTTGTGGAAAGTGTATCCAATAGTGATAACTTTTGTCTCTGAAAAAACCTCTCTCTGAGCTCTCATGCAACTAGTCTCGCGCTGGAAACGTGTAAAGGTTTCGAACTTGATTTTATTCGAGACTAGCGAGATCTTGCCCGGAATACGTGATAACAATATATTTGATCCATCAAGTTATTATTATTTATCATAGCGGAACCAGGCAAACGTTGTTTTGCCCTAGCATACATTCGTAAATAAATAATTTAATTTTGTTATTTTTCACTTCCGCAAGTGACTGTACCTACAGTGGTAGAGGTAGATGAACATGGTTGATTTTTTTGGCAAGAACACTAAGATAGTAGTTGTTGGCCTGAGTTTGATTTGGAGAGTTAATGCAGTTTCAAGTAAATCGAATAAAAAAATGTCATCCTCATACAAAGATTTATACCGCATTTTATTTCCTTCGGGGTTGAATTTTGACATCACACGTAACTAGAAACCATTATCGCAATCTAATTATAATATGTTGCGAATATGAAGTCAAGTGTAGTAGTAAGCAAGCAATAATTTTTCTTTCTGAACAATTTAAGCAACTTTATTTATATATATAAAAATGAATTGCTGTGCGTTAGTCTCGCTAAAACTCAAAAACAGCTTGACCGATTTCGATAATTTTTGATTGTTTTATTCGCTATAATACAGGGGAGGGTTAAAAAAAAAGAAAATTAGGGAAACCCCAAAGGAAGCTGGAAAATCGAAAAATCGAAATTTCCGTTTTGTATAGGAAGCGAATTTTCCAACTTCAAGGAATCTTTATGAAAAACGCAATTGGAGGTTTTCGGGGTCGAAGATCTCGAGCTTGCATTCAAAATTTTGGAATTCAAGATGTCGGATCCAATATGGCGACCCAAAAAGTTAAACTTCAAGGGATTTCACTGAAAATCCGAACTTTTGTTTTTGGTTTGGGTTTTTGGGGTCACTGATTTTGAATCTGCCATCAAAATTTTGGAAATCAAGATGGTGGATCAATATGGCAACCGAAAAGTCAAACTTCAAGGGATTTCCCTGAAAATCCGCACTAGGGAATTTTCGGGATCACTGATTTCGAATCTGCTATTCAAATTTCCAAATATGAGACCACACCCACCCCGCTGGAAGATGGGGTCCAATAAGGAGGTGGTGTAAAATGAAGAAAACTAAATTGAATAATACTGTTGGAAAATATCTAAAACATGTGCAAAACGCAAATAGGAAAACGCTGGGTCACATAGGAGAGGCGGTGGTGCAGTAGGGAAGCGTTGTAAAATTAAGGAATACAAATTTAATAGTATCCCGGGAAACGCCGGGTCCGGGCAAGCTAGTATATTTCTAAAGGTGAGTTTGAAGGAACTTTAATATAATTTGGCACCCACTTGGATCTCAATTCTTCTATCGGCAAAGCCGATAAACACATTTATTCTTTGGACAGATTTATGTTTTTGGTGGGATATCAAAAATTTTGTGTGAAGTTAGATTCTGCTTAAATATATTGCTTAATCTTTTTTTCTGCGTTCAAGCGATACTCTCTTCTTTACTTTATCATGCATATATACTTATGCCTAATGAATAATGACCTAGGTCCATACCAATTTTCAAGTAGTAGTAGATACTAAATAAAATTAGAAATTTAGAGGCTAAATAGAATTTTAGTTATAAGAGGGGTCGTAAGTAGCTCGAATTGGTAATTGATTCATGTAATTAACTTACCGTTATCATACATAAATGGATGTTTTCTGATTGTTTTCTTTATACATATATGCCCAAAGACCTAACTCCATGTCAAATTTCAAGTTTCTAAACCAACTGGAAGTAGTTTAGGTTTTTGATGAGTGAGTGTCAAAAATAGCGATATTCGGACGGCAATATTTCGGGAACTATTTGAGCTATTATTATAAAATTTGGTATCTTGGGTAACTGAGGGCGCCTTAACAGATAACAAAAATTAAAAATATGCAAATCAAATAGAATTAGAGTTATACGGGGGTCGAGAGTAGCTCGAAATGGTTCTTGTAATATAACACAGTCAGTGCGCCGCGTTGTTTTTTTCCGAACTTGGCTGACACACTGCCATGTGATTTCTAATTATTCATTCAGCAAGGAAACATTTTAAATTTATAAGTTCATGTGGATGAGTAAATGAAAAGTAAGCATATAAAAAATGTTCTGAAAGGCTTCAAAGGAAGCGTGATACATTTTTTTTAAATATTTCAATGTCATAATGTTTAACAAACAACCTACCTTGTGGTGTCGGATTGTCTTTATTTCCATAAAGTCATACAAATAACTTTCCGATTCGCGTCAAGATACATTCCTATACGTATATAATTTGAATATATTTTAGATTCATTGGAAAATGTTCGCATGAAGAAATTGATAACTGCAAACAATATTGTCACTAGTATAATTAAGTATTTTATTAATATAAATATTGACGCCTTAGGGATAAAGACGATGGAATTTTGTAGGCGTTAAAACATTAAGCCTTTAAGAACCACATAAAAACCCAATTAATCTTATCATGATAAATAAGAAATGCTTGCCTTTTGAGATAATTTCAGCTAATTTTAGCACGGCTTGCCAATTGTATCTATGATATCATTATGCTTATTTGAATTATTGCTAAAATGTATGAATGAAGTGTTATTTTTGTCAAGAGTTTTATTTTTAAAACTATTTCGCATGTATCTACAAAGATCAATTTGGCAAACATTTCCATGACGACATCATCCACGCGTTCCACAACACAAAGATTCCTCGCGATGTTTATTTATTGCTTCCATTGTTTCTTCGCAATCATTTTAAATCGCATCGTTTTTAATTGCTTACAGATAAAGTCAAACAGTTAAAGATCAAAGCCTCATCAACATGGATGAGGGAGCCACCAATGTGGTAGAGCTATACATCTATGATCTGACGCAGGGAATGGCTTCTATGATGTCACAAATGCTCCTAGGTTTGTTTATTTCTTCCTTATTTTTTAAAATCTTGCGTCGCATTTATTTTTACGCGGTTTAAAGAGATTTATTCTAAATTAATTTACTTTTTCAGGTCGTCACCTGGAAGGAATTTGGCACACGGCTGTTGTTGTTTTCGGTAAAGAATATTTCTACGGAGGTCAAGGTATCCAGTGCTGTCCACCGGTAAGTGAAATGTTTACCAAATTTTCAAAAATATTGCGTACTTCTGCTTTGTTTACTTAAGCAAAGAATTTTAGTAGTTTCCCTACAACAAACCAGAGATGCTGCGCTTAATTAACATTAATACACGCCAAAATAAATATAATCGTCTGTGAATTAAATTAATTCGCCGAGTGATGCTCGTGGAGCAAAATAAACTTCGTGTAAGTGAATCCACCCACGATTGCTAGGAATAGCTGCGAAAAATAGAGGGAAAAAATAAAAACGTAAGGTTCTCAAAATTTTGAAAACCATTCCTTTGTCAGTTGCAGGTATTGTTCGTATGTGTTTTTCGGCACCTACTTTCCAGTACGTCGCATTTAATTTCGAAAATAAACTTTTGGCTTTTGCTTTCAAAAAATATAAATTTTCCGGGCACATGACTTTAGCCACCACCAACGCCGAGTCGTTTTAATGATATTTTCTGCGTTTCTAAGCTGTTAAGGAATTTAAATAAATTTGCAAAAGTGGGATAAAGGCGAAGTGGGTTTGAGCAATAATTCGATAAATCACTAAAATGAGAAGGATTTGTTGATTGCGTCTGTCGTTGCGCAAAATTCACCTAGATACACTTATAAGTTTATTGTCGTTGACGGTGGCTTGACCTTTTGTCTACCTGAGGGAATATGGTATATCCTCTTCTAGGATGTACACAAATTGAAGTAATGTGGATGTGTTCAATTGTTTTGGATTTATAAGCTTTTTCAAATTGATATATGTGATTTCAAATTGCTGGTTTTAGGAGAATTCCTACCAAAATAAATTATGGAAATATATTGAAATACTTTGCTGATGGCTTTAGTGGTGTAGAACATCACATTATAACATAAATTCAAATTTAGCAGAAGCCGTTTTTAATAGTGAAAATATACTAAACTAAGCACAAATTAAACCGAAGGTATAACGGCGCGGGCTACCGAAACGGCATTCTTCTGTGACGATTTTTTTTTTCAATTTTTCATAGCGCGAGAAGTATGAAGGTTATGCAACTATATAGTAAGTCGATGTATCTCCCATAATATTACTCCTACGAATAAAAAGATCATAGAAAGGTACAAATACCATGAGCTATCAATTTCTTAAACGGAGAGCGCCACTGTGATGGTTCAAAAAAAATTCTTTTGTTTTGTATTTCTTTACAGTACACATATTCAAAGTTACAGTCAATTTAGTGAGACCAGGGAGCGCAGCCGGTTATAGCAGGTATAGAATAATTAGAATTCAAATATTGTAACGACGACTTTCTTCGACAATTTTCCAATGAATACTCGAATACTAATGCATGGATTTAAAGATGGTTCATTTTTAATGATCGTTATCGCAGTGGTAAAGTCTCAGCGTGGCAGATTTTTAAAATTTTGATACGTAACTGCAATGTTTTAAGATCGTTTGACTAACAAAAGAGAGTTAAAATAAAAAACTTTTCAAACCCCTGCCATTTTATGAAAAAAGGCTACGCATGACGATAGCTACATTCATTTAAACATCGGCAAATTTTTTTTATTTTTATGTAACCCTTCACCAAAATTTCGATGGGACAATGGAGAGAATTGTTTTTAATCGTAAAATCGATGTTTATTTTTTCGTAAATTTTTAATATTTTTCAATATTAGTTGGTATTGGAAAAGTTGAATATATACTTAATAAAATACCCCTTTCCTGATCCTTAAATAATTAGATATACCTTTGAAAAAAATTTCAAAACATTGACAATTTTTTGATCCGTCACAGTGGCGTTGTCGGGAATACATATGTATACGCGTACTTTCGTGGTTCCAAAAAATCGATTTTGCGAATTATTATTCTTGTCGTATTCTACTACACAACCTTTAAAATATATACTCTGAAAATTTCATTGCAGATTTGACGAGAAGTTATTTAAAACTCAGGTAGTCATGCGCCGTACATAGCTTTGTTTTGTAACTGTCCTACAGTCATACACCTTTCACCACTGTTCCGGTGTTGGAAAGGCGTCCTCTAACTGTGTTAATCGTAGCCTTGCTAGGGCTGTACACTGACAAAGTACATATACGCACCGCTGTCTCTGAGGCTTCCCCACAGTAGCAACAGGTGTCAGAGTCAGCTTTCCTGATCTTTTTAAGGTGATACCTTAAGCAACAGTGTGCAGTGAAGAGTCCAGTAATTATTCTGAGCTCCTGTACTATTCCAATATCGGAAGCGTATACTCTTCTCCCAGATTTCTATGGCCCCTTTTAGGTGGCATTTAGAGATGCATAGAGAGTTCCGCACCAGTAAGGGGAGATTCAACCTCTTGTTTTGCCAGACCATCGGCTACTTCGTTGCTTGTGTAGCTTTTATGGCCTGGGATGCACATGAGTGTAACTTTGTTACGGTTTTCTAAAAGCTTCAGGGATCGATCAGATTGAGGATCAGCTCCACAAGGTCTTCCGAGCTTTACGGGAAGTACCCGATTATAATTTGAAGGCGAGGAATTTTGTTTTCCTCTACAATCCTCAGATCACCTCCTTCCCACGACTTTAAACTCCCAATTGCCCCCTTCAGCCACATAGCTGTGCCCAGCCCGGTCAGCTTCACGGCGCCTTGTTTCTCGGCAGCGATCCTCAAAATGAAGGCAGTCTGAAGATTCCTAATTTGGTCCGTTGTCAGTCTATCTCCGGATATTTGGCGGGGATGATCACCAATCTAACGCTCTCGTTAACTTCCTTGAACTTAAGTTAGCGACCACGCGAAGAGATTTGCCTTTCGGTCCTCTCTTTTCCCGCTTTGGGCCTTTTGAAGCCGGGTTGTGCTCCACCTGGTGAGGGGTCGTCTGAGCGAATCCTTTTCAGGCTTTTCTCCTTTTTCCTCCCTATTGGTTTCCGAGCTAACTCCTTAGCCTCTTGTCCTTGGAGGCCCTGTTGCAGGAGCCACTTGTACCGCTTTTTAGCTGCACCACATAATCTGTGCCTGCGGTCTTTGGGAACGAGAGTGACATCGGCCGATGCGGTCTCGTTGGGTTCTGGCGACCTCAGGAGCTTCTCATCTTCCTGAGAGGAGATCTTCATAGATTCACTGATACTTGTGGGACTTAAGTTTCCCACTTTCCCCAGTGCAAGGATATTGTCCTTGGCAATATTTTTGGTGCATTTAGAGATGCGCCTCCCTCATTGGGTTTTATTATAGGGAAAGGGTGGTCGCCTGTAGTAAAGCCCCGCATGCCACAGGAAGGCTAAATTTAAACTGAAGGTCGCCAGGCGTTCAGAGTCCATCGATAAATAGACACACTAACGCAGTGGTATTCATCCTATGCGCTCGATAGTTTCCACCCAGGATTGCGAGTATTTAGCGAGTATGTCCCCTCCAGATCCGTGACATTTAGTTTATCGTCCGTGTCATCCAGTAGGATGAAATTTTCACCGTAGCGAAAGTACCTCGAACAAGATCACCTGCCACGAAAGTATCTCGAACACATCACCTGCCACGATCTTGTGTCATGAAGTCCCCTGGTGTTGTTCATTATTCACACCTCACCGCCTATGCCTTCCTTAGGTAGCTTATACTTCAAGATGTATTTATTAGATTTTGTGTGAAAAAAATGTTTATATGATAAAAATGTACAAACTTTTCTCAATATTCGCCTTAATAACCATTTTTGGCGTCAAAATGGCCAGTAATGGTATTAGCAAGAAAATATTTTTTATATCGTCTGCACCATGTAAAATACACGATGGATGTCCGATGCGTAGAACGCGAGATTTTTGCAAAAAGCTTTGACCTTCAATAACTTGGGTAGCCATATTGTGAGTTTTGTGATTTTTGCGGATTTAGTTTTAGGACACCTCAAAGAACGTCTGTGAGAGATTTAGCTTGGAGCGAATTTTGTTGAGGTCAATAAATAATTTTCCTGGGCTATAGTGCTATTAAGCTGAGAATAGCACAATTGACATAAAAAGGAAAAAAAAAATCAGTGAATACGCGTTCATACATATATCTACATGTATATAGAAAGAAAAATACTACATTGGCCTGAAAAATCGTTTTTTTTAGTTTAAAAATTCTCTGTACTTTCCTCTTTCAAACGCCGCCCTCTCATCTCTCAATTAAAAAACAAACTGCTCTGCTACAGGCATTTATTCGCGTCGTCTGTCGTACGTCTGCAAGAGATCTGAATTCTTTAAAAGAGTTTTTCTCAAAACTTCAAATTGGAAATGAAGCTGCCTGAGACATATATATCTTTGTCTGCTGAACCTTTACAATTTTCCCTAATTTTTTAATTTTTTTGAATAATTAGCCTATTGTAGAGAATTTTGCGTGTTTTTCTAAACATTAAACTTCAAAGAACATTTTCTTTCACTATCGTAATTTTCCCACTGAATATTAAAAGATTCGGCGGACAAAGACATGACTCAGACAGCTTCATTTCAAATTTGAAGTTAATAGCTCAAATATTACTCTCTACACTGCGCACCAGTTTAAAAAACATGGTTTTGAGAAAAACGCATTTAAAGATTTCAGATCACACGAAGACGTACGGCAGACGACGCGGACAAATTCCTGTAGTTGCGTGGTATTTTAAATTTTTTGATAATTCTAGACTGGCCTTAAGCAAATTAGATGAATGAAAGCAAAGAGAGGAAGAACCCTGTTGTTGATTTTGATTACTCCCGCTTTCTCGAGGACTACTTTAAATTTCGTATTCAAGGTGTTATAACAAAACTTGCCCTATTTTATTATATTTAGTAATTCTTAAAGAAAAAATATTTTAAACCACATTT
Organism: Neoitamus cyanurus; assembly: GCA_947538895.1. NCBI lineage: Eukaryota > Metazoa > Arthropoda > Insecta > Diptera > Asilidae > Neoitamus > Neoitamus cyanurus. The sequence continues at coordinate 47,205,185 of OX384542.1, forward strand.
TGTGATTAAATCATATGTAAATAGTAGCTCCGAAATTTCCCCTTCTTGGAAATTTTGTTTTTATAAGACGTATGCCAGAACGCGACAGTTTCAATTTCGTGCTACCTATCTTCCACTTATTTATAGACCAGTTCCTCGTAATTAATTCGGTGCGAATTAAAATCAGCAATGTTAGGAACTTTCTCTTTTGAAATGGTTAATACAAAAGAAATTAGTTTATGTCGGTTTGAGAAGATTCCAATCTCCGCGCCTCGGAAAGCCGGCGGTAATAGGCAAGAAACTTCTCTCTGTCCAAACTTCCCTCCGCTGCGCGTATACTTTGGGGGAAGAAGCTTGCATATTCTATTCGATGCTACGCTCTTGTCTCCAACTCTGACTCACTCGATCAACTAAAATTAAACACAAAATTTCTTGTGGAAATGTTTGATGAAAATAAAATGCCGGCGAACAGCAAACGTTTTTCACCAACTAGTTTCCATTCAAAATCCTCACTGTTCGTCAGTTCTCTGAGATTTTCTTTCGGTCGCAGAGAAATTTTTTTTTCGGTTTGTCGAGAAGCGATCGTCGCTGAAGATTTGCTGAAATCTGAACGGGAACGCATCAATCTGATATTTTCCGGGGAAATAGGAAAAGAGTGTTAAGCTGTGCAACTTCGAATAGGTTAATTGTAAGTGAATTTGAAGATTTATCGTGGTTTCCTGTAATTTCCGTTGATATAATCGAAGTTTTATTGCAAGACTATAAATAAATTCCCTTCTCATTTCTCCTGTAGTCTTAAAAATAGACAATAAATGAACGAAAACGAAATTTAAGTGCCGTAGAGTGTCGCTAAAATCCGTTCTGTGTTAATTCTAGGGTGGAACTGTTTTGGGTCGTCCTGGAAAGGTGGAGAAAATCGGTGAAACCTTTATACCCTTCCAAGTGTTCAAGGATTATATTCGCGGACTAGCCGAAAGTACTTTCAGGTGAGTAGACGTACTTCTAATTATGAATGCAATAACCGCTCCAGAGAGTCACTCCCGCGGTCGTCTATTTTTATCTGTTGGAATGCAATCCCGATTTCAAAATTTCAGGTGGGATGTTTCGGTGACTATTTTTGACACGCTTTTGCTGTTGTTTGCTGCTGTGATATGATAAATCGGCAAGTTTCAAACGATTCGTCTATTTGCACTATTCACAAGAATTGAATTTGAAAACTTCAAGTAGACTAACGATGTGCGGCGCCCTAGATTTTTTTGTTCATTAATGGTCATTTCTTTGGGCGATTGCCAGCTGTGCGCTCGGTCGTTGACCTTAACATTTTAAGTTTTCGAAAACTATCCAAAAGTGCATTGTCTACTTGAAACGAATTCGTACAAATTGCAGCTTTTCTCGTTCTAGTCGATGGAATTACACGGCCACTGCTAGGTGCTTGAAATATTTTCTTTATTTAGACTGAACATGTTAAAAGTAACCGCTTAAATACAGACTATTTATTCAGTTGTCGTCTAAATAACATTTTGTATGCCAAATTTCTTTACAACATGCTTAATTGTTAAATTATAGCAATGCCGCTGTTTCAGATTTTTTGAATCATCAATTCGATTCTAATTTTCTAAAAACCATTTGCTTAAAAAAACCTAAACCAGTGTACACCTTTTAAAGCAGAAACAGGTAATTCACAAAATTGCGACAAAGCAGACCTTTTTATAAGTTAAAAAATCCGGTAGAGCATACACTATTAAGGCTTTTAAAGAAGCTCTACTATTAGGCTTTGTTTTTTATGTCTGCTTTTTCTTCTGCACTTCGCAAGAGCAGACATAAATAGCATTTAACATCCGACCTTATCAAGAATCCTGTCGGAGTACTGTTTCACCAGAAATATAGGATATAATGAGACTACATTTGCATACACTTTTAGATAGTCCGCTTTATATGAAATACCCTGAATTTGGAATTTCTCTTAAGCTAATAATTAAGTTGAGTATAATTTAACAAGTATATACATAAACTGTTATATTGCTTTTCAGAGGATCAAATTACAATCTTTTGAAGCACAACTGTAACACATTTTCACAAGATTTGTGCCAGTTTTTATGTGGCACTAGCATTCCAAAGTACATCCTAGATTTACCACAAGAATTTCTAAATACACCCTTAGGACAAACCGTAGCACCATTAATAGGTAAGAGAGTATATCAATAAAGCCATCAATTAAATAAGCAACAAATTTCAGAAAGTATTAGTGCTATCACAGAAAACTCCAATCGTTTTTCATTTGAGCCGCAAATTACTCCACGTGAAGTAAGTCCAGGATTTGAAGATTTAAATCAAGAGATTGAGCAAGCGCGTCTGCAATCACTTGCACTAGAAGAACGTCGTCAATCGATCCGGGAAAAAATTGCAAAACGTGAAAAGAAAAAAGAGAAGAAACGGCGAAAGCACCATCACGATCAAGATAGTTCTAAAGCTTTAGAGGCAGAAAGCGAGTGTTGCACAACAAACAGCACCATGTCAGAAGTTGAACAAGAAGTTAATGGGGCTGTAAGTGGTGAGCCAATCCCAAGTGAAATGCTTCCTTCGGAGCAAATGCTTGAAGACGACGCAAAGGAAAGAGCCGAGGAAGAAGAACGGAGAAAAAATCGGGAGCCAGCTCTTTGTTTCCCCGATATTGATGTAATTTTTGTTTTAAAATATTTGAAGACGTTTCGAAAAACAAAGCAATATTTCTGTAGTCTAAGGTCGAATTAGAAGGTCTTGTGAAACTACTCGATGGCAAGCTAGACAAGGAAGAAGAGGAGTCAATTGAAGAGCTGCATCAGTATCTAATACAAGGAGAAGGCTCCTGGGCGTTAGGAGACAATTTTTTAACATTTGTTGGTACGACGTAACTTCTAATACAGACAAAAACAACGCTCACTTTTTTTTCAAATAATAAAGGTCGTGTTCTCAGAGAGGCAAATTTTTCTACAGAAACTCGAGTTCACTTAATTCGTGCTCTAGCCGCTGCTGCACTTAAAGATGACATTATTCTGCTTCTTCATCAAGACAGAAAGGATCACATTTTAATTAACTATGCTCAAGATATCGACAGACATACACCAGAAGAACAACAAGCATGGGCTCTTTTTGTAAGTATTAGAGAATTTGAAGTATTTATTAATGCAATATTTAAATAGAATGTAATGCCACGGGAGGAATGATGTGTGTGGGTGTTTTTGCAAAGAGGTGGAAATCTTCAAAACATTGGCCGCTCCTGCGACATTAGTAGTGTGGAGGTTTTTACCCATTGCAACCACCTTCATAGAGAGCCTGTGTGTGTGTGAGCTTTAAGGGGGGAGTGAGGTAATCCAAGCAAAATCTGAGTCCTGATTATGATTTAAATCTTTCGGAATATTGTTTTGTGAAAGTTATGTGAGCACCAATTTGAAAAATTTTAACTTTGTATAGAATATGCGATTATATGAAATTGTATATGCATCATCATAGTTACTAGTTATAAACAGTAATAAATAATGATAAACACTGTGAGTACCCACCTCCGTACAGAACTTGGGAGCACACACGGGATCAAGCTGATCGCAGAACATTTTAAATCTGCTACATCTCGCGAACTATGCTTTTTAAGGCTTCACAACCTTTATGGTGAGGTTCTGTCTATCTGTATGTATGTCATGGACGTTTTTCTTAGTAATTACTATTGCTGTCGAATTGGTACAGTTGTAGACGTCTAGATCTATTCCCGGTGAATGAATTTCAAAAATATTTTTATTCAAGTTAAATACGGGGAAAATTGAGAACTTGAAATTGTTTTATTTATCGTGTGGGGTATAATTTGAAAGGGCTTCCTTTAAGGACTCCACAAATATATTTTTTAATTTTAAGCTGCATGATTTTTTGGCTTAATGTGAGATTTTTCCTTAGAAGCGTCGTAAGTTCGAAAAAAAAACAATTCTTTAATAACAATAAACACTTTTTTTCAAAAACCAATTTCAAAAAAACTACACCAAGTTAAACATAAAATTGAATATTGTTTGTTCACGTATTTTGAAATCGGGCAGGGCCGAGTATAAAAACGCGCAGACCAACATTCATTTCTCGTTGGTTTTTTGTGGTACCAATTCGAGAACTTTGTCGACCGAGCATGAAAAAAGTTATCTTTTTATAATGTGACAAACTTCTATTTTTATAGTTATATATATTGTCAATTATTTGCGTATTAAACTTAAGATTTGGCATTTATATTTATTTATTTAGATAATTTAAGTTCTTTCAAAGGTTGGAATAATTTATTTTTACGCATTCTTCAGATGTGTAACTTGTTTGAAAATTTGAGCTCATCAGAGTGGCTCTTGTATATCTCGGAGTGGACATATAACAATCAACAACTTTCTAATATTCGAGGAACTACGAAAGTCGCCGTGCACTGTTTATTGGCATCGTGTCCAACTCTGAAGGATATCGGAACCTGCATAATTCACAACTTGGCCATCAAGGAGGTAAAAACTGTGGTCTGTATCGCTTTTTTTCTTACTTTATTGAAATATCCTTAACACCTTAAGTTTCATAGTGATGTCCCAAAATTATCATTTTTGTCGCTGCTCTCGCGTTCCAATTCATTCCTTTTATTTCATTTTGCTTTTTAAATATGTTATTAGTCAGTTACTCTGCAGAGCACTTTGTTTGCAGAAATTCCATCGAGCTAAAAATCTTCGGCATATGCTACCTAAGGGCAGTAAATCTCAGGTATTGGCAACAAATCTCTTCTGTCATTAACAAAACAGAGCTTAAAATGGGCTTATTAACCCCTCAGAGGATTTGGCATCTGCAAACAATAGCTTTCTCTTGAATTACAATTACTTATTAATACCTATTCAGCTATGGGGAACTTTCATTGTTTTAAATCCATGCGTGTACATGGCAGAAAATTTAAAATAATTTCGCTAGCTCTATACGTTGTCGCAGTAATTCAATAAATTATTATTCAATTTTGACTCCAAATATTTTTCAACATAAAGTATACTTTTCAGGTATTCGACGACGTAGCAGTCGAACTTACAATGGCGATTCTGCAGTTCTTCAACTCACAGCCCTCTGAAGACCATCTTTTCCGCACTTTAAAGGCGCTTGCTCGCTTTGTTACGGTAAGATGTTTTTTTTAATTAATTAAAAGTAAAATAAAATCAAATATAACGCTAGGTATCTCCTGATGTTCCTCAATTCATTCAAATGATCGGACCGCATCCAAAAACTTTCAATGGTGCCAGTCAGCGAGTTGACGAATTAATTGAGCAAATCTCCAGAAAAGTGCAATAATCAGGGGAATGTATTGCTCTCGATGCCTGTTTTTATTTAAGGAAAAAATTAGCAATACTTGTACAAACCTAGGGATCTAATTCATTGTTGAAAGACTTCACGAATCATTTTGCATTTCACATCGCCACTCTTGTGAGTTTCTCTTAATTCTTCTCTCACTTCGTAGACAAACAAAGTTCACTGTTTGGTTGCATTATTGTTCAATCCGTAGTGATGAATTGTGGAAATAATAAAATGTTCTGTATTTATTGCGTCAAATACAATTGTTGAAAGATTTTATAACTGAATATCACTACTGCGATTTTTTTCAACTTTATTGAAATTTTTTTATTGAAATAAATTTGTTGAAACCATTGTTGTTTAGTTTGCTTATCAGCTAATTTATAAAGTAATCTAATATTAATATTCTTATCTAATTTCAGTACTATTCACATTTCATTTCAAATTTATTTATCTTGTCGGAAAAGTACGATCTTGTAAAACTTTCGACTGGTCGGCGTTTTGGGTCGCAACTCCAATTATTTAAATGACATTTTTAATAGAAGATATATTGGACACTCATTTAGTTAGATGTCTCACCAATCCCGTGACTTTCACTCGATGCTCTCTTATTTTCTCTAAATGTTTTTTCTTGATTTTGTCATACTCAAAGTGTAATTCAAATATTTAATTTTTTACGCTTATAATCTTATCATTCAAGCATCATAAAATTAAACAAAAGAAACACGGATGGTGATGAGATGATCTTCTGCATTTCTCGAGGAAGGTTTATGTGTATTAAAAATTGCCATATCACTTGTAGGAGTTGATCGTTAACGGGGTTAATGAACCATGTCGGGGAAAAAGTTTGGCTCCAGCGCGCTCTGCTGCTCCCTATGCTGCCTAATCCGTGACAGATGTAACAAAATCATGTAGGAAAGAATTGTTTAACCGATCTACAAAAAAGTCAGTACGATATATCTATCTTTAATAGATAAGTAGTAATAAGTGCGTTTACAATTTAAATTACGCAGTAAAAACATACGTAAAATTCACTGTGTTTTCTAACTATAGAAAACTTAACCTTTATCAAAATAAGTAAATTAATCCACCTAACGCCTGTGTACATGTGCGATGACTCCATAATAACAGACCGCCTGGTGTAAAAACACTGATTTGTTATGTGAATTTCAAAAATTTGGCTATCCTGAAAAGTACTGTTTTTCACATTCGTAAGTTTACAAATGTAGCGACCATATATGTTACAGGACGAGTTTTTTAACCTGAAACTTTAAAAAATCTCGAAAAATAAGCACTCTACGAGAAAAATGTCCATAATCAAAAGTTAATCATTCCGCGGGGGAAGTACATTAGCATGCATTCAAGAGGTGACGAAAACAGTATGCACAGATTTCTTTATAGTCAATGAGTCCTATTATAGAAGTCAAATTTTGCTGACTCGTCTAGTAAAGACACATTTACAAAACTAAGCTAAAATACTAAGCAAATTAGTGTCTTCGCTAGTCGAGTTAACTAAATTCGACTTCCGTAATAGGGCGCAATATATAATTCTATTGAAGATAATGTATCAGATAATTCTCGATTCTTTTGGATTTATTCGATAACTAAAGGAAATATTTCTGGGTTTCCGTGTGCTTTGTCATTTAATGATCGAAAATCTGAAAATTACGATGAAACATGCAACCTTTTAGCAGAATTTTTCCAATCTATTTATAGTATAATACCTTCGGAAACCAAAGTAACACTGACAATAACATGTTGTTTCATAGTTCATATTTAAATATTAGCTCCTTAAAACTTTCGTATGGGGTTGTAATTAGTAAAATAAGATCTTGACAGCAATGTCAAAAATGCGCTGAAGCAATTTCAGTCTTACTTATATTATTTAATTTGTTGAATTACCATATTCCTAGTAGTATTCCTATTTAATGGAGAATTCCTTGCATAACACCTATTCATAAGGCTGGTGACAGGACTAATATTGGAAATTATCGAGGCGTTCCAATTATGAAGGCTATCCCTAAGCTATTAGATGCTTTGGTTGCTTCCAAAACAGCTTTACTAGCGAAGAACATTATTTTGAATGAATAAAATGGGTTCTCCGCTGGTAGATCTACTATTCGAATCTAGCGATACTTTTATTCAAAAAATTTAAAACATAAGTAAATTCAGTACCATCATATGAAACTCGATGTCACTTAGGGTTACAACTGTGTGCCCCCTGAGAAGACTGTCAGTGCAAGCCTATTAAGGCCTTACATACGTTTAGCAGCGAAAAATGCGCTAAAAGAAAAAAATTTTTTAGTAGGGATAACAATAGAAATTAATAAAAGAAACAGTACACCTTGTTTATTGGCATTTAAAATATATATAAAAATTTATTTTGCTTAATTTTTACAAAAATTACTATATAAAAAATCACTAAGTAAAAAAAGTTGCTCCACGCATCACATCTCCAGTAAATGTTGATAGATTTGCAAAGTTTAAAAAATTCTTGTAAAATAAAGTTGTAGTTATAGTATGTCGAACCGGAATTTGGAATTTCGAAAAATTTAGCAATTTATGGCAGTTAAAAAAAAGTATGCGTTTTACGTCATAATTTTACACTTTTATAATTATTTTTATGAAATTTTAAAACCAAAATATCAAAAATCCGGCTCGACATACATATTATGGAGAAAACGATTTTAAATACACCCATACCTCACTTTGCGTCGGGGTTACGTTCCAAAAAAACACGACGCAAAGTGAATTAAGATTTTCTATAGCAAACCATGTAAAGATCGAAGATAGGTTCCAGGGTTACGAAAATACTACTTTTTAAAAAGAAAATTGAACAAAGTAAACATTTAAAAAACAAAAATAATATAAAATTTTATTACATACATACAAAAAACAAAAAAAAAACGTGTTCAATTAAAACAAAATAAACTATTCAATTAATTTATGAAATACGAAATTAAAATTAATCACTGCCTGATGAGTCCATAGTGGCTGCTGTCGTAAGTCGGCTTTCTTTCACTAAAAATTGGTCCAATGTTTGCTGAACAGCTTTTTTTTTTAACGTTAAATAAATTTCCTTGTAGCAATTGATATTCGTAACTACCGCCTGGTACACTTTAAAACTCCTTTGGACCGTTTTTTAAAAAAAACCTCCATAGCTTCGTCAATCAAACACATCGCTTTGGAAATTTGTTTGGAGGATAAATTTTGTTCTTCGGAGATTTCTATTGAACGGTCACTGTCATCTTTTTCATTAGCAAATTGCAATTCCAGAACCCAAAACAACGCAACATCGAAAATCTAACGACGCACAGTGAAAATTAGTACTAATTAAGCAGCGACGCAACTTCGAAAAAAACGCAAAGTGAAACGACGCAAAGCGAGGTATGGGTGTATATTAAAAAAAATCGCATCAAAAAATATTAAAAACTGTAAAGTAGTTTCGAGAAAAACGCACTTAAACTTTTAAGTGCGTTTTGCTCGAAGTCGCGCGCAGCTAAAGCAAGAACTTTATGAATTTTTTTATTTGTTTTGTAAACTTGCGTTTAATCTCCCATTCCGGCTTCGTACTTCCCCAGGTATATTTTGCGATAACAAAGAACTGATAGACTGGAGCCGTTCCGAAAGTAACGGTCAGCCGTCTCAAACAAAGGACAGCTACCTCCGCGCACGAAACTCTCGTCGGGCAGTCACATATTCTATTATAACTTTGGATCTATGGGGAATTTTTGTAATCGAAATTCACAGAAATAAGCCTAAAACTATAGAGAACAAAAATCTGTTTAAAAAAAACGATTTTTTGAAAATTGTGGACGTATGTAATGCCTTAGGCAGTCCTCCAGCCTTAGGTCGCCAAAGGTTGACATACTTCGGAGCGCCCATCATGACGCCGATGGGTGCGTTAAATGCGGCTTCCTAGAACACTATAGCCTACTTCTTGTCTTTACGTGGAAGGGTTTTTTTTTTAAAGAAAAATAAAATATTATCACAATATATCTTACAGGTCGGGTTGCTTTCGAATGGCTGACCCACTTAACTATAATAAAATGGTTATGCTGAAGTTGTCACTGCATCCATTCAAGATTTTAACAAATATTCCATGTTTTTTATTTTGATTAGCCCAGAAAGGGATTTAAAGACATTATAGTTGCTTTAATTATGAAAGCTTAATTTCATATCTAGATGTAGTAAGTCTAATCTGAATTATTGCCTAGTCTGTAAGATTATTACATCGGTAGACAACTAATAAAAATAAATAATTAAATTTGCTGTTAAATCAATTTTGAAAATATTTTACTTCCACCACTATGTATGAAATAGGAATTGATTCCTAAATTTAGGCCTAGGCGGCTCAAATGTTTACTTCTAATACGCATTTCACATTTAATCCCAAACCGATTAAAACCAATCTAATCAACAGGCTATTCAGTCCCTGATTTATTGTGTACCGAATAATACTCTGGAGCCCTGTCCTACTTCCTATAGTGTAACAAGTAGCCATATACACCACTTGAATTTTATTGCCACATTCTACTAGGTAATTAATTGGCACCATAAACGACTTTCCTCGAGTGCTACGTTATCACTTCCGTGGAACTTCGCAATCCAAATTATTCGAAAATATCGGAGTCACGTATGTATGACTCCATAGCTTGCATTCATAGAAATCCCCGTTCAGTACGAAAAGAGTTAATTCAGCGCTTCCCTAGTTCTGTGAATGCGACTGGGGAGATTGCGATAATGTGTAATAGTACCTTTTCAAGTGCATGAGATGTGGTAGCGAATGATGGCTAGTGTTTTCAAACAAATCGAAATTGTGTAAACGAAGGAAGGAGCTCTTCACGGCGCCACCATGAAGAGAACTCCTGAACTCCTGCTGCATGGTAAACAGTATAAACAGCGCGGCGTCTTAATAGGAGCGATGTATATATGTATTATATGTCCATCTAGTAAATAACTAGTTCATTGTCTTCAAATTAATTTCTCTGAGACATTCGGTTCGGCATTTAGGAAATTAAATTAGAGATACGCCCAGATAGCCCAGTTTATTATAGTCTGGTATATACATATGTACATACCTCTCTCATGATGGAAAAATGTTTGAAAGATAAGTCCAATTCAAAAATAACTTCAGATCAAGGTGATAAAGCATTGTTAGTGATACCCGTATCTAGCGACAAGTTGGCTGGTGACTACTGAGGTCCAGTATACTTGGTCATTCATCGTGTGCTTCGCGAGGAAGCGTTGGACCTAACACAAGCGTTCACTGTTTACATTAACGCTCTGCATCCAATTTGAACCTCGCACTTCGATTGTGATTAGTATTTAATTCAATTATCACTCGCGCGGAATGTTTTCTTATACATCATCTGGCTGGTAGTATATCACTGGAATAAAGCAGACCCCGTCTGCCAGTTGATCCTGAATACTATCGGCAGACAGAGGGCAACGGAAGTGTGCTTTTTTGCGAAAGTTATTTCAAATGGGTTTCACTGGAAATATGGACGGTACACAAATCGACTTGGAGACCAACAAACTGCAGCCGCAAAGTACCACTGTTGTCATAGGAAGGGGGTCCCGTACCCGAAGGGCTAAATTGAAAAAATGGCTCATGCAACGATTCTACATCAGTACTTGGATAGGATCGTATAACCCTTCCTTCGCCCTCAACGACTTAATCGCCGGGATAACACTCGGTCTTACGATAATTCCGGAAAGTATTGCTTGTGCCCTTCTCGCAGGCCTGCCTTCGCATTATGGTCTGTGTTCAGCTTTCATAGGTAAGTTTTCCCTATTATGCTGTAGTGCTTCTTTAGACGTATCAATTTCAGGCCCCTTCATATATCTCATCTTTGGGACTGTATCCAAGGTGCTAATTGGGCCCACCAGCTTGGTAGCTTTAGTCACAGTGCAGTTTACCATGGGCAAACCGATTGAATTCGCGTTCATCCTTACTTTCCTGGCTGGGGTGGTCGAGCTTCTAATGGGCCTCTTCCGATTAGGTAATTTGATCAAATTATTTTTGCCATACGCGTGTACTCACTTAGCCGGTCGTACCACAGTAGACGGACGGCATCTAGGCGGCCTTCTGTTTGTTTTAGAAATTTACAATCTGACGAGTGTTTGCTGTCGAGTGCTGTTCATAATTGTTCTAATTAACTCGTGATAAGTAACATATCAATCCTGACGCGGAATATTTTTGCGGACACACTCTGTAATGCGTCTGATACGCACGTCTTATCACCTTTGGTGTTTTTGGAAAATTTTTAGTGTTGAACAAGTAAAAGTGATTAATTAAAATACTGCCAATTCCCATCGGTTCGTGGGAAAACACAATGTGTTTATTAGATTGTTTCACAAAAATGTTTTTATTAGATTCCCAAAAAATTTATTTTACATCAATTAGCTACAAACATTGGCTTAATTGAGGTTTAGAGGCGGCGCAAATCCCAAGAGCCTCGGCAGTTCTGAACCGGACACTTCCCAACTTAAGGTGGAACAGCCTATGCCGAGGGGCTATGCGAATTCCAGATGCCTGTCTATGCGAATTACGAATACCTTCGGTTTAAATATAACCTTCCCGGAGGCACAACTCCCATACTCGTCGGATTTATAGCGATAAACACTCAAGTTTACACAAGGTGGATTCTACCACTGAAATGCCGAAATCTGTGGCAAATGTCCTCGATGAGGAAACCTCGAATTTTGTTGATTTTCCATCCCAGACGTCATCCTCATTGGTGAAGAGACCCTCAGTGCAGGCCAATTTAAGGCAATGCAAGAGACAATTCTTCAGCCTTAGGTCGCCAAGGGCTTACACACTTTGGCTTGTCAAATGTGGCTCCACAGAACATTATTGACACTACTGCAAGGATCTTAATGTGGAAGGGGGTTTTAACAAAAGAAGGGATTAGCACAATAGATCTTATAGGACGCGTTGCTTCCGAAAGCCACCTGCGGTGCCTGGACGACGCGCTTATAATAATAAGAATATAAAAATGTGAAACTTATTTTTAAGTCTCTGACTAACTAGAAGAACACTGTAAGACGCAATGTCCTGGAAGAAGTTTAAAATAAATATATAAATAAAATTCAACATTGTCCTCTCTATTAGGATTTATTTTCGATTTCATCTCTATGCCAGTCATCAAAGCATTTTCCTCAGCAACTGCAATTCTTGTGATCGAGTCACAGGTCAAAGTTATCCTTGGCATAAAATACCTCGTGCCAGGATTCGTAAACTCAATTCAAACACTGGCCTATAAGCTCAATGAAAGTCGACTGGGCGATGCGATTATGGGACTTTGCTCGATATTTTTTTTAATTCTTCTCAAGGTATGTAACGCTAATATGATAAAATAATAATATATATTATATATATATAATTAAAAAAAAAAAATCCTTCTAAAGCAAGTAGATCGTATTCCATTCAACGATTCAACACCTAAGGGGAAGTTTTGGAAAGCGATTTGCAACTACATCAGTTTATCTAGGAATGCTTTAATTGTAATTATCACTGCCACGGTATCTTTTATCTGGGTATCGAAATCAGGAGAAAATCTAGTTCCTTTTCGACTGAGTGAAGATGTTGTTCCAGGGCTGCCGAATTTTACATTCCCTTCATTTTACATTGAAGCGAATAATCGGACGTATAACTTTTTCCAAATATGCTCCGAACTTGGGGCTGGCATTTTTGTTATACCTTTAGTCTCCGTTTTGACAAATATTTCTATTGCAAAAGCGTTAAGTGAGTCCTTATTTGAATTTTCATCATTTTTATTATTAATCAAGTACTTTGATTAATTCAGCTCCCAAAGGTTTGGTAAATGCCAGTCAGGAACTAATGACGTTAGGACTCTGCAATATTATCGGTTCTGGAGTTCAATCCATGCCCACTTGTGGTGCTTTCTCAAGAGCAGCTATTAGTGCTGCCAGTGGAATTAAAACATCGGTGGCCGGCTTATATTCAGGTAAATTATCAAAAATGTTAAAATGCAATACTTGTATAACTTAATTCTATTTGTACCAGGCGTTCTAGTAATATTCGCGCTAAGTTTGTTAACGCCCTATTTTCACTTTATACCTGAAAGCACATTGGCGGCTATTCTGATGTGCGCGATTGTGACTTTAATTGACTTTGAACTTCCGATTCGCCTCTGGCGCGAATGCAAGAGAGATCTCTTCACCTGGATATCCTGTTTCTTGGTGTGCATCATGTTTGGAGTGGAGGTTGGACTATTTTTTGGAATAGGTGTTACTGCAGCTCATCTCTTATATTTGTGGGCAAGACCAGAAGTTATTGTTAAATTAGACCAGGTGCGCATTTAATTCTTGACAACTTCTAATGTCCAATTAACCTTTTTATCAATGATAGGTGGACCAAATGCAATACGTCCGAGTGACTCCCAACAACGGTGTGTATTTCCCCGGTATTGATCATCTGCGCGAAAAGACGCTTAAAGCATGTATAACAGCAGATTTCCAAGTGCCTGTTGTTATTGATTGCAAAAAAATTACTGGTCTTGACTACACTGCCGCGCAGGGTATTTCGAAGTTGGGGAACGACTTGGACGAAGGAGAACGCGCACAAGCTCTCATATTGCATAACTTGCATTTAAATTTCCAGAAGCTGATTGACACTGGCGATAATATTTTCTTCACTGAAACGGAGGAGAGACTTGAAGAAATTCTAACGCAAGAATCTTTGAGAAATGGTGTGATCAGCCTTAAGGATCACGTGAGAGCTTCTATTGATCTCGGGTATAAAATTGAACCATAACGCTGCTGGCCAGCCTTTAGTTCTGAGTTTTTGCTCGTCGTCGTTGCAGTATTATATTTCTGTACTATAAGTATTGTTACAAATTCGAATGTTGTTTGCTGTTTTACCCTTTTTCTTAAATTACAGCCAAACTTTATTACACAAAAACATTTTATTTATTTTACTCATTAAGCTTCGATGTTTTTTTTCATCACTCCCAACACATACGAGTATTTGCTCATCTGGCACTTCAAAGAACCACAGCCGTATTAATATTAAATCTCAGTTACTAAATTACAGTCCAAACCATCCCAATTTACCCAACATGAGGCTAATTCAGAGTCGTTTAGTTAATCGCGTGTATTATCTAGCCTAGATCATTTTCAAAATCGGTCGAATGAAAAATCGTACCTTCGCGTTAATATGAATCGCATCAAAAACTTTTCATGTAAAAAATGTAGCCAAATCTCTCGACTCTTTCACTCTAAAAAAGTTGTGAAATATCTTGTAGAGCCAAGTTTATTCCGCATCCGAACAGCAACACTAATTCACAGATCACTCCAAGTCTCTACATGTTTAAAAAAAATTCGTGACTTGGCGGTTGACCAAACCGAGCTAGCATATTCAAGGATAGGTCTAACAAATGTACAGTAGAAGAGTCGACAGATGTAAGGATCATCGAACTCCTTGGCCCATCTTTTTATGAAATCCACAGTAGCGTTGCTTCTATTCACAACAGAATCTATCAGATCCTCAAATGAAAATCACGAATCAAGTATAATCAAATCTCTTGTATAATACGCCACGCACTATGAAATTTCGACAAGACCGTTTAGAGACATCAACCCGCGACCATGCCCGTTGGTGCATTGATTGTTCAAATCCGAGTGCTGCATTTTATATATTGCATTCGTATCTTACTAGGAGCAGGGATAATATTTTGGGGAAAAAGGATAGCCGAAGCCGTCTATCTATGCATGGCATCTATGAGTCCGCCCGAGCAGACAAAGAGTCATAAAATATTGCCGAGCGTACCTCTTTTCTGAGTCACTCAGCGGACAAATGGTCATAAAATCACCATCTGCCGAGGATCGCTCACTGGGACAAAGGGTAATTAGCATCTCTGTGCTCGAGGGATATTTTTAGGAAGGCAAAGGATAAAACGCATTCATACCTCTACCTACCTAACTGCCGGCCAAATGAACCTTTCCCTAAATTCCTCAACTCTCACGATGACTCATTCTTCCTATTTAATGCAACACTCTTCCTTGCAAATGCGATCATCCATGGTCACTGGAAGACAACAAGTCTTATTAAGAATATATGAATATTAACCAGGACGGGCTTTTGCCTGGATCGCTATTATACTTGCTTTCTCAACTCTGTTTAGAGACTGTCCGTCAATAGTGTAATTGAAAAGGAGAGGATTCTTTTTACGTGAAGAAGTCATAGCTGTACATTTATAAATATTCAAAGGAAGGTGATTAATTATGTTCCATCTCTGGAAGGTTTCAAAATCGGAGTTTAGAAAAAATCAGTCATAGTCACTAGAAATTGTGCGAAAAAGTTTCGTGTCGTTGGCGATTCTCGAATGACTAGACATAAGGGAAACATCATTAATGTAAATAATAAATAAAAGTGTTCTATTTCATAGAACCGCTTTCTTGGGCCGTCCGCCATATTGAATTTAGAACTACATATATTAGATATACTATATTGGATTTTCACCGGACCTATACACGCGCGCACAATTTCAAAGCATAATTATAATTAGAGGAAATTTTAATTGCAAGATTTACCTACGCGAAGAAACCGACAACAAGGGGGGTTTTCGGCCGTTTGAGGGTGGGCGCAAGTGTGAAAACTTTTTTCACTTGCATATTTCGGGATCAGCACCCCCGAAAATGCGGAGAGAAGTTGGGTTTCAAACTTTAGCAATTAGGCGATCTCTCTTCCGACTCCTGACCTCCACTACATAAGATTCAGGATTTTTCAAAAAAATTGAAATAGTAGGTAGTAGGGGTATTCGTATGCCTATTTAATTTCGCAACAATTTCACCAATTTCTTTGTATAACCTAGTATACGAGCTTATTCATTATTAGATAACGTTGTGTCTGGCGGCATTTTGTTGCAAAAATTTTAATAAACTTCATGTGTAGTACGAATAAATAACATGTTTTTACCGTCAAATAGCTCTTATGTGCTTTAGTAGTTCTGGTTTCTAGTAAAAGCCCAAAAAAAAAAAACTAGAAAGTGAACTGCACAGAAACAGGATTTTAAGTCCGTACCAAATAAAATGAAATGTCTTTTTAGCCTTCGTTTAGCGGAAAAAATAGAAAGTTAAATTTCGCCAATTTTTCGCAAATATGGCAAAGGGTTCCGGAACCGGGAATCAGTCAAATTCGGGGACTTTAAACCTAATATTTAACCAAGTGCTAACTTTAGTAATTTTTCAGAATTTATATGCGATTTTTTGACGTCTCAGGTGCTTGCGCTTCGAAAGGACCAACGTCCCGACCAGTTCTTAATGCTAATATTCGTTTAGCAAAAAATACGGCATGTAAGAATTGGCAAATATTTCCCAAAAGTAGCAAGAAGAGGTTAATTATAGTTAATGTATGGTTTACTTGGAGAAAACAATTTGTTGTCTCTGATCTAAGCAAATTGGATAGCAAACGAAAGGGCTTTGTGAAAGTATTGATTTATATGTAAACATGCGTAGCTACCGTAAAACGTGATCGATTAAGTTGACCAAACCAGTTTTGCGTTATAAAGTTGCTATACTGATAATTAATTCAATTTGTTTGAAGTTCTCGTTGATCAGTCTTTTTTGCATATATTTGAATATCCGTTCAGAGTAAAAAATGTTCAAAACTCATTTACGGATCTCGGTGAGTTTTTCGGTGTGCTAAGTTGTTTAGTGTTGTTTTAAAAATATCGTTAAAATTACGACTCCTTCCTTTCCAAAAACTCAAAGTTAAAATGGTATTCATAAATAGCGCAAGTCCACAAGAGCAATAAATTTATCGGTTCCAAAAATTTTTTTGGCATCTAATTGGCCAGTTGATTATTTTGCGTTGTATTTAAATTAATTTTCCCTGAGTCAGTGCCGAAAACATCCAGGTCAAGTCGGTCAATTCCTCTAGTTTCACAATATACACGAGGTGATCTCACAAACTACTCGGAAGAAAAAAAAAGTTATCGCAGGTGTGGATAGAAGGATTGTGCAGTCGTTACAGTGTTTACTTATCCGCGGAAGGAAATGGATACCCCAAGCAGCCTGCTAAAAACGACTTGCAGCATGGCAGGTATCCACTGAGAGACTTTAAAGCCTTTTAAGTGGGCGATTGAAGTGGTAAATAAGCAGGTTACAAATTGCCTCGTTACAAGCACACTGAAGCATCTCACCATCTTATCTGGATGCTGTGGGAACTGCGAAGATAAAGCGTACACGCAAAACGAAGCGATTATCCAATTTGCCTGTTTTACTTGCATATATGGCAACGAATTCGAAATGTCACATATGCACGGCAGTCGTGGAGATAAAGAAAGGTCGCTCTTATCTTAGACTAAAACTAATAGCAGTAGCAAATTTAAGGAACATCATCGTCGCGGCTTTATCACATATCAGTGCAACACCTGTGCCGAAATGATCGCGCGTGTGAATCTCTTCTAATTTGTGCCAGGTGGGAAGCATACCTGTATTTTTTATCAACAAGAATCACTTTCGCAGAAACAGAGTATCAAAATTCTAACTTTGTGACCGTCATTCATACGCCAATTTGGAGAGTAAGTACGGAAAATATTTTTTTTTCAATAACCTTAAGAAAGTGCGGCCCATTTCGGTGGTGGTATTGACAGCGATCGCTTGCTAATTGAAAGCTAGGTAATAACGCATGCTCTACCTACTCCGCGTCCTTAGTGAAAAATTAGCGGATAACTGCCGTTCAAAGCGGCTATCATGAGCTTTTACATTTATTGCGATCAAGTGATCGTTACACTGATGACAATTGTATCGTATTACCGCTGGACTAGACAGTATTAATCGGAAGATGCAAGCGGTCACTGAAATTGGTTCTAGTGGTGTTTCAAACAATTCTAATAATGAATCTGGGCAAGAACTTAACAGCCCTGGTGTGGTCAACATGGCGTTCGGTACGATTTTCTTTATAAGTCAAAGTAAACTGTTTGTGATAAAAATTGTTTTTTTTACTGTAGTGCCTTCGAATATACCCAAATTTCAAAAAAACCCTTTAACTTAAATAAATAGCACTCTAAACACCTACAGGTGATTATTTCGCGTTTCGATAAACTTACATAAATAGTGTACCTAAATGTTATTTTCTTAATGTAAAACATGATTGCAATAGAAGCAGTTTTCAAGGACAGTGCTTGATTGTTATTATTACACTTTTTTCACTTAAGCGGACGTGCTAATTGAACAATTAAACAGTTTAATCAGCGAAAGGAATAAATTTATTGTGATGCGCTGTTTTCGCACTTAAATAAAATTGACGATTGTTATTTTGTAAATAAGCTGAAAAAATTTGGTAAAAGATTGTGACAAATTAGTTTTACATTCGTGAAGTAAACATAACTGCGGAAACTATTGCCAATTTTCAGTTTCCCCTGCGTATACAGGAAATCATGTGATCTTTGGACGATCATTTTAATTTTTAAAATTAAATTTTTTTCCGTGGTGCCTATTCTCGAAGAATATTTATTCACATAAATTATTATTTAGAAATTGTTTAGAACGCCCCCTGGGTGTAAATGCAAGTTAATGCCGGTGGAGGGGCCATACTTCAGCTGCTGTCTTGGATATTAGGTTTTTGCAAATATCTCGGAAACGTTGCTCCCGCCAGTTATATAATAATAGCTAGTTTTGGCGCAGAGTACATAGTTAACGAAATATTTCGCAAAAACCATTTTCACGGAACGTCGACACGGCGCAACTCAGAAAATACATGTTAGGTGTGTTAGAAACAAGTGAAGAATAAAATGTCTGGGAAATTGATCTTGATTAGATGACGCTATAATCATTTCCGGGCGTACATTTACGTGCACAAAACCGTAATTCATAATGATGTGCACAAAACCGTAATTAATGTCCCTATTTTTTTAAAAGCAATCTAATTATTTTTTTAATGTTACTTAAAAGATTCTGAAAGAATTAGCTTGAGAAAAATACTGCCTCCTGCTTATGATAATTTTAATGTGTTCAGATTCATTCTTTTCATATTGATTTAAAATTTTTTAAAAAATACCAGGAATAGTTAAAAAAACACACAAATCTCCACATCAAATATATAATCGATTACATTGTTTTTACCCCTTCGCGATAGCCCCCATTTTTCGCAACGCAAAGCCAACATTTTTATTCATTCATAATCCAAAGAGAGCATAACCTTCAGTGTGTTTATTAAGTTTTCTTTTATAACTTTTGAAAAACGAAAAAATTGTCACTTAATACAAAAAAAACATTATTTTTACCCCTTCGCGATAGCCCCCATTTTTCGCAACGCAAAGCCAAAATTTTTATTCATTCATAATCCAATGAGAGCATAACCTTCAGTGTGTTTATTAAGTTTTCTTTTATAACTTTTGAAAAACGAAAAAATTGTCACTTAATACAAAAAAAACATTATTTTTAGAACAAAATAAATTATTATTTTTCAAACCAAAAAGGTTTACTGGACGGGAGGAAAGTTATATGCCCAACATCACCGTTTGATTTAAAAAACAACTTACACAAAATAATATGTGCAAGAATGCCCAACGTTTTTCTGATTCAGAACAACTTTTATACGTCTTACACCACGCTGGTCTTCAATTGTAATAGCAGCCGTAGTATTCTTATGTCAATAGGCAGTTGTAAAAATGTTTCGAAGCCAAAAATATATATTAAAGCTTGATGATGAGATAATAATTAGTTTTCGATTAAACACAGTTACTCCCTTACTTGATTAGTTTGAAAATACATACTATGTAGTTATGTATAAAAATTAGAATTCTCCTCCCAATAATAAAATTGATGGGTTTTTGCCAAGTTTGATAAGTATAACGGTATAGCTGAAATAGCATGAAAATAAGTACTCTATGTACTTTATTTACATCTAACCTTTCAAAATATTTTTAGTCGCACGTAATCAGTTTACAACAATATATAAATAAATTACGTTTTATTGATGTTTTCTAAATTGCTAATTAATTATTCATTTAAAAAAAACCGGTTTGGTTTAGTATGCTTTTGCCACTCCAATATTACTGTTATCGCAGAGCTCACACATTCTGTATTTCTTTATAAATTACACTTTATGTAACAATTAAGAATTTCAAAAATATAAGATTACACATATTAAAAGACAGTTGTATATTGCTTCATTCATTATGCATTTAATCTATAAATGCACAATAGGAATGCTTTGCTTTTATTTAATTTAAATTTTATGCTCGCGTAGATTTGACGAAGATATATATAAAGAACAATGGAAAATTTTACAAAATGAGATTCATTGTTATTTTCCTTTGCAGAAATATAAAATCATGCTTTCACAGAAGGTCAACAGTGATACAAATATTTAAACTAGAAGTGTGCCATATAAACCCCGGCTAGGTTTTGACAACCACATATATACAATATGTATATTTAAAAATATATTGGTTTGGGCTTGGCGTGAAATGCAAAATACACATGCAATGTGGCATTGTCCAAAGTTTCCACGTACATATGTCTAAATTAGAACCGGTTTACAGTACTTCACTTTTATAACGGAACATAAACATAATAATAAACAATCTCGTATATTTCCATAGGTTTAAATAAATTTCGCTTGCGTGTGGAAGTATGTGACCTTTCATCAACAAAAAACAGGTAACAATATCAACAATATTGTTATATATTTTTGGGAGGCTATGATATTATCTAAAATCGCTTATTTCTATTTACCAAATGCTTAACATCATAAGATTATTTTATTGAAATGCTACATTGGCGCAATACTTGAAAAGTAAATAATTGGTGAATTTGTATTTTTTCCCTAATGAAAGTGTCAGTAGGCGGTATTCCAGAGTTTCGTATTTTTTTATATCTCGATTAACATACATATTTATAAAAATTACTGTGTCGTTTCTTCAATTGGTGGTATAAAAGAACAATTAAATGACTCGACACTGTGTTACGAAAAGTGTAAACAAAATCCACGAAAAGCTATCCTGTTAATTTCAGAAGTGAAAGACCTCATGTTTGTGAACATTTTAATTCTAGGTCACATTCACTTCATCCTATCTTACTTGCTTGCTCTTACCGAATAAATTTTGCCTGGTGACGAATAATGCAAAGCTATAATATTTTGCAAAGAAATAAAAAACTGAGTCTCGTGTGTAAATATCTAAATCCAAAAATCTACTGAAAATAGGAAGCCAGAAATAGTTGGCACACAACACGTCAGTCTCAGTCCCAACAGGTAGAGCTAACCAGAGAAACACCTTATCACCTTATCAATGGCGTTTAAT
Organism: Neoitamus cyanurus; assembly: GCA_947538895.1. Classification (NCBI taxonomy): domain Eukaryota; kingdom Metazoa; phylum Arthropoda; class Insecta; order Diptera; family Asilidae; genus Neoitamus; species Neoitamus cyanurus. Next base: position 47,226,757 of record OX384542.1, read on the forward strand.
GGCAGGAGGGATTATTATTCATACAAGGAAATGTTTGTAATGACGTCCAAGTAATATTTTACTTTTTACTTACTGCACTTCACAACACGACTCTTGACTCTTCACAACTCCCTTGAACAAATGTTTTTCACGTAAGACCCGTGCGAAGATAATTCGAAGTTTACCACATCCGAGTGATTTGCGTTTTTCACGGGGGTGAATCTTCTCCAGCATCTTTGCTTAGTGATAACCTGATAATCTTACAATTAGGTAATTTACGTTTGGCAATATGGCTTTAATGACTTTTGCATGTACATGCTGTAATTAGGCTGAAAACAATCTGGTTCGGATTGATATATACATAACTTCTGAGAAATATTTGAATCGTGTGTATTTCGTGGCTCCTTATCAAATTTCAAACATTTAACAAGTCTCGTTACAACAGATTTTATTAACTTCTATTGTTTAGCATTTACGACTATGACCAAATATTAAACGTACCAGCAGGGGTATCGAATGGGCTTTGAATAATATTATAGAATAATTAAAAAGCACGTATAGCCTCGAAATATTTAAATTTTATTCTTTTGGTTATTTTCTTTACAATTGATGACCAATGTAAAATTAATTTTCGGCAGAAATATAATATACATTTGATCGACAATGTTTTAATATTTCAATATTTAAATGAAGATGGATGCTTCGCATAAAACCCATGATGTTTCGCTGAACGCATTCAGAAGGTCAGTCCGTACCGTTGTGGTTTACAGTCATTAAATAATTAATTAAACAAATGAGGAGCCATCTTAAACTTGAAGCTGTAGCTATATGTAAATAATTACTTGGATTTTTTCTTAACCCTCAAACCGATTGGCATAGCTACAATATTTAGGAGCCCGAGGGGAGCACCGCCCTCTACAGAATACGGAATGCTCATCCTTGAACGAACGATTTAACAAAAGTCGTGAATTCGTAAAATCTTTCAGGTGTAAGTGTTTCGATCCCGCTCCCATTTACGTAAGAACAATTGTAATTAAACGCGGTCACTTGTCATTAGTGATGCCCTTGGCACTAAATTGTTCAGAGATTTTCAAGAAAGCTTTAACCTTGCTAAAATACGTTGTACAAAATATTTTAATTTTAATTTTTTTTTTAGTATAGAATCTATTTTACAAATTAAACAAATAGCACCAATAGCCTATTTAGATAAAAGACGTGAATAGTTTTTTTATTATTATAATCGAGATATTATAAAATATTGTTTTCAACCTTGGAATTCTTGTTTATTTTTGAACCCTATAAAGTCAAAGCAAACGTAAATATGTTAGTGATGTTCTTTCAACTTAACTTGAATGTGGCGTATGCAAGCTATAAAAACCTACACTGATCTGCTTAGGATCACAATGCGAGCTTCATACATCTCCTTTAACACTGTTTTTTCAAATTATTTTTTCTTTAACTTAACTTAAATTTTGTTCCACAATCACATTATGTCAGACTATTTTTACGTAGTTTCTATTATTCGACTTATTCAATGCTCTCTTTCCTCTACCCAAAAAGTCTATAAGAAGTGGCAGATGTCCGTGGTTTTCCAGGGAAATCCATGATGCAGTGGCTGAAAGAGATCTTCTTCTAAATAGATACAAGTTAACTCGTGCGGGTGAAAACTGGATCTGATACAAAATAGTCCGAAATAAGGCGAAGAGTCTTAAGAGATCAGCAATAGTTTATAGGAAAATCACCCCTAAATACTAAGATAATCCTCTTTATTAAAGCCGCTTATGACATATTTATGTTACAAGAGGCGTTCCAAATACGAAATATTCAAATATTTATGGCAGATTCTCCCACAAACTATTGCTGTTCCGAAATCACTTATGTTTGTGGTGAATCCTCCTATACTGTTTATATGTTTCTGTTTTATCATTATACAATCATTAGCTCATCAGCATGCCCTTTAAGATAACGAGATAGAGTACAATGGACTCGGCGAAGTCTGAGTATTTGGCCTCTTTCCCCCCCAACCCCTCAACACAATGCGACACATGCGACTAGTTGCTTTAAATAAACTGTAATTAGTTTCACAAAGGTGAGTTTGTATAAGAGGCATTCTCCTAAGGTTGCAAATATTTATCCTAAATGATGACTCTGGCTCTTAGGGACTGCGTATCAGTATTACCTACCAACTATTATTTATTTATTTATTACGAATTCATCAAAGGGTGATTACTTATTATTCTAGAGGAGAAAAAAGTTCAACCAAAATAAAGTTAGATCATATTGAATTTCATGCATTTTCTGGACAAATTAAAATCTATACAATCAAATTTGTCATTAAAGAATTGAGACATGGATGTGACGAGCTTAAGAAAACCGTAATTAGTTCGATGTTGCGGGGTTTTTAACAAAAATTATCCAGGGGAGCCATCTAAAGTATGTATGTACATTTAACGGATTCTTTTTGCGAGAAAAAGACATAATTGAACATGTCCTCACATTAAGAGTTAGATGATTAATAGAGCACCATTTGTACAAGGCATCTAAGTCAGAATTTAAGCATTCACATTCCTAGTCAGTCGAAACAACACGAAATATCTTGGCATCGTCAGCATAACATAACATTTTTGAATAATTTAGGAACATAAAAATGTTATTCACGTAGATATTAAACAAAATCGGAGCAAAATGACTGCCTTGAGGTACGCCGAATTATTACGGAGCTCATGGGATAACGATCCGTAAATAATACACGTTGAGTACATGAGTTCAGGCACGATCGCAACCAATTAATAAACAGAATTGGATACCAGATAACCAAAGAAGAAAAAGTGAAGAACAATTCGCTCAATTAAAAGAGGTGAAGCATTCAATTTTAAAGTATTCAACTGAAGGAAATGAACAAAATCTATTTGACCAATTTTATTATTCACGATTTTTGCGGATACGCCGCGTTTTTTTAACAATGTACATATACGTATGTACATATTAGGATAGCTAACTTGCATTTTCCATCAGGTTATATACATACGAGTATGCTCTTATTTACAAAAGCTGGACCGCAGACACAAAATCACTAATTTTTATTTACTTAAAAGATATCACCGGATGATATTTTTGCGTAAAGCGTCTGTTGATCAGTTAGATGTAAAATAAACCAGCACTGGTAAAAAGAAGAAGCGGCACCGGGAACCAAGATTAGTACGATCATGTTATATTATTGTCTATGGCACCGACACGCGTGTATAAAGGTGTAAAAATTCTTAAAAATTGTCATTATGCTAGCAACGTTACTTGCCTCCTAAACCCTCATTATCTAAGCTCCAAGTCATAAATAAATATTTTTGCAAGTGCTCCACAAAACCGTCTACTCGAGACATTTAAAATTTAAAACATAAAAATTTCCGTATGAGATTGGCGCAACATATTTTTGAAGAGAGCATAACTTAAATAATTTTACAACATTGTACCTGACATTCCTATACACTAAATAAGTGATTTACGGGTCACTTTCAAAGCTTTTTCCATATCAAGTGAAAAGTGCGCTTCCCGTATGCGTGACGTGCCGTGACTTTGACCAGCAGTGATGTGGTTAAGTGCTTCTGAATAGCGCCGCAATGAGTTTTGTTCACTAATTTGATTATAATTTCGTCCCCAACTTGAATACATCATTTGAATGTTAATTTTTGGCAGTGCTGAGCCATGTAAATCATACGTTTCGAAGGTTCATGATTTATTGCTTGATTTCAGTGACGGACACTGAGGAATTGAAGGCGCTGCACAAATCCACGGCGGTCAATATTTCCGTGAACGCAGTTAATTTGGAAAAGCCAAAGAAGAAGCACTGGATTCTTCGGCGGATCTACTTTTTGACTTGGATTCGAAGCTACAACAAGCAGTTTGCAATAGCTGACCTTATAGCGGGTGTAACCATTGGACTGACCATTATACCTCAAAGTATTGCCTATGCAGCTCTTGCTGGGCTACCCTCTCAGTATGGACTCTATGCAGCTTTTATGGGTACATTTTAAATTATTTCTGCTATTTTTCTTTTAACAATTTCTGTTATAAGGATCCCTCGTGTACGTTTTCTTTGGGACTATCAAGGAGGTGTCCATTGGACCGACCAGCTTAATGGCTCTCTTAACGCTGCAATACACATACAACAAACCAGTTGAATTTGCTATAATTTTAGCGTTTTTAGCTGGTGTGGTGGAGTTGTTGATGGGACTTCTAAAATTAGGTAACACACGTAAGATTTGTAGTTTTTAAAAATTAGTAAAACACTATATTTCAGGATTCATAGTTGACTTTATATCGGATCCAGTAACTAGTGCCTTTACGTCTGCTACTGCGATCATCATTATAGGATCCCAAATAAAGAATCTCTTGGGAATCACTTTCCCATCTAAAGGATTTTCGGATTCAATGGTTCAGCTGGTACATAAAATCACTGACACAACATTGGGAGATGGATTGTTAGGGCTATTCTGCATTATCTTTCTAATTTCTCTAAGGGTGAGTAAATTATTCTGTTTTCTCTTCTACGCGTTTCTCAAAATTTGAAGTGCGAGCCTCAAGGGAGGAAATTTTTTCCAAAGCGAAATACGAAAACATATTATTATTATATTTCATATGATAAGATGTAAACCATGGTTTGGAAAAATTTTCTTTCCGAGATTGAATTGAAACAACATTGCAAATTTCTTCAATTCTATATACTATATTCTACACATTAGCACAAAATCTTATACTTGTGAATTTCCCAATATCCCAACAGTATCAGTTAAAAGGTGTGGTGTTAAATAAAACCAGGCTATACGAATTTCCTACACATTCTTCATTAGTTAAATAAAATTATAAATAAGAGTATAAAGTCTAAAAACAGTTTACGTAAAAATAATTCAACCAAAAGCTATTTATAACACACTTGACACTACTGAATTTAGAGACCATTTCAATGATTTGCTTATCTGCAAAAGTGTTTTCCCCGCGGATAATAGGAGTTGTTGTGGCAACATTCTACCGAGTACTCCATTCCTGAAAATTTGCTGTTTTCTGATGAGCCTCGACCTTATGACACAATACTAACCTGAACACATCATAAATATTTATTTATTTATATTATTATATATTACTTATCGCATTCAAGCAGTTTTAAATTACACAAATCGCATGTATTTTTTTCAAAACAATGTAACGTAATGCGACGTCAAACATGATTGGCGTAAGAATTTTTTTCGTCTTTGAATTACTGGAGGGGAAAATACTTCACTCACGTAGACGGATTTTATACGTAATGCCCCTAGAACAACTAGACGAACTCGATCACAGGTAAAAGGAAAAAAAATACCTGTCATTATTCGAAAGACTTTTAATACTCCGATTTCGCTGGGAAAATTACCAATATAATAAAAAAAAACGCTCAAGTGTGATTTAGGCCCCATGCAATGTACCCGTACCAATGCACTTTGTTACTGAACATATTGAAATAAGTAAATGGCTCGAGATGCTTCCATTTGTTGGAATTTTCTGGGCAGTTTAGCAACAATTCTGTATTTTCTTCGAAATACTAAACCTTACAATGTTGCCTATACTCTTTTATTAATGTTGGCATTATGATACACTTGCTAAATTGATTTCAGATTTTTCCGATTAATGCTTTAGGAAGAAATGGCGTGAGACAAGCAATTTTCGCAGTATTTCATCTTAAACAAATTGAACCAAATAATTTAAAAAATAATACATATGATTCTTTTCCATGGATTACTAGCTTTTATTACATCCCACTCGATATGGTTGCATTTGCTTTATTTTTTCATGAACTGTTTAGCCCGTCAATAATATCCATAATTATCTGAATTATATAACCATATCTAAACCCCAGTATTAAGCCGTAATAAGCTTTAACTATGACAAATTTCCAGTCTCTAGCCGTTTGACTATGGGAGCTTGGGAGGGACAGACACCGAAGTAAGGTCATAAGTGTTCCGTTTTGCTGATTTTGGTACGAAACATTAAAAAAAATTACGCTTCCGCACAGAGCTGTGTCGAGAGGAGGTGCGCGACGCGAGGGACGAATGTGGCGGAGTGAGCAACCCGAATGCAGGCAGATTCGTTAGGACAGACGTCGTTGGCACACTGAGCGAAAAATGACGTTCTAAAATTGAGCGAATTTTTCTTATATCAAGAAAAATTTAAATTCTTGTTTCAAGAACTTTCGTTACATTTAAAACAAAAATTATCTTTGTGGAACAAAAACTTCTTAATTTAAGAATATTTTCCCTGAAAACACGCATGTGTTCTTAAACCTAGAATGAACATTCTTAACTTGTAGAGAGAAGTCAAGAAATTTCGCTATTTGAAATCAAACGCGGCTATCTGTAGATCGATGACTAGAGCGGTGGCCTCATGTTCCAGAGGTCACGAGTTCGAATCCAGCATGATTGACATTGTTTGCCTTTCTAAGGAGTTCGATCATAACATAAGTGTAGCAGAAATGAAGCACATAATGGTGGAGCTTGTCGACACTAAGAAGTCAGGCGACCCGAGTTCGAATATTATAGGAACCATACAAAGGCTTTACATAAGGAAAGAAAGCAATTGTCGTTCGCGTATTCAATACGGAATTAAATATGTATGGCTTTCGAATCAACAGTTTTTCACTTACATGAACAGTTAAATCGATAATTTGTGAATTTAAGACTTTCAATGACTTCAAAACATCAAATAGATCTAGGTTTAAACCTGAATTAAGTTCTCTTTTTTAGCATTTAAGTATAATGAAGCTTAAAATTAGAATGTTGCCAATCCTGTATCAAGAAAGAACAAGCTTGATTTAGAATTTCAGAATAATTGAGAATTTTCTTTCTTGAATTAAGCAAGAAGGTCTTTACGTCAAAATCATTAATAGATATCGTTATATTGCTTGGTTTTGCTCAACACGGAAAATTTTCTCTCAGTGGAGACATACATATTTCCACAACTACGCGGATGCATATTCCACGGCTTGAAAATGACTCCAAATAAAAATTATAATTAACTCTTTAGTTGTTTAGTTATTTTAAATCGGTTTTTGTAAAGATTTTATTTTTAACTCTTTACTGCTTTAGTTGCCTGGACTTTTTATACTTGTAAATTAAAACTGTTGCAGAATGAATGAAACTGTTTATGCGCAGAGACAGAAATCAATTTCCATATTGGATGCACCATCTTGAATTTCCCGGAATACAAGCTTTCTTTTATTAAAAGTTTCACTCCAATCCGTCCAGTAGTTATTGAGAAAATAGTGGACATACGCACATACATCACTGCCGAAAACTTGACCTTGCATCTAGGTTATTCAAATTCATTTCTTTGGAGAGAAGCTTTTGGGCGAGTACATTTTCGTAAATCGGATTCTACTACATTAAGATGATAAGATGAAAGAAGATAAAAAGGGGAATAATCACATCGTTATTTGCGGGCCTTTTAATGTTCTCTTGTCCCTGAGGAAAGTGTTTAACCTACATTATAAAAGTACTGTTCCCTGAATTTCGATCTCCGGAAGAAATACCAAAGATCTTCTTCTTTATGGGATCAGCTGACCTTAATCCAACCCTAGCACGACATACATTTTGATACCTACTACTATGAACAAATGTATTTATAACAGTATTCAAATATATTTTACAGCAAATTAACCAACTTTCAATGAAAACGGACACTAAGGCCAAACAAATCCTGAAGAAAATTCTGTGGTATGTCAGCATCTCGAGAAATGCTTTAGCGGTGATAGCAACTTCAGTGATAGCTTACATATGGACCTCAAACACAGATGGTAAAATCCCATTCCGGTTGTCAGTCAATGTCGAAAGTGGAGTTCCATCCTTCCAGCCGCCACCATTTGAAATCGCCAATGGGAATGAAACTTACACCATAGTTGACATCTGTTCTGAACTGGGGTCGGGGATTATTGTTGTCCCCCTGGTAGCTGTTTTGGCAAACGTAGCCATTGCTAAGGCTTTTGGTAAATTATATAGTGCCGGAGATAATCTAAACAAAATATTAATCTTTTCTAAATTATTGCAGCTACTGGGGGCACTATCGATGCTTCGCAAGAAATGCTAACCCTTGGACTGTGCAACTTAATTGGCTCCTTTTTCCGTTCAATGCCAACTTGTGGAGCCTTTACGCGATCAGCTGTAAGTCAGGCAAGTGGAGTTAAAACACCTATGGCTGGAATCTATTCTGGAACACTCGTAATTCTGGCTTTGAGCCTCCTTACACCATATTTCCACTATATACCAAAATCTACTTTGGCGGCCGTTCTTATTTGTGCTGTTGTTTTCATGGTGAGCTTAAATTATTCAAATTTTTACAATAAGAACTAAGTTTCATTTACTCTATCTACACAGATTGATTTCAAGATTGTTTTAAGACTCTGGAGAGAGTGCAAACGAGATTTAATTGGTTGGTTCGGTTGCTTTATTGCGTGTCTAGCTATTGGAGTTGAAATAGGCCTTTTCTTCGGAATATTGCTCAATGTCCTACACTTGCTCTACAGATGGGCTAGACCGAAAACACAAGTCAAACTGAAAGAGGTATGTGTATCATTTTTATAATATATCTTTCAGCTCATGGTTATATGGCGCCCGCACTGGACCAGAGACGACCCTACTACTGTGACGCCTTGAGACACGGCAAACCTAAACTCAACAACAACAACAACAACAAATATATCTAATTTGTTTCGAAAGGGGCGGAGTTGATGATAACGAGCATACCTTCCACAAAGAATAATTACGAAGTTAGACCAACTCAAAATATAAAGCTGGGCCGCCTCGAAAATATTCATCGCCTAGGTGTAAAACTATATTTGCCACTTGCCGGCTGCAAATAACGCCAAAAACTTAAAACGAAAATTGTAGAAGAGTGCTGTACGAACATACATAATTTAAGAAAAAAAAACATGTTTTACATCCAAAACCATTTGGTAGTTATTTTTTAATTTATTCACATCTAAATAACTGTTATATTATAGTATAAAGTATTTAAAGTTCGTAAGGGCCCAGGGATTAAATCACCGTTCAACCTATTGTAATTCTCTACGAAATAGTTCTCCTTTTCAAGTTCCCTGTAACGAATAATAGATAGCGATTATGACACAGTAATAAACGATTCTAAGAAATGTATGTGTAAATTCGATAAAAGTGTAAAAGAAAATTAATTAATAATAATAATAATATAAATAATAATTAATAAGAGATATAAACACTCTTTTCGAATTAGAAAACATGGAACACCTAGGCTTTAAAATTGGCTACTTATATCCTTTCTTAAATCTCAATATAAAAATTATTCAATAAACTTTCATCTTCAGATCGACAACATGCAGTATATCTACATTGCACCCGATTCGGGAATATTCTTCCCAGGAGTTGATTACCTCAGAGCAAAAGTATCAAGCGCATGTGCAGCAGCCAATTATCAAGTTCCTGTAGTGATTGAGTGCAGCCGGATATCTGGATTGGACTATACATCGGCTCAAGGTTTCCACAATCTAGCCGATGAGCTTGAGAAGCATAAAGTTATCCTTATTCTAAAGAACATGGAGCCTAGTCTACAGAAATACATCGATAATTCAAATCAACTTCTGTTCTGTAGCAAGGAGGCGGCTATTAAGGAGATTCTGACGCAGGAAAGTATACGTAAGGGCAAAATACCACTGGAGGAGTACATTCGAGCATCAATCGATCTAGAGTATAAGTTAGAACCAGACAAAAATGCTACAAAATGTTAAATTATTTTGTTTACAACTATTTTTATGAATTGATTTTGTATTGCATTTTTTGTGTATTTTTAAGTGTAAATAGCCCACCTTAATACTCACAGTGATCAATCTTATGTTTTAAAGTTATCAGGATTGTAACAGCAAATAAATTAAATTTTAAAATACATTTGTGTGAATTTTTAAGTGGTATACCCAATTGCAATACGAAAATCCTACAACAAGGTTTTTAACCGCCCTAGGAGGTAAAAAATTGGGGTGAACCCCATTCAACGCGGAAATTTTAGTTATTTTACCATCGCGTCGTATTATGTGATAGTTACTTGTTCCTGTTCCATGTCTCGTATAAGATAAATTCGTACAATATATTTTTGTAATAACATAACAGACGTGCTATACGAGGGTTACTGCTTTTTAGAAAAATAGGCTATAAGTTGTTTGTTATCGCATTTATGAATGAAAAAAATATAGAACCCCTGAAGAAGAGCTCCACTAGATTTAATCTCATTGCCCGTTGTGAGCCGTTAGTCGTTTGTTTCGTCCAACTACCTCATTATTTTGAACAACGTTAGTTTGTGTAGCCCCGTATGTTGCTATTGTTATACGTATGTGTATCGGATGTAGGATGTAGGATGTCGGCTCTTATGTTGAGATAAAGGGGGCAGTCGCACAGAAAGTGGGTCATGGATTCTTCCTCTAGCATTACATATATACACTAGCAAGGCTCATTCTTTGAAGATGCTGGTTTACCTTACAGTATCCTGTATATCTATGAGTTCCCATAGGTCATATTCCACTAATATAATTATAGGAATTAACCTTTATATAACAATAATTGAATAATAATTCCATTTCTTTGTCCACCAAAAAAAGGTTATTTTGCTATATTATCCTTTTTAATTTTTGTTTGCACGTATTACATATGGAATCTGATTTTGTTAAATTATTTGAATTCTTACGTTGTCTTGCACGAAATATATATATATATATATATATATATCGTTAAAAGCTATTGATTTTCATTTATTTCGGACAGTAACTCCTCAACCTACTGATGTTCTACTTCTCTGCCTATCACTTAATGAAGGTAACTTTATTTAAACATTATGTCCATCTAAAACGAACGTAAAATAAGATTATAAGTCATGTTATTAGTTATTATAGTCATGTCTATAGTCATAATATGTATACTAAATTAAATTTATTATATGATAATAAACAAAAAAAGTACAACAAATCGATTTTAAAGTTACGGATAAATTGTTTCCCTTTTATCATTATCAACCTACCCCCTCCTGCTCCTTAACCACCTACTTGGGGTCATGTTGACCGCTGACGATTATGGAAAATGTTAATAAATAAAAAGTGTGTATACGATCTCAACTATTATGATAAAATACAAATAAAAGGAAACATCATTCCGTTCAAAACAGTCTCAAGGCGACCGCTGGTAGATTGTTAAAGGTTATATCCTTTCTCTTTCCCCTTGTCCATTGGTTGTGCTATTTGGCATGGCATACATAGATTACTAAAGGGCACATTAAAAGAGTGGAATGTGAATTCACAATAACAATTGTAGCTCATTAAGATGTTTCTACAAGGTTCACCAGGAAAAATCCACTTTAGTCGCTGTCTGTCATAAACTACACACTAATGCAATGCAGTTTCGTGTATAATTTGGTTACACATTTTGTGACACAGTATGAGTCACAAACCTAAAGTAAAGTATTTACTTATAACGACATCATTCTGGGCAGCTATGATGAGGTTCCAAGTCTATGTAGACACCATATTTAAAATCAGCGATCCTTTAATCTCTTAAGTAGCTCGTTGTACAAAATCCTACTAAGTTTCACATTTTCTAATCCTTCAATTTTCTCATTTCGACAGCCTTCAAATGAAACCGAAAAAATATATTAATTAGTGCCTACCATGCAGTAAATGTATGCTCAGTGGTTAGAATTAGACTTGATGGGACCATTTTATTTCCAAAATAAAATAGCTTGGACTTAATGTTGTTTTAACCGTGCAGGAAATCCAAAGCTCTGGTGAAATCTGCTAGTTCAATAAAACGTTCAAAGCAACTACTGCAAGCATTAATTGTACATTTACAAATGTTCAAGAATCTGAAACATACAGGACAAGGAATGTACATGAAAGTCAGAGCTGCTTGTTGCGGTAATTAAAAGACCCTGACCTGAAAAAAATCCGTATAATTTCCCTCAAAAAGAAGTTCCAAGCGTCGAGCGTTGGATAACAAGTAATTTCGCACAATTTCTCCTACGAAGGCCACGGTCAATCTCTTACCCTTGCTGTAGGTCTACGACCTGCAGCATGTAGTCTCCTACTTCATGTACCTACTTTATGTATTGCCGCAAAAAGTTGGAGCGTAATGAAAGAAATAATTGTGCGTGTCACACTAACTGATGCGCATGTGGGGCAACCTTTAACCCGAAATCATCAGTCAGGTGAAAATGTGCTCGATCATTGAACTATTCAAAATTTTGCGGCATTTACTTAAACTAAATGCGAGTACTACAAAAGCATAGCTTTTTCACAAGTGTTGTGCAACACGTGAGAAGGTAAATCATTTCAAAAGATAATCACAACAAAGCAAGAGGGGATGGTTCTTGCGAATATATAAATATTACTTTTTTCGAAATACTTCCACATAACGACTAAGAGTGATCTTAACGGCCGTGCAATTTTAAGAGTGCATATTCTCCTATTTGATTTAAAAGTTTTAAAAAAGAGTGCTACGAGCAACGCAACTGAGTGCAGTGAATATGCATCGACTTAAAAATGAGGTGATGATACACTTATGTTATTTGTGATAGTACTAAGAGGAACTTGAAAAATCTAACAAATCTTAACTTCGGTCTGGTGCTCGTTCATATTTTAAATTTCAGTTCCGTTATTTACGTAACTGAACCATTTTGGGGTGACAGAATCGATTTTGTTATTCTTAAAGCTGAAGTTATTTTTGTTCATCTTTATGTACCTTTTTCGGAAACTTTTTATTTTTTTTATTCGTCTGTCGGAAAGTCCGCACACGAAACGAGTGGATTTTCAATAATATGAACTGTTGTAAAAAAATTAAATATGTTTTAAACAACGCTCGCTAGGATCCTGCGAAAACAAAAAAAAGCAAACGTCTGTAGGGTGCATAGTTTCAGAGAAGAGAATTAGTTCTTTGTTGTTTTCTAAACGGTTTTATTTAATTTCACACATCTGTTAATTGACTTAGGTAAAATCTAGTAATCGATTGTTCACACACTTCACAATAAAATATTTGGGCAACTAGAAATGTTTACTGAAAATATTCTGGCAAATGTGTTGTGCTAATACAAAGCAGGAGCGGCATTAAATAGTTTTTAATGCAATCTCGTTTCCTTCACTCTTGCTCCGCAGTATCGTCACATTTTTGCGCTGTTTTAAGTAGACCTTTATGGTTTCCCTCAAATTTCATATAAGGAGGTCATTGCGGTTCCATTCCCTACTAGCGTATTGTTGTAAATTCCTTTCAAGTTTTTAGGTCATCGCAATACTTGTTACTGCCGAAATTTAAATTGTTAAATCGCGCATTGTGTAAAATAAATGAAATAAGCACAATTTATACATACAGGGAAAGATGAAGGTTGGTGATAAGTGGCTCCCCCGCTTAAAGTAGCTCAAGGAGGTTTATACAGTGCGGCTCGGAGCTTAAGCTTTTAATTGTAAGCTTGTTCTATGTACACAGTTAAGAAACTTTTAATAAATATACCTAGTCAGCTAGGTGTCAATATTAAGCAACAAAGCGATTATAAGCATCTTTTCAACGAATTCACTTTGGACTTGAACTTTATAAGTTAGTTTAGCAAGCACACACACCAAAAAACCTTTCTGAGGTGTCGATAAATGTGTGTATAGGGGAGAGGGGGCACTTTAGGACAGGGGAAGCTCAGGACATCATTAAATAAAAAAGTTAATTTAAAAAACCAAAACACCCGACTGACTGTAAAAAAGAACTGAAAAGATGTAAACAAGACACATTCATAAATAAATTTATAAATACATACATCAGTACTATTAAAATTGTACTTGCGTCGTTCTAGTTGTATGCTGATAGTGAGTTCACTATCGGTATATTATATTGCCAACATGAGTCAATATTTGTAAATAACTGGTCAATATTTGTAATAAACTGGCAGAGTATCACTAATTCGCAGTCGGAGGCTACTACCTCCACAGACTAACAAAAATATGCGTAGCTTCCGACTACCAATCAACTTTTATATTTTTAGCTTTTTAGTTTATTTAATATGTAGTCGGAGAGTAAGAAGGGACCAAATAGGTAAGTTTATAATGTTGTAAGTTCGTTAGTAGCGCTGAGACTCTTTAAGCGTAAGAGTTTTTTTTGGTCTTTTTAGTTTTTTTTTACAGTTTAATAGTTTACGTCCACTATATGGATTTTTTGCTGACGTCATATTAGCTCTCCGGGGAAGAATACGAATCCAATGACCCCCACTCTTCAAAATCGGTCAAGCCGTTTAGGCTACAGGAGGTCACAATGGAACGGACATCCACACATACATAGATACATACGCGCGAAAAACATTACCCTTCTTCTGGGTCAATCGGTAAAAAGTGAAGTAATGTTCACTTATGTTTTATGTAAAACGCATTTTTCGACAAGTGACCACGTGTCCATAAACAACCATCAACATAACAAATTCCGCCCAAAATATAGTCGAACTAATCTAGAAGCTTTGTGTGATTTTTAGTTGGAGAGATGAGTGCAATAATGCGCCAGGTGTTGTCCATCAACGAAATATTTTTTTGTATGTAGGTTATGCCCCCACACAACACCTGACACATAATTGCACTCATCTCACTTACTCTCTGTCTATTTCGCCGGGTATCGTAATAATTTTGATTTGCAAACGTAAGGATTTAACATTGAAGCTATTTCTTAGATTAAATTTATTGTTATTAAATTGTATGTTCTAGCTAAGATTTTATATTTAACGTTTATAATAATCAAGTATATGACATTATATATATTTACAAGCGGGCGAGATATATTACGATTTGTTGTCTAAACAATCGGTTGGGGCAGTTTTGGACAACATTTACGAGGCACATTAGGACATATCTTAAAGTGCTCTGTTATTAATCTTGTTGAAAGTTAAGACGGATAATAAATAATATTATGTAATGTTTATTATTATTTATTGTGGGAATTTTCCAACGTATCTTTAATCATTCTAACTAATTTTTATTTAAGTTGTTCCCAAATAGCGTTTTTAATCCTCTTCTTTATACAATACGCTACATCCCAATCTGCCGATCAAAAGCGACCATTTTTCATTGCTCTTGATTCTCATTTACATATGCATGTATCTCCAACCTTTCAATATTTTGAACACTAATAATAAGTTTTTACTATTATTTTCCACTAACCTGAAACCTAATAACGATTCTTTAATCTTTATCTCTGCAATATATCAAATATTTTCCAAACTCTGTCGACCAAGGTTTTATTGTTTTTTATTTCGTGCGTAGGTGATACGATACGTAATGAATTTCTCCTACTTTCTCTACTTATTTCATAACTGTAAATAAATATATAAATATTACTGACAGCCTTTGTACCTCTGACACTTCTTATTTTCCCTAACTATCGTCGGACTTCCCGGAGAACGTCTGCACATCATTTTGAGTTAGACTTTAGAGTTATGTATTAAGAGCTTTTTGAAACTATTGTTTACCGAGATACACATCATTATTTTTAAATCAATTGAAAAGGAAATTTTGAAAAGTTATATTTTCATTATTAGCACTGCCCCACTGGTGTCCTACACTACCGCAGCGATGTGAGGTGCAGTTTAGGACAGAGAGAAACATTTTTGTAACGCTAAAAATGACTAACTAATTTTATTTTTATATGTTTTGCTGTGCATCCAGATTGAGTATGACGAACTACATAAGCTTGTTTTTCAACAGAAACAACAAATTCTTAAAAACCAAAGGATATAGACGTTTTTTTCTAAAAGTGTCCTAATGTGCCCCCTTCTCTCCATACATAATGAAAATTACGAAACACTTCACATTTCGTTTTAATATTACAATAATTTGAAACATGTCTTTGACTTTCAGATAAATACGCAAATGAGTAACGGATTTCCGGAATATCATGCGGATAAAATTAGCGATTACTTTAAAGACGCTGTTATACTTATTACAGGTATGATTAAACCAATAATTTTACATATCAATATAAAAATCATTTCTCCATGCAGGAGCAACTGGATTTATTGGGAAAATGCTTGTAGAAAAGTTCCTCCGGAGTTGTCCTCAAATAAAGACGCTTTACGTATTGATTCGGGTAAAGGATGACAAAAACAGTGAAACGAGGTTCAGAGAATACGTGAAGGAACAAGTAATTAGCTTTTCAGCAAATATTCCAATGTATCAGGACTACTATGTAATAGTTCAATTTCAGGTATTTGATAGGTTGAGGAGAGAAAATCCTCGTGCTTTTCTAAAACTCCATCTAATATCAGGAAATTTAATTCTTCCATATCTAGGTAAGTACATAAATTCAATTCATTAATAAAAAGTATTTAGTTATTAACACAGATAAGCCTAGCTATGAAGCCTTATATATTATGTAAACTTTTTGAATTACACATACATATACCTACTTACAATCATTTTCTTATAGTCCATCAGTCAGATAAAAAAAGTGTTCATAATACATAGTTCTCGGAATGAGATTATCAAATTAGAAATTTTTAGAGGTCTCTCCCTCAGAGTGAATTTCAGTTGGCGACATCGTGCTTCAGCCGTTAAATTGGAAAATGTCTCTGTTCGAATTTCTCGGGGACAGATGGACTTAAAAAAATGGCGAGATTTTTTATTTGTAGCGGATAAAATCACCTACTTTTCTTGTTCGAAATATTTGTTTTTAAAAAAAATATTTTCAGCTTTACATTGTATCTAAATTTCCTATTTTTGGATTTTGCAACGGATAGAACAGTCATTATAATATCAACCTTA
Source organism: Neoitamus cyanurus (assembly GCA_947538895.1). NCBI lineage: Eukaryota > Metazoa > Arthropoda > Insecta > Diptera > Asilidae > Neoitamus > Neoitamus cyanurus. The sequence goes on from OX384542.1 coordinate 47,243,543, forward strand.
TACAGCGGGAAATCATAAATAATAGAATAACTATGAATAGGAAACTTTGATACACTGTAGTTCCGACAATATTAATTTTAAGAAAAAATATGTCGAGCAAACTCAGTAGAGAAGTCCTCCACAAAAAAGATCTGTACCATTTTTGTAACAAGTTCAACTATCACCGAGGCACGTCCACCCCCGCCGCGCCAACTTTAATTTACACTCAGGGAAAGACTCCAAACTAAAGGGTCTTTCAATAAGGACGCTCAAATTTCAAATGTAAATGAAACAAGTTGTGTGTGAGATATTCACCCCATTTTTATTTGATTTGAAAGAATGCTTTATGGCATTAAGTATGAAATATAACGTCGTTCAAATGTCCGCCGCGACTTTGCTTGGTGACACGCATTCGGAAGGTGCAATTTTTTGGATGACTGTCGCATAAATCTGGTTAAATTTGCTGGATGGCGTTCGTTGTGTTGACGTTGAGGGCATCAATTGTTTGCGGTTTATTCGTACAGACCTGTGATTTAAGATAGACCCAGAAGAATTCTATAAAGGCGTTAAATTGCACAATCTCAGTGGACAGTTCACATCGCCACCGCGCGAGATTACCATGTCCTCGAATCGTCCGTGCAAAATGTCCATCGTGGCCACGTAACGTCGTCCTGTTGGAACCGCATGTCGTCGATATCAATATCATCCACTTTAGGCCACAAAAAGTTGCTTATCATCGATCTGTAGCGCTCGCCGTTGATAGTTATGACAAAGCTAGTTTTGTTTTAAAAGATGTACGAACCGATGATTCCGCCAGACCCAAATCCGTATCAAATAGTGACTTTCTCGGGATCCATTTGATACTGGTGTATCTCGTATGGATTGGCATCGCACCAAATTTAACAATTTTGCTTGCTCAATTCATCCACAAATGAGCTTCGTCGCCAAAGTTGATTTTTTGGCGAAAAGTTTCTCGAACGAAGCGGATTTTGATAATTGATGATTTGCACACGTTCTTCAAAACGTTAACTTTCCATGGTGATTCGCCACACACTACTGAATAATTTACAAGAAATTTGGCAGATGTTGCTTTAAGAACATGGCCACTATAACCTAAAAAATATCGAGCGTCCATAAGACTTTTTATTTACAATTTGAAAATCTCATTCGGAGTCTCTTGCAAAGATAAACTCCTGATTACTGGACGATTATTGGACAAACTTTTTGAATTGTATGAGTGAGAAGCTGCCAACTTTTTTTTTAACGGACGGACTTTTGGGTGCAATAAAATTAAATTTTCTGTGCCTGAGAGATTCCCATTTTTTTAGACGAGCTATTAGAATTTATGTGTGAGAGAGTTCCATTTTTTCTTCTTGTACATATGTAGGTTAGTGTTAAACTAATTACAGTTTTTCGATTTTTCAGGACTGTCAGATTCAGATCGTCAGTTATTGATTCAAAATGTGAATTTCGTTGTGAACAGTGCTGCATCCATACATCTCACTGCTCCACTTGGAGTGAATGCACCTTTGAACGTGCTTGGAACAGAAAGCATTTTGGAAATTTGCAAAAAAATGTTGAACTTAAAAGTGAATATTTGTCACTAGCTGAACGAACTATACTTAAAATTTTATTACTTTTAGTGCTTCATCTACATATCGACAGCTTATTGCAATCCGCTTGTAGAGTGCTTCGAAGAAAAAGTATATCCATTGAAAAATTTGCCAAAAGAAGAACTTTTGGAAATAATTAGAAGGTTGTCTCCCGAAATGCTTAATCGCATTAATGATCCTGTTGTGGTGAGTTTTTTATTTATAATTTTCTTTATTTAAAATATTTCTTCAGAAATAATATAACTTGTAAATTATTTTATTTTATTAATGTGTGTACATATGTATTCTTCAATTTTTATTTCTAATGCGTTGCTCGTGCGATGTGCCCCTTTTTTCACTAAAAAATATGGCTAAGTAAAATTTAAAAATATTTTTTCTTTTAAAAAGACCTAGAACAGTAATTTTAAGTAAGTTGACGCCTATAAAACAATACGGACAACAAAAAAGAGAGTAATTCTTACATCCAAAAGACTTTTAATAATCCTGTTTGCCTTAAGAGCATGATTTAGTAAAATTTCAAAAATGTATTTCTTCAAAAAATTCTTTCGGAAAGAATATTTGTATGTATTTGTATTTGTTTGGAAATTGTGCTCAGTTAGATGCATTTATTGGAAACATTTTTGTACTTTTAGGGACCATACAAAAACTCTTACGTATTAAGCAAAGCATTATCTGAACAACTAGTATCTGAGTGCAGTGAAAATTTTTCGGTTTGCATTGTCCGTCCATCAATTGTAATAGCCGCTATATCTGAACCTACACCAGGATTTGTGGATAATTTTCAAGCTATCAATGGGCTCATAGCAGCTGCCGGACGAGGTCCAATGTATTTTATTCATGGAAAAAACAACGTTGACTTAGACATGATCCCTGTCGATATCGTAGTAAACACAATTATAATGGCAGCACGAGAGACAGCTTTGAACAGGTAACGATTTTAATAACGGAAAATAAAGCAAAAGAATATTTAACAATAAAACACTTTTAGAAGCTCCAAAGTTCAAGTGTATAACTGCGTTTCCGGTAATATAAACCCTTTACCTTTAGCTACATTTTCTAAGTATCTTAACACAACGATGGTGCAATATCCTAATAAACTGAACCAGGCTTATCCACGACTATATATAGTCGAAAGCCAACTTTGGTACACCATATGCATTTTTTTGTTTTACACTTTACCAGCATTTTTGATCGACTTTGGCTCAAAAATATTGGGTTCAAAACCAAATATGCTCGATCAAGTAAAGAAGATAAAAAAGCTGACTCAAGCGAGTATGTTATTTTTAACTATTATTATTGTAATTATTGCAAAATTATTAACATATTTTCCAGCTTGTTGGGTCACAAACCGCCAGTTTAATTTTAAAACAGAAAATATGGAGGATCTAATGGAGAACACAAAAAACTTCACTGATGGTGCAGACTTTTGCATGGATTTTCGTAATTTAAATTGGTTCTATTATAACAAACTCCTTGTTCATGGTTTAAGACGATATGCTTTTATGGAAAGTGATGACACATTAAAAGCTGCAAAACTTAAGCTCTGGAGGTATACAAAAATATACATACATGTTTAACAACAAGTAAAGATACATCTACTGTTTTCAGATCGCTTTTCATTGAATTGCTGATATATGCAGTATTCTTATTATTTATAGCCAAATGGTACAAATGGTTTTGAATTAAATTATTTTTTAGAAAATTCAATTTTGATAAATTCTTTCAAAATAAACATCAAAAAGTAAGCTTGTCTGCTGTTTTAAGCAGAAACACCTTTCGTTCATCAAATCCGCTTTACACAATGTATGTAGTTCCTGCGAGTCCTGTTTTTTTCTATATATTTAATAAAACACAAGAAATTTTATGAAGCATTTGAAATTTAAGATCATTATGTCTATTGTGGATTGGTAATAACAATGAAAAATAATTTATACAACTTACTACTTAAGTCTATAACCTTAATAACATTTATCAAAGTATGTATACATATTAATCCATATTCCTAAGATAATTTTTCCCGAGGTATTCTATTTAAATTTAAAGTTAAAAATTGTCCAAAATATATTTAAGAAGAGATTTAAAGAAACATATTATATAATTTCATACATTGTAAAAATGTCTCTCTTTTAAAAAATGTGTAATATGGATATCTACATCAACATATAAATTTATTACATAAAAACATATAATAAGATAATAACTGGTAAACTGACTGTACATAAAAAATAAATTAAAATACATATTCATTTTGGCTTATAATAGATTAATTGAATGGTGGTTGGACCAGGTTGTTGTGGCTGCCTCTGGCTTCCGAAGACACACTTAAATAAAATTCGTTACGTATGGGGAAATTTTTACTTGGTTTTATATTTACAAGTTTTGCTCCATTTATGATGCAAAAATACAACTTATTTCTACAGTGTACAGAAAACTTTCGGAAAAAGCAACGTTGTTCAAAACATTGACTTTAAATAACATGCTTTTTAAATAAAAATAATCATAATTTTGTTTCCGATAATCTTACGAAGGCCTTTTTATGCACACTAAATAATTAATCACTGCTTTTCTACGAAAAGAATTTCAAAGTTTGCAATAAATTTCGCATTATAGTTATGAAACACGCCTTAAGACAAAACACTTTAGCAATGAGCTAATAACGTTACAAATGATACCGAAAAAACTTTTTTTTTATAACGTTACGGCCCTTACCGAACCATTTTTTCCATAATAACATATCTTCTCGTCATTGTGACGAAATTTTAATGTTATTTCAAATTCTGTTTTTTTACTTTTTAGGTATACCGAAATTCAAGCTAGTACTAAACTGTCAATTGATCGAATGATTAATCTCCTTACAAACCACATTATTAGAAGCTTGTTCGGTCCACAGCATCTAATCCCTTATCAGCAGGTAAAGCTTGGAAAGCTGCAAGTAAAAAGCCTCCAATGAAAAGTAATGGCCACAAGCACAAGTCCTAAAATTGCGCATAAATATTCGCCGGCATATTGCGGCTTTGATTAGCCGGTAATTGTGTGATTAGAAACAGCATTGATGCGGGGACTCTTTAATTTGCATCATCACAGCCCTACAGATGATGCAAAGACTTTGTGGGGAGGGAGACATAAAACCCCGACCATTTCACATTTCTTCGTCAATTCAAAGAAAGGGGAATCTAACAATTTTCATGGAAACTTTGCCTCGGTCTTGGACTTTGAAGAAATTTGCCTTTTCAGTTTATCTGCAACGTTACCTGGAGGTAGCATAAAACGGATCGGAAAGGAAGGCGAATTTAATGGAAAGTTGTGAAAAGTGAAATTTTATAAGAAGACAAAGCGGCAGGGTATTTTGAGGCAAATCAAGTTTAATTTTACAAAGCAATCTTTCTCTCGATAGAAATATATAATCAAAACTAACAGAGTTTCAAAGAAGCACTACTGGAATGGTGTATGTGAAATATTTGTGTTTATAAAATACTGAAAGTGAACAAGAGTGGTTCGAACATCACTTGGAATTCCTAAAAGTCTTTCCGAATTCTTTAAAGTCGTAAGTGAAAAGTAATTGCATAACAATTGAGTACTTAGATAACTCAGCACCCATAACATTTGCAACCGACATAGCTTCTACTCAACCAACTGTACTATTATAGCATTAGGCAGAGGACGAGATGCAAAGTTTATCTATTTACCACTATTTCTAATCTCCTAACTTAAGTGATTTATAAATGCGGAAATGTAAATTATGTGAAGCGAGTTTGGTTAGAAACGAATAAAAAGACCTACATATAATAGATATTAAGGTGGGCGAGGGAAGTGAGAACTGGAATAACTTGGTTAGTTTAGTGAAATGTGTCGCACATGTAGTTGTCATTTTTTTTAATAATTACGTACCGCAGGATGTACGTAATCTAATTCGATTGCTCAATTCTGTAACATCAGGTCTTGTGGAGAGGTAAGGGAGTATCTTTTTTTTCATTCAAGTGTTTGCGAAAAAGACTAGTTTAATCAGCAGCTTACAGTTGCGCGATCACTTTCACATCTCTCCGATACGACGCCGCACGATGCAATCGCATTGCATCTTGCACTTTCTGCGGTTATCGCGTGGATGGCTGGGTAGGTAGCCGGTTTTTCTTATGTTATACCACGTTATAACCTATGATTTCGAAATAGCCACCAATTACATGTAATGTGAGTAGCAAATTCGCAGCTCTTTGAAAATTTATTTGCATTCGGTATTTTTGTGGACTCAATTGCTCATATTAGCAATATCTTGTTTTTGTATTATGTCATTTGTTGGATATACAACCATATTCAAAACTATTAGGCGCTCCATTCACATGCCCGAGTTTTCATCGTGGTTAGCAGGGTTTTGATTTACCTATCTCAGTGGGTAATTAAAACAGACAGTGATAAAAAAGTGGTAATTTTGCATTTTTGGCTATCAATCCATCGAGGTGAATGGACATCGAATCGAATGTACAATATATGCCTATGTTTTGTTTGGAACGTAGATATCCGCAAAGCTTGGACGTGGTTTGCCTAACCGAAACATGCTGGTGGAATTAGTGACGCGGATCTTTTCGATTCCAATTATATTGTGTTTCGTCGGGATTCCCACTCTTCATTGAACGCTACGGTTGGTAGCGGAGTTTTATGCGCTGTTCGTCGTAGCTTGCCCTGTGAGGCCATCAGCTTGGTTCCTTATGATGACCTAGAGTTCTGCATAGTTATGTGATATCCCAAGAAGAGTATGTACGTCGTAACCACTTATATTCCTCCAGGATCGCCAGCTACAGTATATGAACGTACCGCCTCCTATATCGATGGGCTTCCCAACGATATTTTAGTTTCGGACGAGCTTTTGCTATTTGGTGATTTTAACATGCCTTCTGTGGGGGCTGGGTGAATTCGGACAACGTTGGCTTACTTCCGTCGGTATCTAATGCTCCTCTACATTTTACAATCTTCATCTTCTAACGGCCTTGCCTCTTCCGGTCTTGTGCAGTGTCAAGGGTGACGCGACGGTGTTAGAAATGGGCCTGGGAGACTTCTGGATCTTGTTTTCTCCACTGATGCGATGAGCACCTTGGTCAAACGCTGCCTTTCTCCTTTGCTACCTGAATCAAATCATCATCCTGAGCTTCTTTCAGTATTTTTCTTTGACCCACTAGCTGTTACTTCTTCTACTTTACATAATAATTATAATATTATAACAAGTTGATTGCATTTTTACAGATTTTTGTAAGGCTTTTGACAGCATCAATCACAAAATTCTGGCTTATAAGCTGTCCGTGTTGAGCTTTCCTTCTTGTTTTATCAACTGGATCCAATCCTACATATTTGTCTGAATGCACTCAAAGAGTCCTTTTCCGGGGGGGGGGGGGGGGTCTTTCTAACACCATTAAAAACACCTCCGGTGTGCCGCAGGGCAGCCATGTGGGTCCACTGATCATCATTTACATCTATGATGTATCTTTGATTGCTTCTCACTCGAAGATTCTTTGCTACGTTGACGATGCCAAGATTTTTCGTACAGTGCCTAGCATTAATGACTATCAGCTTCTGAACTCTAACCAGGAAGCTTTTAAAAATTGGTTTAAAGTAAACGCTCTTCCTTTAAATGTCAGTAAGTTCACTTGCATGGCCTTTGCACGTAGGAAACTCCCACTAATTTGTAATTTTAGTATCGACGGATCTCCCCTAACTAGACTTCACAAAATTAAAGATTTAGGCGTCCTGCTTAACTCGAGGTTTTCATTTGAGGATCACATTGAGAATATCGTGAACAGGGCTAATGCTACACTGGGGTTCATTAACCGATGGTCTAAAGAGTTCGATCACCCTTACATAACGAAACATCTTTATTGCACTTTCGTTGGAATATGCCTGTCTAGTCGGCCTTCTTATAGGAACAGGCAGGACTAATTTCTCTTAGCACCTTAGATAGACGTAACAATTCCTTTCGACTGCTTGAAAGAAAATATTAATTCGCCGGAGTAGCAGCATTTAATATCTCTGTTCCAGCGCGCTCTTTGAGGTATCATGATTTCCTCCAGATAACAATTCATCGTACCAACTATGGTATGAACGAGCCGATGTCATTTACATATATCACGTCTGTCTAATTTTTCTAGACCCCAAGTAAAAGATCGGCTTAGTTAAGGTTAGTCTAATTTGTTTACCCTTTTTCGATTTGCTTGGTTTCTCTTTATCTTGTTTTTAAGAAACCTAAATCGTGCTTTCTATATTATGAGCTATTTGATGAATTTGAATAAATAAATAAATCAAAATGAATTATGAATTCGTCTGAAATCAAGAAAAAAAGCAATTTTAAAACAGTCTTACTCCTCCAAAACTAAAAACAATGCTTTACCAAACTTCGCTATAGGGAAGCGTGTATGTGGTTTCTGCGCTTTCTCCATTATTCGAAAAGCTCTCTGTCGTATTATACCACCACTGTCTTAATATTGCATAAATTTTCACCGATGTGCATGTGTATTACATGATCCGTCCAAGTCAAAGTTTTATTAAAGTAAAGTCCCAAATTCTTTACTCTGTCTACATACGGCCTAGCTATCCCATTCAAGACGACGAATGGTACACAATTCCTGTCAATATTACTCTTATGTATATATAGATAAGACTTGTGTATTTGAAGGATTTAGGGTTCAGATTGTTACTACTAGCCCATTTGGATGAAGTGTCAAGGTCATCATTTATGCTCCCTATGATATAACCTGCATCATCCTTAGGAGCAGACAAATGTAATTGGACATCATCGGCATAATCGATTCTAGATGACTTTAATTTAAGTGCGTTAATATCACCCAAGTATAGCATAAAGAGGAGATAACTCAGAATTGAACCCTACGGTACACCCAAGCCTAATTGAGCACAATTTTAAAACGGAAACCCAAATGGCTGGAACACAATGGCTGCAAGTAATTCTTGAGAGAAATCAAGAGCTCAGCGTGAGATCAATTTGAAATCTATGGTGTCAAATAAATAATAATGTTCCTAATTATGTTAATTGTTATAAAAGCTTAATTCCTTTACTTCAAATTGAAATATAGAACCATAATTGTACTGTTTAATCATAAGGGCATCTATCCTTGAAGCAAGACTGCACATTGGGGCATCTATCTCACGCATTAGGCATATATCCCCTTTATACTAAGATTTTGTTCTTTTTTACGCTTTGCGTGATTCTGATTTATTAAAAAATTTAAGTCATTATTAATTGCCATTGACTGAGCTACATGCAGAATAAAATTCATCATTTTATCCTAACCACCTCGCTAAAATACTACAAAATTGAATCAATCCGTAGTTTACCCTATGTTTTATGAAACCACCACATCATGCTCAATTCACCCATTTAAACCTCACAGGTAAAATACAAATTCAGCATGGTTTAGCCACAATAAGAAGAATTTGTATCTAAAATGCTATTGCTTAAAAAAAAAATAAAAAAATCTATGTGGCCCAGTCGTAGGATACACAACTAAAATTCACAATACTTTGAGAAACATGCTCATTGTTCAAATAACTGCTAAATATGTGTATGATCAATTTGAAACAATGTGAAATGATTACTTTCAGCACATTTCACAGCGCATTCTAGAAGGATGGCTTTTATTTGCAGTCCTCATAGCATAAACCATAAAACAACATACCCTGGACATACATCGGACAGCAATGATGTTTCAAACAATAGTAAAAGGCAGTTTGAAAACCAGCGCTGTATAAGAGCTTTCTACAATGGTGCAGTAATTTTGATCACAGGTATATTAGTTTCCTATTACTTGTTTGAAGAATTCACTAGGAAGCCGATTTCATTTCAGGAGCCACGGGTTTTTTAGGAAAAGCCCTAATAGAAAAGCTTTTACGCACATGCGATGGTATCAAAGGAATTTATATTTTAGTAAGGCCCAAACGTGGACTAAGCAGCGAGGAACGATATAAGGACTTTAGGAAGCACCACGTGTTTGATCGATTGCGTGTCGAAAATCCAAATTCTCTAGACAAGCTTCTGTGTGTTTCTGGTGATGTAACACAAGCCAGTTTAGGTATTTTATACCATCTAACGCATTATACATTAATCGGATCACATTTAACAATTAGGACTAAATGAAACAGACCGAGAATTTCTTATAGATCATGTCACTGTGGTTTTTCATAGCGCAGCTACGGTTAAATTTAACGAAGGTTTAAAGGAAGCTACTAATCTCAATGCTCTTGGTACACAGCGACTCATGGACTTATGTACAAAAATGGTTAATCTGCAGGTAAGTGCCTTTCTCGTATATTCAACTCATTTGATTGCTGTATCAAAAGAGCGTTGTCCACATTTCCACTGCATACTGCAACCCCGGACGGAAGTACGTTGGTGAGACAGTGTATCCTCCAATTCTTCCTATGAATAAAGAGGCATTTCTGAGGTGTGTCGATTTCTTACCTTCTGAAATTTTAGAACCGGTTTCAGATCAGCTGAGGGTAAGACATTTTTTCGTTTCTAATCAGGAGATTTAGACTTATTTTATGAAATATGAAGGGACCTCACCCCAATACGTATACGTTGACAAAATCTATTGCTGAACAGATCGTCATGGAAAATAGTAAACGATTTCCAGTGTCAATAATAAGGCCATCTATTGTGACCGGTGCCGTGGAAGATCCCTATCCCGGTTGGGTAGATAATATTCAAGGCATCACTGGAATTATGATGGAAATTGGACGAGGCACAATTAGCAGCATTCTTGGAGATGAGAATCTGATTTGTGATATTATACCTGTCGATATAGTCGTAAACACAATTATCGGCGCAGCTTGGCTTTCAGGATCTGGGTAAACTTTTACGACAGCATTTCTTGATGTTTCAAAAAATAACTCTTTTAAGACAAAAACAATTTCAAGTCTACAATTGTACATCTGGCCAAATAAATCCTATTTCATGGAAGGACCTAGGACTGCGCACACTGAAATGGGCTCGAATTAATCCCTCTAAGTACGTTACGCTCTACCCTGAATTCAGTTACAGAAAAAGTGAATTCATGCACAAGTTATATGAAATATTTTTTCACTTCCTTCCTGCGTTGGCGTTTGATTTGATTATGAAGTACCAAGGATCGAAACCAATTATGTATAAAATTGCGAAAAAGTTCAAAAGTGCTTGTCATACCGGTAAAGTGAGAACCAAATGAACACGTAAAACAACAACTATACAACATTTTTCCAGGCAAATTCTTTGCTTTGCACGAATGGATTTTTGAAAATGAAAATCAAAAGAAATTGTTCAGCGATATCAAATCTGCTAAAGATGGTCTGATCTTTTACAGTGATTTAAGCACGTTGGACTACGATGACTATATTCGAAATTATATGCTGGGCATCAGGAGATTTGTACTGAAGGATGGAGAAGAAAGTTTGAAGAGGGCGAGGAGAAAGGTAGCAATGTGTGTGTTCAGATTTTTGAAATTTTCCATTAGTTGTACATTTTAATTTTCGTACATTGCAGTCTTTTCTGGACGCGAACTCTCTTTCAAATAGGAATTATGGTGGCAACGTTTTTCTTTATAAAAAGGTTTTTGTCATAAATAAGGGTTTGTCAATGACTTTTTATATAAATATATTCATCATATTAATTCAGAACTAAACAGTAAATACAAGTTGGTGGATTTCTTCTAAAATGTTTGTTTATTTTAAAGTATCGTCATTAGCATTTAAAAATATTTTTTTATAGTTTAATTAACGCTAGTTATGTAAGTCTCCGGTACTCTCTTAAAATACAGAAATAGAACAATTTAAAGCAATGCAATCATTTACGATTTACGAAACGATTTGGAAATTCAGAAAGGATCAGACCAGTTCAGAAGTCTCAAGCTATGAAGGAGGGACTGTAACTGTAGGCCCGGAATAACTATCGACAGTTTAACATCCCTCGTTTTCTCAGAATGCAAATCATGTGCTTCAGGCAACGTTAGTGAAATGCTGTTTTCCTATTTGCATAGGAAGTTGCACCCGAATTCATATTGATGCATGATAATGCCAGAATTCCTAATCTAATGACCGTCAGCGAAAGGTTCCATTCAAATGGAATCAATGCCATCGAATATGCATGGGATAGACAAAGAAGTATTCAACGTGATTTGTAATCAGTGGTATGCAGAAACGACTTATGTATGATATTTGCTGGGAAAATTATCAACATGACACCCCTTATTAGGCTAAGGACTAAGGACGAATATTGTCATACAACTAAGTTTGCTATAGATTTTACAATTTCAAATGGATGTTTTTTTGGTACTTCAAACACCAATCGTGAAAAATGTCAAGTGACCCTTATATTAAAATAGTAGCTTGCTTCCGCAAAGCGTTAAAAATTTTCCAAAGACGGAAAATGTGTTTATCTTGCACTACCCTCGAATCTACCTGAAAATATACTTATTATATAGCTGCAATTAATGAATGAAAAGGATCCGTAATTGTTCCTTGAAATTGCAACGGAAAAACCCCGTGTTACTGGCATTTTTTATGTGTGTATTTTATTAAGGCGCTTATCTTCTGCACATGGGATATGTGTGATTTGTCAAAATATGTGTTTTAAGAAAAAATATGTAAATATACTTTCTTTGATTTTAATGTGACCATTTAAATCGGAGCTAAAAAATGATTACTAAGTTAAATTACGGTGCTTTCTATTATAAAACTAATGTTATCTACTACTTGACATATTATTTTGATGAATTAATGTACATATTTAGCTATTTGAAGTTACATAATATACCATATATAATGCTAGAGAACTCTCGCACGTGCAACCGTCACCTTCCCCCAACATCATTATGAAGGGTTAAAGATGTTTTAAAAATTCACAAACTATGTATTATTCAATGCATGGCAACCCTTTCTTCTGAAACACGATTACAAGTAAAAAACAACACTACAAATTTCTCCTTTGAACAAGTCATTTAGCAAGGACTTGAGCTTTAAATGAAATACTCGAGTAACCAAATCTGGTCTGTTCTCTATCTTTTCATCATCATTTATGTATATTATATTATTTCGTGATGTTCTCAAAAATTTAGATGGAAGTACTGTCTGCGTACCAATTTGACGTGCATCACTGTTCATAATGTTCAAATGCGTGAATTTTTAACTTTGACATATGTAACTATCCACTACGTATTCTTGGAATAGTTCGCCTGATGAATGAATATGGTACTATTAAAATTTCCTCTTACAGCAAGTGCAAAACAGTAATATTGTAACTGTGTGGTTGAATTTCTACAAAAGTTTATTCTATACATACATATATGCTATAGGTATATTGTGAAACAAAAGTTCCTCTTCCTGGTAAATTGACAGAATCTACTTGAATGAAAGTAAATGTAAGTGCAATGTTGTACATAGTGGCCAACATTGTTTAAGTAATTTTTAGTTTTTTGATAATTTGCTTCAATTAAATTCTTAAGATCATCACAGAAAGCTACCTCAGGCAATTTAATACCAGAGACAGAGTGACGGCTTTCGCAAACGGCTGCTTTGCAGCAAAAGGAAGATGAGACAACTATGGTATAAAGTAGCTTTTTGCGGAAGAGCATACTAAAAGCCGTCTGTCTGTCTCTGGTATAACTTTCTTCTTGAGACAACAAATAGACAAAGACCCACTATTCGCTACTGAGTTCGGCAGGAAGTAATTTAGCGGCAAAGTTGTTCATGGAGCGAACAAAGTGTGTATCAACATCATTGTCATTGCGCATAAATCATAATCCATGCACAACAGTAACTTACAGGGGTTCGACGGTTGTAGTGGTATTATTGTAGATAGCTATAGAAGCAAGTCGTCGCTACTCTAAGCAATTCACTTCCTTTTGACACTTCATTTGTTAAGATTGGTTCGGTGTGAGAACCACAAAAGGGATAGAAATATATAAATAACTAGCTTGCCCGGACCCGGCGTTGCCCGGGATACTTAAATTTTTATTTATATAGATTTTAAGCACCCTTCCTACCGCACCCCGCCCCTCTATGATCAAGCGAAGTGGGGGTGATCTCAATCAATCAAGCAGAAATTCATACACAATACCCACATACATCACTTTTATCTATTCCTAACTCTTTTTTTACTATAGATGAATCAATTTTTTCATTTATTTCCAATCGGCAGGGGTAAACCTCTTGCTGCTTTAAAAAATTTTCGACTTTCAACACGCACATTTTCTCTTTCTACATTTGTTAATACACAGGCTTTCTCATGTTTGTTATTTTACAAAATTATTTTTACGTCCTTACTCCTTACTCCCTCTCCGTCTTTTCGGAAAAAAATAAACAGTAAATTCTATCTACATTACACTATATTACATTTTACGAAAAAAAACTATTAATCATTAAATCATTATATGTATATTTACGTAATTATACTACTCTCCGATTCGAAATCAGCGGTCCCAGAAACGCCCTAGTGCGGCCTTTCAGGGAAATCCCTTATAAACTTTGATGACAGGTTCGAAATCAGCGACCTCTAAATCTCCCGATTGCCCTTATTCATAAAAATTCTTTGAAGTGGGCAATTTTTTGTGTCTAAAGCCATCCCCGGCGAGCGCACAACTGCAATAATTATCGCTGACAATTTGCTTTAATCGAAGCACGTCCAAAATGAAATGAACGCATGAATGACATAACAACATGCTTGTACTGTCAACACTGAAAAAAGTTTCAATTTAACAGCACAATCTCCATCTTAAAAAAGTTTCAATTTGACCAAAATGATCCGCCATTTATTGAATTCATTTGTTACAAAAAATGTGATAAATGAAGAACCGCTCTACCGATTTTGTGCAAACTTCACATAAACCATCTACTAAATAGTCCGAACAAAGCCTAAACATTTGGTTTGGATAGGTGAGCCCGTTCTTGAGTTATAAAATTACAACGAAAAGTGGCATTGATTTTTATATATACAGATATATATGATGAAATTTGATTTGCTCGTTACTCTTTTTTCTTCACCCACAGTTTTATATTATCCTAAGAGAATTGAAACCTTGCTTCTCTTTTCATTCCTTAAATCTCCACTTTCCTTTTATATTTACTTACCCCGACAACGGTTATGTGTTTATCAGTCTATGTATGTTTATCCGGATAACAGCATTACATGTTATATCTTACAAATAAATTAATTTTTGGGACTGCTTTTTTTAGATATGTACTCTCAATTTACACAAATCTTATGTCGGTGCATCAAGACATAAAATTACATTAAAACTCATGGACTTACAGTCAAATGATATTTTATTCAAATTAGCGGATGAAAACTTAACATCTTTGTAAATCATAAATTATAAAAAGAGCAAATAGTACATACAGTTAAAGATGAAGCGCATTTTCCACTTTATTAACATATCACGAAATCTTGTTCAAAACATACTAATACAACCAGCAAAGTTAAGATATCTTGTTACAATATTTAAACAAATAGTTGATGCTACGAAACAAGACTATGTGTTCGGAAATTGAAAAAAAAATTTACAAACTATTTAGTTACTCTGTTTTCCACACAAACGGTTCAAGACGATGCTCTACATCCAAATAATTGTTTAGAGCTTCCAAGCTCTCAATGTTTTGATTGAGAAGCGTATTACATCGGATAAGCTGTTGTGATATTGAGCGCACCTTCGAAAACTGTTCTGCATAAGTAGCATATGCCTTTTGCTTTTCAACATAGGCTGCGAAAAGCTTTGCAATCGTCTGATCAACCTAAGAAATTAAAAGACCAAATCGTTAAAGACTAAAAGTCTGTCAGAGCAATTGTAATATGTATGTACCTCCTTAATTTTAGCCATAATTTGATTTTGATCTGCAGCAAGCTGAGATGCACACGCATTGTAATGGCCTTGCATTCTAGAACAAATGTTTTGAAGATGAATCGGCGGTAAACGGCTAAGTACTTCTGGATCTCGCCCAGAATGTGATGCCAACGTTTCCCGCATTACTGGCAAGAACATTGGAATATTCTAAAATTAAAATAAATATGCATAAAAGGTTTTCCTTTTTAGGCATTTGAATTAGCAATTTTTTGTCAATTTTTTGTAAATAAACGGTTATTCGCTCCGTGCAACTTTGCAGGCTCTGGCGATTGTCTATAAATATTGCAGCTGTGCGTTTCCCTTCAGTGGAATGGAAAAATGGAAGTAAGATTTAAATAAAACTTGGATTTTATTGAAAAAAAAAAGGAAAATAAAGCTACGCAAATGTATTTATTCAAAAGCAACAAACAGAATTGTTGCTGTACCACTAATAATAAATGAGATATCGTTTTCAGTCTAAAGGGAGCAGTATTACAAAGATCAGCCTCTGGCGTGTCACTCTCAGCATCACACCACAAACTCAATTCAAAGGAAAACTGTTGTATCTTCTCAACACATCAGGGATGTGGAAGAGTTGAAGGCAAAACTATCAAAATTCCATAATATCTTAATAATAACAGTGCTTGCATATATTTTACAGAACAGATATATTTTGGGAGAGCCACTAGTCTTTTTGAAATGTTTGTCCATTGCGAGCGCTGAGATCGATATATAATAATACGTATAAATATTTATCTGTCCAAAACTATTCCATGTAAAACTTTATCGTGATAAGTAGGATGTAGGAGTATGTTACCTTTCGAAACGAAAAAGGACAGATTTTTTTAAACTTAAGATAACGAAATTATCTAAAGGAAATTGTATTAATGGTAAGCCTATTAACTAGTGCGCGAGCTACGCTCTATTAAGAATTCGAACTGGGAAGGAAACGATGAGCGCTCAAAAAGAAGCTCAATTTTTGATTACTGGTCACGCATTAGATTTTGTTATCATCTTTCAAATAAAAGAACAGCACGCAAATGGGTGCAATAGTGTTTGAGAAATCGTGTGTATCGATTTCGTATTTGTAGTTTTGAGAAAAACTCGTTTAGAGTTTCGGAACATGAACACATGCAATGTAGGCACGTCGTCGCTTTGCTGCCTTTTATTTCGGGAACCATATAGAATTTGGATATGCAGTTTTCGACATTATAATCTTAAGGGTAAGTACTTTCGAAATATGCAAAAAAAAAATCAAATTTTCGACTTGGAAAAGTCAGAATGTGAAACAAATCGTATGATACTAGGAGGGTGTATTAGATTCATCTAAATCTACAGCTTGTTTTATAATTATAACTGTACATAGCTTCTTAATTACAACAAAATTTGTGAAAAGTTTTTAATGACTCTCTTTAATTCATTTAACGAAAAAAATAGTTCTGGAGACTGAGGTACGGACCCCAACCGATTATTACTTCGAAATTTCTTAATGAGCAAGAAAAAATTTAACGTCTTTGCATAACTTACAGCCCAAGCATCAATTTGGTACTTGTCTGTTGCCGAGCATCCCTATCCATCTACATAAATATCACTTTTCAAGAAATAAACGGTTCTTGATTTTCGGTGCTGCTGTTGGAAAAATGTTACATGTTGTCGTTATAAGTCGAAAACAATAACTCCTTTTATGGGTGACCTTCCGCGGCAAAGCCGTTTAGCAATGCCGGAGTAGATTACGTGGGTCCCTCCCCTTCAGTCTTCGAACAATTAAACGACGAGGTCACAAGGTCTACAAAGCATACATGGCAGTGCTCATTTGTCTTGTAACAAGAGGCATACACCTGCGATTGGTAATGGATTTAACTTCAGAAGCTTTTCACGCAGTCTTTAAACGCTTTGTTAGCCGGAGAGACAACATCGCCATTCCAGAAGAACAATGACGTAACTGCAAAAATTAGAGTAATGAACAATGACGGAGTGATGGTGGGGGTATGGCGTAAATTTTTGCATTTGAACTTTGTTGTGAACCATATTGTAACCATTTGCCCAAGTCCCAACTCCATAGATTAATTAACTTTTGAATTGTGGAGTTATTAAAATATAACTTTCGGTTTTTTGCGTTTTCTGAACAATTTTCATTTTGGCAGTTACGTCATTGTTCTTCTGGAACGGCGATATGACATTTGCTGTTTTACAGCAGCAAGTAAGGAACTTTCGACACATTTTCACCAACTGAAAGACGATCCCATGGTCCCATGCTACATACATGAAGATAGTACTGACTGGAGCTTTATACCTGGAAGATGGGAGTAAAATCCTTCAAACATCATATGAGAAGATTCGGTAGTGACTAAATCTTTACGGTCGAGAAAATACTTACGCACCATAAATAGATTCGTCTTTAAATTTGCGACCGCCTTCGGCATTTTTCGATAATCCTAAAGAGTACACAACTATCACTCCAAGCCACTTTCTGGTAAGAGAATATATGATTACGCATTTAGTTTATTAGACGCTCCAAACAATCGTCTGCAATGTTGGAATCTACTGCAGCTTATATATGAGGATCTCTGGAAACGTTGGCGTAAAGATTGCATTGGGTAAGGCTAATCCTCGCGGCAAACACGCAAACACAGAGACACCCAGACACATATACTCAGACGCATGGCGCCAGATAATGAGTTAATTTCATCACATAAAGTAAGCACATGATACGAGACACAATGGAACTGCTTTCCAGGCTATTCCAACCACTTAAAGAGGGGGTTAAAGTATTTAAACTTTTTATTTTTGCATTTCTTTAATGTTGTTAAGAATATTGTGTTTTCAGGTACATTCGAGGCATGGTATATACATCACTTGATCGCTGTAAGCCGTGCTGAGCAGTAGGAATACACGCTAAAAGTTTGACTCTGTTTTAGTGTGCAAAACTTTAAAGCGTTTTTCTGAAACTTGTCATTTTTGAAGTCCCTGTTCACCATAACTCAAAATCTATTGGACCAATCGTTTTAAAAATTTTCACACTACTTCTTCACATAATTCACCAGGGAAGGCTGGGAGCTTTTTTGTTTTTATTTAATAATTATTAATTTTACAATAACAAATTCGCCGATTTTTTTTAGCGAAAATCGGTTTTTTTGCTTCCAAGTGCTACGAAAAATTGAAAAATTGAAAAACAAATCCTCCCAGGGTTACCTCGAGAAAAATCTTCTTTAACAAATGCATTTTGATTTTTTGTTTCATATGATTCTGTTGCGAGTTATGATGAACACCGCAAAACAACTTTTTTTCGAGGCTCCTCCGGAGATTCACTGTCATTCATTTCAATATTTTGCAATGAAAATTTAGGAAAATATTGTTCAAATGTTCCATTATTATATGGAAGTTGACTGTATAAACTAACATATAAACTAACTAACATATTCTTTTTCTCATGGAAATGTTGCCTATTATTATATGAGCAATACAAACATTAGATCTAACAGCCTACTGTCTTTTGCTGGTACGGCAGTAGGTAAGTTTACCTAAACTAGTCATAAAATAGTTAAAGGTGCATGCTTCTCTTTACTTAAATTGGTTGTAAGCAACCAGTTAGTGTTTACTGATAATTTGTACTTCTTGAGACTTTTGCCAAATCCTCTATGAATATATTTGTAAATTGAGGCTTACAAAAAAAGAATATAAGCTTCTAAGAAACGAAGTAAAAATTCTAATAAACCAAGTGAATGTAAGTAAATTAAAAAATATCCTGAAAAACTAAGTCAACATAAATACTTTAAAAAAGAACAACACAGAAATTCCAAAAATCATGAGTGAGTGAAAAAAAAAATAAAGCGGAATATCCAACAGGCCAAGTCAAAATCCAAAGTCTTAAAAACAGAAAATCATCCAGAACGCTTCGAAACGATATCCAAAATACAAGAATAGCTACTTATTATTACATGATGCCATTTCGCAGCGGACGCTAAGATTGGAAATTGAAACTGTTCTAACACGCCCTATTTATCATTCTTTATAGAAAAAAAACCTTTATTAAGCGACATAGCATTTTCAATTGGTATTTTTTTTCATTAAAAAAAACTTACATCTTTAATTGCACTCCCTAGATCAGCTCCTGCTTGGCCAACTACAGGGTCTATCAATAAGGACGCTCGACTTTTAAATGTAAATAAAACAAGTTATGTGTGAGATATCCACTCCATTTTTATTTTATTTGAAAGGATATTTTATAAGTATGGAATATAACGTCGTTCAATTGTCCGCCGCGGCTTTTTTGGTGGCACGTATAAATTATTCTTTCCAGTAAAATTAAAATGGAGTGGACATCTCACACACAACTTGTTTTATTTACATTTAAAAGTGGAGCGTCCTTATTGAAAGACCCTATAGGTAAACAGATGTAAAAAGAGCGCATTCCTACAGATTTTCTATTTTGTTTGGTAGCACAAATTTTATTTTATACTGTGCATTCCGTCTATTTTTCTACCCAGATCAGCTGCTGCTAGGCCAACTAGGTAAACACAGGCCGCCAATTAATTTTTAATTGTGAGATGCGGAAATTAGAGGTATTTTTTGCTTTTGGAGAACAACGCAGAATACTGATGAAACAGTAATAATAAAATGTCAATAATTTTTTATAAAAATTATTTGCAATTCTAACAAAAACCTAAGCTGAATGAATGTTCTCTCTAGAGCTAAAGCATGTTGCAAATGGTAAATGATACTCATAAGCAAGGCCCACCTTAATGTGAAACTTATTTCGAGATTTTTACACAAAAGAATAAGAGCTTCAAGGAATTAATCATTTTATTGCGATCAGTTTTCTCTTACATGGAAGTGAGCATAACAAAGAAAATATCACGGAGGAGGTCGTCTGTTCATTATGCTGCTAAAGCGCTATGATTAGTACGGATAACGAGACAATTTACACATTGCAACAACAGTGCAACATTAAGAATTTCCACGGCACGCACAATTCCGATGTCGTAGGTGCAACGCTCGATATGCCTTGAGCATATGTAATCAAAATAACTGGTTTAAAGTGAACCTTAAGTAATATTGCGACAGTGTTAGTCCGGGAGACCGACTGAGACCCTCATGACCGCTGAGCTGCGCACAGTTTTTGGAGGTCTGTCGGCTGTCGGTTCAATGTCATTGCCAAAGAAGATGCTGCTCTGCAGATGCCGGTGTGAACGATTGTGTAGCGGCTGCTGATCTGGAGGCGGTTGATCAGATTGTTGAGAACGTGCTGAGGAATTCTGGCAGTTTATGGGCTTCTCCATTCTGGAGAAGTTGTCATTCTTATATTGATGCTGCGTAGGCGGGCGAGAAGTTGCAGATCGAGCTGAATTGCCTCTGTCTGAGTCGACACGATCACTGTGAGAGTCTTGCCGCACTTCATGGTATATGACGGTCTGTTCTCGATTGCTCTTCCTATAAAAATTTTCGTCAATTTGCTCCTCCGGACTGTCTAATCCGTCGTCATAGTTGTGATTTATAGGCGTCTGTGGTCGATCCATTTTTATATTTGAACGACTTGAGCGATAGTTTGCAAACTCCTCCTTCCGCGACGACTGTCTTCCATCCTTTTCTCTAAGTTTGCGATCATTGATCGCGACGCTCTTGACATCGTTTTCGATTACCTTTATGCAGTCATCTTCGTCGTCATCACTCAAATCTTGTAAACGAAAAGATAAATTTTCCACAGATTTACTGAGGTTCCGCTTTTTTATCAATCTTTTGCGGGACTGCTCTTGAGAAGATTTTTCGTTGTTCCTCAAAATTCCTTTTGGCTGCGCAATTTCTTCATCAGCAAGTACATTCTCAATAAATTTAATTTTTTTATCGATTGTTTTTGGTGAATTTTTTGAGTTCTTTTCGACATCTTGTTTCGAGTTCTTATCTGTTTTAGGTAGGTTAGCTTTTACCTCGTCAGCGTAATCATAAAATTCAATTTTTGAGGTAAAGCCTTCTAATTTGTTTTTCCTGGCTGACGTTTCCTCTACTGTAGGCTGCATTGTAGAAGTGCTTACGTTATTTTTGATAGGTGTATCGTCTAAAAGATCATAGAATTCAATTTTCGAAGTTAGCTGTTTTTTAACGAGTTCTCTAGTATCTAGGTCAGCGTTGTAAGAGCTATTTGAGCCTATAGATGCTTGTTGTGTCTTCTGCCGTTGTTTTGATCTGGATTCGGACGCGGAATCAACATCGGATTCATCAGGCCAAAAGAGATTACTTTGCTGCCTATTCGGCCCGATAGTGTTACGATCGAGCATCTTTGGCGTGAGGCCCGAGAAAAATTTTCCGTTTATCATTCTGAAGATTACTAGTAGCACTTGAATCTTTGCAAAAAAAACCGAACTAACAGAGCATTAAACCCAACAATTGTAGTCACTGTTCCTCTCAACACGCGAATGAAAACTAAACAAGTATATCTAGGTAAAAATTATTAAATCTTAGTTGTGTCGTATAAGAGGTCGCTTAATTTGGTAGTGTCTGGTTTTAATATGAAGACTGTGACAAACCGCACGAACACGCCACCTTTACCAGGTTGAACGAGACAAACTCGACGGACGTGACAGAGGTGTGAGGGCAAAGCAATCGAACACAGAATCCATCCACCTACCTAATACAAATAAAAAACTAAAAACGATAAAAAAAGCAAAATGCTGGCAAGGTAAACCTATTTAACATTTTGTGAGCATTGAGTAAGTTTCATAATCGGAACTTTTTGCTGGACTTAACGCGATCTGTAAGGTAGCCTTGGTTGCACTTCCCACACGTTGCGAAGAGTGTTCACTTATAAGTTGGGGCTTCGCCGAGCAGCCTAGCGTGGTTGCTTGATTATTATTCTGCAAAATAGGGAGACTACAAAAAATGTAAACAAATGACGATCGCTACATTAGTCACAACCAAATTTGGAGATATGTATAAGTGGACAATTTCCTGTACCTACTTAGTTGATTTTCAATCATATTAGGATATCGGTATTTCTGTTATCAATTTTTCTCCTAACCACTAATTAATAACATGCTATCAATTAAGCCAGCAATAGGCGAATGAGATAGAAATTTTACCGCTGTTTGTGAATCTGGGAACGAAAAAGTTTCTTCATGGAAGATTTCGAGAAAAATAGGGTGAACAAAATATAATAAGAGTTCATTGGCAATTTTTAATATTCTTTTTAAACAATATGGAGCATCACAGAAACTCGTGATGTATTTCAAGGAAAATTTGGAGCCATAAACTATAAGAACAATAGAAACCTTGAATGTTTTACTTAATTTTTCGGGGAAGAGATTTTTTTACGAGCGCACACCGATTGTAGTCTGATTGTGCAACTTACTAATATTTATTATTGTTTTGAAATATATTTCAAAATTAAGCACAGCTTTTGTTTTTTTTAAGAGGATATGGATTGTATTATGTTTTGTTGCATATTTCTATTACCCCGAAATTGTTTTAGCAATTCAAAAAATTTTAGAAGACAACACATTGTGGGCCAAGCACAGATATGCGATAGGTATTTAAACGCGTTTTCAGTAGTCAGAAAACTACTCAACGAGTTTAAAAGCGACTTTAGCCTATCGCAAATAAAATTTTTCCTATTTTTTACTATATTTTAATTGGTTTAATGCCTTGAAAAAACTCAATGGTTTTAAAGATCCCTCCGATAAAAACTGCAAAATATTACTGACTTTCAGACTATTTAGGACGCCTTTGTTTGAGATGAAGCACATCGAGAATTCTGTCAAACAGCAACGTCCAGGCCCTCGGGCGAGGAGGAATAGCGGATCAAAAATATTAAATCAAAATCAAAAGTTCTTTTACTTTCACTTGGTGACATTTCATTTATATACTTGCAAAAAATTACGAAATATGCTATATGAGAAAGTGATATACCGATTACGATATTTTTAGAGTTCCGTTGCCATTAGAAATAATTTTAAAGTGACAAACTATGTAACCAAACCTTTTCAAGCAGTACTCCATATGTTGATGTTGGGATGAACAACAAATATATTCATGTATGGATATATTTTATTATTCACTAGTCCGTCCGGCCTGTCCGCATTATTTTCATTCTTGTAAATTTAGACTAAGAACTAATGAAACTGTTTCGTGCGCGAAGATGGGATTTTATTATTCCTAATTTTTCAAAATAATCCAGGGATAAAAAGTAGCCTAAATCATGAACGATAAAATATTTTACCTTTCAATCAAGGCCCTAGCAAAATCGGCTCAACTGTTCCCGAAATCAAGTCGGACAAACAAACAGACAGACAAAGAAAACAAATTAAAAAATCCAAAAACCCAACTGTGTAAAAAACAAACTTAAAAGATGGACACAAGATGTCCTAAAAAGTGGAAGTCGTTTGGCATCGGCGCTACTTAAAATGTAATGCGTTAGCCTTGATAGTGTCAGGAAAATTATACCATGCAGTCGGAGGCATCCTCTTAAGTTTAAAAGGAATAACTAATGCCTCCGGGTTTGACGAGCAGGACACAAAATATGTGACGTCATTCTAAAGCCAATTTGGCGGACACCCCAGGATGGTGGATAACATTTTTAAAATATTTCTGAAATTCTTTCGCCGGGAATAGAAGCGAACAAGTGCCTTCTACAACTGTGGCAGATTTCAACTCGATAGCAATAATAGTTACTGAGAAAAACGGGGACAACTTACAGACACTAAAGTCTCACCGGAACCCTGAAAATGAACTTTGAAATAAAAGGGGACGAAATTAAGGACACCCATGTCCGTGCTATAACCGCACAAAATGTGGTGATATAATTAAGTTTAAAAAATAAGAGTCTCTATTTTTGGACACATACAAAATATTTGGTTCTAGTTCTGATAAATACAGGTAGGATAGAGGGTTCAAGCCAAGCAGAAAATTGAGTCAATTCCTGACGGCTTTCATGGCAACAGGACTTTAAGATTATTATATATGTTTTTATGGATCGCTCGGCAATCTCAGAATTGTGGATTCTGTGAGTATGTGTAAGACCTTTCACATCACACTAATTGCTTAACCAGCCCGTTCAATTATAAAATATATAATTTTTCAAAGTCTTTTTTGCGGGTTTTCTCAAGAAGACACACTATTACGGTATCATCAAACCGTAATTTTATCGAATACATTTGAATGTATGCATTACACTTGCCAAAACTCGTTTGTAACAACAATAATATCGTTCTGATATGGATACGTGGACATTGTTGAATAAGAAACAAACAATCGAACTGGACCGTGTCACCGGTATTATCTTAAACAGCCCACAGCATTTATCTTGCGAATATTAATGAGGTAAATCCCAATAACATTTCAAAAAAGCCTCAATTTACACCTACTCTAAATTGCAATTATTTTCTTCAGTGTAGCTCCACTCTATCGGCAATTGCCGTGAATCATCTTATTAGCATACAATGGTAGTACTTGTTTTATTTTATACATATTTACCTGCAATCTGAGGATGTCCGGATCTTTGTCAGGCCCTGGATCTTTTGAGGCAGACTTTACAACGACAATAGTATGTGAAGCAGTTGATGGCCTGGTCTTCACCTTCAGCATTGGCTTTCGTGATGAACCTGCAGAAACTGAATTAGACCGAGCGTTGCGGGAGCCTAATTGACCTTTGTTCCGAATTTTTGGAGAATCTGGTGAAATTCGTAATTAAAATTTTTCTTTATTCATTAGAAAGTTGTGCTGCTTTTCGCACCCCCTATAGGACGGTCGGTGTAAGAAATGTACGGCAGATCTGAGTCTGAGCAAACACTTATGGGCGGAGAGGCGGGTCTAGAGTCTGGATATGATCCATCATCTTGTAGCTTCTTACTTATTTCTGAAACAGCTATTGTGTTTCCCCGCTGCAGTCTCGCTGAGCTGCCAACACTTCGCCCGTTTATAGGACCCGAAATTCCGCTTTGATGGGACTGCTCAGAACCCATAATTATGCCTGTAAAAAAATTGTACCATTAATGATATTTACGTTTTATGTTTATACAAGTAAATAAATAGAACTCACAAACAAATATATATGTATAACTGCTAACCCACCATGGCACTAGTAATATTTTGCATTAACTAACAAAACAGAAGAAAACAAGGAAAGTAATACGTTGAAAATTATAATCTTCGCCTTGTTGACTGTCTGTTACGGTCTAATTTCGCCGGCTTACTTGCTCCAAAAATCCCGCTTGAGTGGCTATATAGCAAACAAATACTCGGCACACAGCAAAGCCCCGTACATATTTCAGCTTCCTGTGTTACTGGCCAATTTCTCGAAGAAAGGTAAAAGGAATTCAGTCAAGGTTTAGACGCTTTCCAGTGACAATGAAGCTTTAAGTCGGTACGGATGCATTATGAAGGTTGTCACTGTGATTTGGTTACTGTGCTCTCGAATAATTGCAGGTGATTCTTCGACGAATGAATTTACAACCACAAAAAATAATAAAACGGTAAATAGCCGAAGTGCGGGAATAGTTTTTTACGATAGACCGGTTAAGTTTAGATCACTTGAGAGGCACTATGAAATTGACTATAAAACCCTATATAATTTACGATTTGATCCAATGTCACTTTATCGGGCGACGACTAGGCAATCTCAAGAAAATGAATCGAGCTATAATTTTTCGACTACCACTCAGGTAGCAATAAGTGCACCTAGTGTTTTATTACAATATTCTCCAGTTAATCAAAGCACTGAAGATTTTTTGAACCGATCTACTCACGATAGCAACGTAATGAAACCACAGGCAGGAAAAGGTACTTTGTCCATCTTAGGAAGTCGCTTAAAGGAGATTCTTTTCGGTACAACAGTTCCAGCCAAAAAAAGTTCAGTCACAGCGAAGGGTCTGTTGAATCTATTCGACGTAATCCAGTTTGAAAATGTTGAGTGTACCACAAGTATTAAGGGTATCCGGTTTCTGAATGGAACTTGTTACCATCATTTTGAATGCATTAGTCAAGGCGGTGTTCCTATGGGATCATGCGCTAACGGGTATGGAGTTTGTTGCGTATGTAAGTTGATTTGATTTACTTTTCAACATATTTAGAGATTTGACAGTGTCTTACATTGGGTATTTTAGTTTGCAATTGCTGAGCTAGCTTAAAATTAGCCAATTCAACATTTTTTATATATCTTTTATTACTCATGCTGATTAAAATACATTAATTTTAATGTTCGTTTATTCGTTTTTTAGTTATTAATGTTTAACACGATTCAAATGCAGCTATCGTCTAATGAAAATTAAACTCATTAAAAATTTATATTTAAAATTTCAACTTATATATTCTAAGTATAATGTGCCCGAAGTTCGTCTATCGATAACAATGTAAAAATTTAGGTCTACGGAACGCTCTACTCTTTTAAGAAAAAAGCAATGTTTTACCATCACGGAAAAATTTCTGTGTGAGCAAGTCTTACAAATTCAGCAATTTCTTCTTCTAACAGCTCAGTACAAACTTTTGCAACCATTTCAGTAGAGAGAAAAAGTAAAAATAATAACTGTTTGATGAATTCCTCCTTTAGTGTTTTTTTCTTCTTTTAGTCAAATACAGTTGCGGAGAGTCTACTAGACAGTCGATTAGTTACTTTGAAAGTCCTAAATTTCCCTTACCTACATCAGAGCCTACAACTTGCATATTTACAGTAAAGTTAGCACATGAAGTGAAGCAAATTAGACTCGATTTGCTCTTTTTTGAAGTAAGTAGTATTTATTAAATTAAGAAAACAATTTAACAATCAGAATGCTCTTAGCTACGGCGCCCTATTGACGGCGACTGCATCGAAGACCAATTCATTATTTCAGGACAAAACTACAATTTTAAAATCCCAGTCTTGTGCGGTGTAAATACTGGCCAACACAGTAAGCATGTAACGTTAACGGCTACTTATTGTATTTCGAATTTACGATCTCTCAACAAATTCTCTCCATCTTGTTGTTTCATTAAACCGGTTCATGGGCCTACAAAGATTATGTTTTGAACCTTTGCTATTTAAATTTTCTTAAACAAAGACATTTTTGGTAATATATTATATAAAATAACTTTCAAACGTACAGTCCTTCTCATGCTCTACTCTGTAACGCAGTGCTCTCTTTCACTTCTGCCTTTCAAATACAAGATTTTACGTAGCAGTGTATTATTTTCTCCTTTACTGTGAAACAGATACATATTATGTAGAAAATTTACAGAAGATTAGTGTGAATATTAAAATATTCAAACATTGCAATTTTAGTTTATGTAGATGTCCGTAAATCACCTGAAAGAAAACTTTTCCTTTCCATATTTGGGCGTGTTAGGGGCAATCGAGCGTTTAGTGTTAAAATAATGCAGGTAGGCAAACTTCCTTTAAATATAATATAAAAAATCAATTAGTCTTTTGAAGCTACACAAAGAAGATCTTGCTCCTGAAGGTTGTCTCCAATTCTTCACAGACCAATATGGGCATGTAAAATCTTTCAATTATGACGAAATCAGCAATATCGTGGAATGCCAACAAGGAACCTATCTTGTAAGTACTAGTAGGAGACTATATCTCACATTAAAATAGACAAAAAATGTATTTGTTTCAGAAGTAGTCGTCAAAGACCCGTAGCACACGACCGGTGTGGTTGCGGTCTGTTGACCGCAGCACGTTTCGGCTTAAACATTTTTTCAAATGACGCAGTGTACACGAGCATCCGTTAGCGCACCGTCCGTCTCATGTAAAATACCATCGAAGCACCGTCGGCGCATCGGCAACAACCGGTCGTCTGCAACGGGCCAAATAGTAACAAAGATACAGTTATGTAGAAACATGCCACGAAGGCTATACGTGCAACAAAATAGGCGACGGCCTGGCATATCTAAATGCCACCTCAAAGGGGCCATCTAAACAAATTGGTACCTTTAGGGAAAGAACTTAAGAAGACGACATCCTAATACTATAGGCAAGAGGACTAGAATGTAAGGAGACCGAAATAGATCGCTATAAACAAGTAATTTGTGAGAGCAAGACAAAAATTTGGGAGAAGATGCTATGAAAATTGTAACGCTTCATGTACATGGTACATGATTTTATTTTGAACAATTTCTATTTGCCACGAAAGTATGCATTGGTTTCCGTACGGAAATTTTGAGAGAATTTTGAGAGAAAAGAGTTTGCTATGGCTTCAAAAACCTTGTTACCGTTAACCGGACCAGACGTTTCATTTTGTTAAAAATATATAGTTATAAAAAAATTACATATATATAATTATAATAATAATTATAATTATATAATTAAAATTGGGGGAAATGCTATGGAAATTGAAACGCTCCTACAGGGTGCACGATTTTATTTTGAACATTTTCTATTTTCCAGTAAAGTGCAAAACTTAATTTCTGATAATTGTACTTCGTAAAACCACCTTCTATTAGGTTTATCAATCATTTTTAAAACGGAAGAACGGATATTTTGAAATGTTCAAAAACTTTTCAAGTCTGTAAAATCTATCAATAAAATAACACGACCCTGCAGTGGCTCTCTAGTCCAGCAAGCGACGCACACAATCTCTCCGGGTCGCATTTAAAATTCAGTGAAAAAATGGGAACAACCGCGTACTTAGCAACTGTGGGTACGTTACCTGCGGTTCCCGCCTGCATGCATTCGCATTGTCCCTATACGTTATATTGCCAGGGAAGATAAATGGTCGCACACAGTCTCCTTGGGTTGCCTTCAAGAATCCATTGTAATAAAATCCTGTATTTTATATCTCATACTGTACATGCCGTACCTGTATGCCGACTATGGCCAAAGAACACATATCAAAACGAAGGGACACTCTTTTAGGCCCGCAAATCCCTAACTAGTATCAAAGAATATCTTTCAGCAAGAAGGGACACTCTAATACACCTGAAAATGTCTAACTAGTATGCAATGTCTGGAAAAACACATCCAGAAAAATTTCCCATTAGCTAAAACAGAAACGAACGAGTACCATCCTATTCCCGTAAACAATTAAGAGAGAGAACCATAGCCGGCAAAAATTTCTCACGTACAGCATGTACAGTGTCATATATATACAAAATGCAGCGTTTCTTTACTATGGAGTTTTCAGGCGATTTCTAATTCTCTATATTACCATGCCATCTGAGTGCTACCTCTCCTCATGATTATAAAGCTTAGGAACAATGCGAATAAAGAAGGGGGAACGCAAGTAGTGCACACGTAGTTGATATATACGTACACGGTTGCTCTCATTTTTTCACTGTGCACTTTCAGGCGATTTCTACCGATTCTCAGCGACTGTGTGCGGCGCTCACACGGCTAGAGAGCCAGTGTAGGGTGGTGTTATTTTGTTACGAGATTTGCGTTGACTTAAAAAGTTTGGAAGTTTTTAAAATGCAATTAAGTAAATACCTGCTCTTTCGTTGTAAAAATGATGGGTACACATCATATAAGGCGTGTAGTGTGTGGCTTTGCAAGGGACAATTATCAGGAAATAAGTTTTGTACCTTGCTGGAATATAGAAATTGTTCAAAATAAAATCATGCACCCTATAGAAGTGTTTCAATTTTCTTAGCACCTCCCCTCAAATTTTTGTCTTGCTCACACATATTACTTGTTTATCTATTTCCAAAAAAATGAAAGGTCTGCTCCGGTTAACGGTACCCAAGGTCACTAAAAAGTAACGGAAAACGTCACGAGTGTCCCTTCTTGTTGTTAGATATTATTTGTCAGTATGCAATGTCTCGAACATACATACATCCAGAAAAATTTCCAATTAGCTAAAGAAACGAAGGAGTACCATTCTATTCCTGTAAGCAAATAAGAGAGAGAGAGAGAGCGAGTCGGAAAAAATTTCTCACGTACATATGCACCAGTACGTACGCGGTTGTTTACATTTTTTCACTCTGTGATTTTAAAGGCCGTCATTTACGATTCTGAGCGACTATGTGCGGCGCTCGCTCGGTGGAGAGCCAGTACAGAGCGGTGTTATTTTATTGAGAAATTTGATTTGACTTGAATAGTTCTTGAATAATTTAAAATGCAATGAAGTAAATAGTAGCTGTTCTTTCGGTCAATTATGAGGAATTAAGATTTGTGTCTTACAGAAAAATAGAAAATGTTCAAAATAAAATCATGCACCCTGTAGAAGCGTTTCAATTTTCATAGCATCTCCCCCAAATTTTTTTCTTACTCTCTCACAAATTACTTCTTTATAATTATCTATTTTTAAAATAATTAAGCGTCTGTTCCGCTTAACGAGGTCGTTGAAAGAGAAGGAAAAACGTCACGAGTGTCCCTTCTTCTTGGATGGATATTCTTTGCCATGGCTCTCTCCCTTAATCTTACAGAAATAGAATGGGACACTCGTTCGTTTTTGTCTAGGGATAATGGGAAAATTTTCGGGGTGTAGTTCCTGGCATTGCATATGGGTGAGATTTGTAGGCGTATAGAGTAAGGCTCTAAGAATGACTCGGATAATTGAGTATTTGAGTACACCAAGTTAGACTATTCAAGTGCTCGTAGTGGCTTGGACCGAGTTTGAGTTAAGGAGTTTTGAGTACCTGAGTACTCGAGTACTTGAGAGCATAAAGATCCGCGAAATCGAGTGATGATGAGAGCATCCCTGCCTATCACAAATCGCATCATGGTCATGTGGCATGTTCTTCTGACCACTTAAGTCATCATGCTGACACCTTCAGCTGAAGGCTAAGTTAAAATCAACCAACCACCCTAGTATGAACGGGTTCCAATTCAGCTATGATGGCTTTCTTCGAAGTAAATTTCAGCACAACTTCTACATATTTGCGCTAAGCCAGGTGAATATCAATTTGCCAAATATTACACGTATTACAAGCTACACAAAAGCGGTGTCCCACATATAAAATAAACTCACTCCGCCCTTCGATATCACTCCCAAACTGCACCAAATAACCTTTGACGTTTTGTAAACAGAAAACAGATGTTCAACATACGGCGAATTAAACTTTTGCTCTGGCAGTGTTAACAACTCACATTTTGACGTTAAATCTTTTCAGAACAACCTCAATTACGCAATTTGCATTAAAAGGGCCCCAGAAAAGTGCTTCATTTCCTACTCGAATGTTTTTGGTGGAGATGAGTTCCCCTTTCAACTAATTAACCTAAATGAAGGTAAACACAAGCTTTTGTCGAAGGTCCCTATATTTTACTTACTTTTGCTTCCAGAGGGAATGAGTTTAGTGCCACTAGGCCAAGCGGGGGTGACGATTTACAACTGCCCTGATGATTTTATCGTAATCAATGCTGACCGGTTGTGTGGGGATAAGTTAAATGATGGAAGCGTACTAGAGGATTTCACACAGAGCTCGCCCGTTACAGACCACGGGAATGGTCCAATGATTCTACAAGTGCGAACCAATAGTATGGTGGTTGGGCGCGGTTTTAGGTTGGTTTATTATCAAGAACCCTGTAAATGATTATTTGTTGTATTTATTTCCGTAATTTGAAAATAAAAGCAATTCGCCTGCAATCTGTTGATTTCAAGTTTTACACAGCCTTGATCAAGGGCTTGCGCCTCAGCTAAGCACGTGCTGTTTGCTGTCAAAATCATGTGACGACGCATTCACCTTTATGTCACGCGTGCGAACGACTCGGGGGAATTGGGAAACAAACAAAGCTCACCATGTAAATCAGAAATAAAAGAACCCGGTGACTGTGACTGCATATCGGCTTATTAGAATTGCAAAAACGGATGTTAAGTGCGGCAGATGCATATGCCATAATCGCCGGGTAATACGAAAATATCTCGCCGCTTAGTCGCGCCGTGCATCAGATGAGGGCCAGATGACCAATAGGCGAATTTTCTTCATAATTGGAGTTCTCCTGCTGCTCGTTGTCGCCGTGTTCGTTGTGAATTTCTACTTTTTGGCCCGTTTGAGTGAGGATGATTTGAACAAGGTGAGCAGTGTGAGGGCCCTGGAGAATGTTATCCGGAGTCGAGTGCGGCATCTGAAACCCGTGTACCTGAACCGGAATCCGCGGTTCTTTATGTACCGCAACAAGCTGCTGAGGAACTTCAAGCCAGCACCCTACGAGAATGCCTCTATCATCTGGGACATCGTCAACTGGGTGGGTGGATCAATTCCCGACAATACCCCAATTTTGCGCAGTCTTAACACGTAGATCTTGCTCTTTTGCAGTGGCCCAACGAGAACGAGATATATCCTATGTACGACAGCTCCATGGGACAGCTGCTGCTCTCCCTACGCATAGAGTCCATTACGCGAGCACAGAACTCCCCAAGGGGGACGCAATTAAAATTAGTTCTAAAATTGGCAAATCAACAGAAAGTTATTTTTAAGCCCCAGTGGTACGGCCGCGACGAAATCATCGACGGCCCTGTGTATGGCGGGAAGGACAGGCACACGGCTGAGGTGTATGCATTCTATTTAGGCGCTGTCCTAAACTTCCGCTGGACTCCCATAGCTGGTGGACGCAAGCTCAACCTTAAAGATATCTTCCAGCGGGCTGATGGAGACCTCAAGAGAACCATGCTGCAGAACGGTGAGTAGTGCAGGGATTCTCCTCCTTAGCTAAAAATATCCGCTGAGGCACCTGCGGTCGCAAGGGCCTGAACTTGTGGCTTTCTGCTGTTTGTGCTTTATAAATCGTCTCGTGACTGGGAGCCGCTGAAGCTTGGCCGTTCGTCGTTCCTGCCGTGCAAATTAATGGTAACGAGAGCGATATACCCAAAAGAAATATGCGGCACTCGCCAAGAACGAGGGCATTAACGTGAGTGAGAATTTCCTCGCAGCGCTCGTTTACACCGATAATGAATTTTTGGCAAGCAATTTTCATTGTTTTTGCTGTAAATTCATCAAACTCTTGTTTTCACGTTAATACAATGGAGCGGAGCATAAATAATGACCAGGCCGTTGCCCGGCAGGAGCTTGTGCGACATTGAACTAGCACTTTGACATTTTCGGGAATCTCTTGACTTCAGATTCTCCAGTACCTGAACCCGTTTATAGAAAC
This sequence comes from Neoitamus cyanurus, assembly GCA_947538895.1. Lineage (NCBI taxonomy): Eukaryota > Metazoa > Arthropoda > Insecta > Diptera > Asilidae > Neoitamus > Neoitamus cyanurus. The sequence continues at coordinate 47,276,968 of OX384542.1, forward strand.
CTGAATTGCGGTGACTGTCGAATATCGTCTCTTATCTTGCATGCTCGTAAATGGAGTTTGCACAAATTACTAACTTTCAAGAGGATTGGCTTAATTAAGTTTAATTAATTTTTTTAGAAAGCGAAAATGGTACTCAGTACTGTGTCTACGGAAGGTGTCACTACTGTAACGAGGAGGAGGCTGTATGTGGCGACGAAAATAATATGATTGAAGGAGCCATGCTGTACCTTATTCCCGGGGCAATTTCGAAACAAAGATCACCTTGGCAGAGAACTTACAAGGATGGAGTCAGAGCGCAATGGGAGGACGACATGGGATATTGTTAGTAAGTATTATTTGCAGTATATTAGGTCTGTTCGCGTACTCAAAGTTTTATAAAACATTAAGTCAAAACGCGTTCGCGTACTTTGTGAACTGGGGAAATTTCCTTTCCCGAGGCGGAGAAATTCATAAAGTTTTTACCCAGCAAATAATCAATGGGGAAAATTGTGCTGTCAAATGCAAGAAATTTACGGCTAGAACAGCATTTTTTAATTGGATATAATAGAACAAAAATATTAAGGTAGGTTGTTCTGCAAAGGGTTTTTTTTTATATTCAGTCAGTAATGTGTATATAAATCTTTAAGAAGAAATTATACAAATTAAGGAAATTACATTACCTATCCGCGGTCGTTAACTTTTGGTACACTTACCCCCACTCTGTATAAAGTTTTTACCACAAACAATTTTTTGCCAAAAGTACTCTAACGGACCTATTATGTATGGTATGTATGTATGTATGTTGGTGGAGAAAATTTAAATGCTTATTTTATCTCACTCGATATGTGAATGCCGAAAGATTCCCGCGGGAACTGTTACGTTTATGGAAAAAATGAAATAGACAAAACATTCTTTTATTTGCTGGCCTATTAATACCTTACCGAAATAGAAATAGTGTTTGTGTAAATTATCATTATAGACGAATTTTTTTGTAAGCTATTATCGATCGGCACACATCAAATTCTACAGCCCTCTACTGAAATGGAGTTGGACGCCACACACAAGTGAAGTGTAATAATAAAAGCGTGTAATAACCTATCCAAGAAGACTAAAATTAAGGAGACCGAACTCGTGTGCCGCAAGTGGAACGAATATGGGCGCCGCTTCGTGGTGCTGCAATCGCACAGGTACGCTGTGCACTATTGCGCTGGTAATGTTTGTATTAGTGGGAATCTGTGTAGAATGAGTACAACCTCACTTCCTTTTCAAGGGACGCGTATTGTTTGTTTATAGTATAAACTTTATACCAGGTACCAAAAACACTATAAATACGATCTACTCTACATAGATTCTCACTAACGCAAACATCCCCTGTGCAGTAGCCACCCAGAAGGAAACAGAGCGTGTAAGAACACTTCTTTCGATGCACTAGCCAATAAGCGCTTCTTCACCGTACGCAAGACTGTTTCATTTTAACATTGCATGTCCGCGCGGGCAAGCGTTCTTTTTCAACTTCTGCGAAGCGCTTATATTGCGCTTCCAATCTGCGCTCACATGGCGCTTCTAATAAGCGCTTACATTGCGATTCTAATCAGCGCTCTATACATTGAATATATTGAAGTGTATTGTGCATTTATAGCGTGCTACATTTTTGCTTGAATAACGCTCATATTGAATTGCGTGGAAAAATTCTACATGACGGCCGTATATATAATATGTATTTATATTATTACCACAAAAGAGAACATTCACAAAAATCATTTTAATCAACTCGTAATGCCCTAATACGAGAGTACCAGGCTGTGAGCTCACACCCGCACTCAACGAGTGACAAGTTCATAAATGGGCCTTTCCACACGTGTATTCAGTATGCACTATGCAGACCGCCCAGCGGGAAATAAGTCAAGCACTTCCAAAGAAGCGGAGAAAATGCGCTTCCAACTCATGGCTGTTGGAAGCACATTCGTAATCTCGTATGTTGTGTAGTTTGAATCGTGCAAAATGGGCTGTCTGATGACTCAGATGTTGTGGACACAGAGGGTTTCTTGTATTTTCTGGAAAGTCTTTTGCTTGCGTTGAAAAGTGCGGTGCTTGGATTGAAAGGCGCAATTTGTTATATTTTATTTAGCCAGGGTATTTAAGCAGGGTAATGTGGTAATTGCGTGGGATAGAAGTATGAAGCGCTCATCGATGCACATATTTAAGTGGCATTAATTGCGCTTCTGAAATGGCAGAGGTGAAGTGCACCTAAAAGAGCACAGCTGAAGCGCTTCCAACATAACAGAGTTGAAGCGCTTCTTTCCAATGACATGTCTGTGCAAAAAGAAAATGAATGAGGATACACGTAAGAAGCGCTCTGTGCTTCTGATGATGCGCTCTAGAAGCCTATTAAAAGCGCTTCGACTTCCCGCTGGGCGGTTAACAACACCGCGTTGACAGTCAGCGCTTCCCGGGTATTCTCGCTGCTTGATGTACATCACTCATAAGGGCTTACAGTGTGTGTGTGCTCGAAATGCTCGAGCTAAGACAAATTTTTGATGAAGGAGAAGAAGACTTTTTAGCTGTGTTAGTTCGTGCCAACAGGTGCGTTTTTTACTTAACGCACAGCGCTGTCTCCACTACTCTCTCCATACAAAACCCAAAACCTATATTATATACATATTACATTATTATTATATTATATTACTATACAATATTTCATAGCTAACCACTCACAAGAGCTAAGGCTCGTGGATGAGGGTTGAGAAGCAACACCTAACAGAACGTCATAAGAAATAAATAAATAAAGAACTAAAAGTGTCAGCAAATTAAATTGAAAATGCCAATGTGCGATCTTTCTCGCTATACCTATCTATTGACTATTCGTAGCATACATTATATTATAATACATTAAAAATGTAACAATAATCTCTATTATTGAATTAATCCATTACACGGGTTGGGGTTATTTATGACAAATTTCTTTAATACGTAATAATAATTCTGGGTATCAAGACTATTTTTTACGTTAATTGGTAGTTTATTTTACATTTTTGGCCCTAATACAGTTGCATATCTACTGGATGCTGATTTGCGACATTTGTGTTCATATAATGGCCGTGTGCCCCGTCTGCGAGTATAGTACGATGTATTGTACGTAGCGGAACTCCTTCTATTTTTGAACATGAATTTTAATAAATTAACTGCAAACAAATATTGAATTGTGCAAATGCTTGAGTGGTGGAGAAATATTTAGGCTCCTTAATACATATTTTTATAATTTTGCTTTGCAAGGTATGAAGAGGATTGATATGAGACATGAACGTTGAGCCCTATACCATACTGAATCAGTAATTGGAAAATTGCAAAATATGCAATTCTGATATGCTCCACGTCAACGATATTGCGAAGTATTAAACACTTGTAGATAGTCTTTCGTGCCCTATTATATAAATGCAGTATGTGCTTGTCCCATTTTAATTTGCCGTCAATATGAACTTCTAAATACTTTATTTCATTAACCCGCTCAATATCTCACTGATGGACTTCCAAGTTATACTCACTATCTTTAATATGTCTTATGTCACCAAATTTCATGTAGTAAGTCTTGTTAGTATTTAGAGCAACTTTATGGATACACATCCATTTATGAATCACAAGCCAAGCTCTTAGTAACAGATGACATAGCTAAGCGCCAGGTGCGTGCCTTACAAAGCAGCGCCGTATCATCAGCAAAGGCTACTATTTGACCGTTAAAACCAACGTTTTTAAGCTTGCATTAATCGTTTACGTATATTATATAAGGAATAGGATTGGACCAAGCACAGTACCTTGTGGTAACCATTTGGGTCCTTCATTCAAGGTAGGAGCTCAGCAACTTATGGGCCCCATCACGTATACCAAATTTCCAAAGTTTATCCAGGAGTATGTTATGATCAACAGTATCGATGCGGGATCAAGGCTATCATCTCCTTTATAAATAAGGGTAACTACAGCGGTATTCAGTCGATTCGGAGAAGTACCTTGCCTGAGACATAAATTGAAAATTTGTGTAAGCGCTGCAGTGATATAGGCAGAGATACTTTGCAATAACTTTGGGGTGTGACCATCTAATACAGGTGCTGTATGTGGTTTCAGGTTCATTATTAGAAATACAATTCCTCACAACAAATTTCTTTAAAGTCAGTCAGCAATATATTGGGATTGTATTCAACACATGGCAGCGGAATGTGGCTTGTAGGACTTTTTATTGAGTTATACTTGTGACACACATGGGGTATCGATAACTGGATATCTATATCCAGATATCACGAATATCCAGCTATCTGAGTACTCCTGACACACATAAACTGGGTATCGCGCTGTCAAAGTTGTGTCAAATTTACATTTAAAAAACGAGATCTGAAATTTGAATTTCTTAAATGGAAGAAATAGTTGCGTTAATTAAATTAAAGCGAGAGCAAATATTTGCTAATATGAGGCAAATTCAGGATTTGGACAGGAGGAGGAAGCAATTGCGGCTTCTAGCAATGAGAGTCTGCTCACAGTGCCACCACTGACCGCCCGTGGCGCTGTGCACAGTAAATTATGTCCTATATCCAGAAGTTTTTGGGGGTATCCATACCCAGTTCATAGCCAGTTGTTTTTCGGGGTATATCCAGGATATGTGGTGACACACATGGGGTATGAACGGAGTATTGCGAATAGCTGGATATCGATACCCCATGTCTGTCCCGGGCTTTAGCCGTGGATTTGCCCACATTCATGAAGTGCTTTTTCAGAATGTTGGCAATCTTTGTCAGGTTTTTACTTATTTAGGTTTCTTTGTCAAGTGTGTAGTTTATTGATGTAATACTCATATGTTTAAAAGTAATTTCATTAATTTTCTGCAATAATTACTTAGCGTCACTTATAACTTTGACTATTTTATTTTTCCATTAAAAGTTCCAAGGGAATTTTGTACTTAAAGATGGAAATTTTGTACATAACGCAATAAATACGTTATTATTATTTCGTTTTTGTAATAGCTATTCCTGGCAGATTTTATGATATGGCATAATTTATTGCAATATTTTTTATAATACGACGATAAACTATCGTTGTGTTTTCAATTGTTTGGTCAATTTGTTCTTATTGAAGTAATAATCCCTGTGGCATCCCAATCTTTAATAGGCAAGTACTTACTGCCTCTTTGGAAATGCCTGACACAACAGGCTCTATAAATGGCACTGTCTGTTTTCTTGCATATTTTTGGGTTCTGAAATCAAGCTTTGATTGGTGATCAACATGCCCAATGTACAAAAATGGTTAGTTATGTAGGACTCAAAAACTGCAGGGTAAATTTTATTATACATCTAACAAATTGTTTGAAAAACACGTGGTGCCTACGTATTCTAGTTTTTCCCAATAAGTTCGGTAAACCCAGAATTTGTTACTGAATATAAATATTCGTTTGCAATGGCCGACCTACCTTCTTCCAATATGTTTATATTAATATCACCTGCAAGGAAATGGTTTTCCGTACATCGCCCAACGCTCAAATATTTATCCAACGATTTCACAAAAGCTATAGGGTTTGATTTAGTGATCTGTAAATGCAGGTAATGTTTACAATTATGTCATTATGCAAGTGGATTTCCATCTCTAAAGCATTAGCCTCAGCAATGCCACAATTCAGAACTTTGTAGAAAATTTGACTACGCACATATACTGATGGGTGGTCTTGATTTTTTTTTGTGACCTAGAAGGGGTAGGGGACCAGTTTTCACAATTTTTTTTTCACAGCCTTTTTTCCCAAAATCCATTTTTCCAAAAACCTTTTTATGATAAAATTTTTTTTCCCCAACTTAAAAAATATCTCCTGACAGATGATTTTCCTTTAACAAAATTTTCCTCGGAATTATGGTTTTAGGAAAATAGGTTACTGGGAAAAATGGATTTTGGGAAAAGGCTTTGTGAAAAAAAAATTGTGAAAACTGGTACCCAATCCCTGGAAGGTTATAACAATCTGTCTCATTTAGTGTTAAGATAGGCTTTCATCATATTAAAAGTATAATTCGAGTTATTAAAAACATTGTTTTTTCAAAGCTCGAATATGAATTGGAAAAAAGTTTTAAAGAAGCATTCGCTGAAATTAATGATATAAAAAAATCGTTGCAATTCATATCAGTTAAATTCCATGCGTATGGCAATCAAATTAGTGGGTTGGCATCTGAGTTAAAACAAGTAAGAGAGGAAAATAACACCCTTAGAAAAGAACTTGACATAGTAACAAACGATAACTCTCGTCTCCAAGCTGAAATAAGAAAGTTTTATATCCTAATCAATGGTGTTACGGTGACAAAAAACGAAAATGTGTGTGCAATATTGAAAGCAGTGGAAGAGTGCATCAACATCAAAGGGCCTTTCGGCAACCACGTTCTCAGTGAGACAAGTGAGATATTCTCACTTGGCTCACTGAGACGGCGTGTTTTCGCACATCGTCTCACTTTCACATTGAGCAACAAAAATGAACGCAGCCTTTGAGCAACTGAGCCATCTGAGATGGATTTTCTGTGTCTCACTTGTCTGTTATATGTTGTTTGTTGTGATAGCCCTTGAGTAGTCCTCAGAATAAATTTTTACTTTATTATAATTGTTTTCCAAGCGAAAGTGCCTCTTCAAATCGGCATAATCATATATAATGGGTCTTATTCTGGTAAACACGACACGACTAGCCAAGACACTTTCTAAACCAAGGATTTTAGCATTGAAAGTGTGCCTTGGCTAGTCGTGCCGTGTGGAAACGACCACCAGAAAAATTCCATGCCAAAATCAGCTGATTAATCCAATTATCCTACCCAACTGAGACAACTGAAACAGTTGCTCAATATCTTGTCTCAGTTGTCTCAGTGAGAACGTGCTGCCGAAAGGCCCTCAAGTTGAATTACTTCGACCTGCGCTGTGCATATCGGCAGTAGGGCAGATCAGCTGCTCCGGGCCCAATTATCGCCCGCTTCACAAGAAGAGACACCAGGGACCTGTTCGTGCAAAAAAACAAAACAACTGTGAATTCAAGCGGCAGTGGACAAGGCATAGCGGCAAAATGAATTCAGGGAGGATTGGGACACGGTGGAATCTTCGTCATCATTCAACTATTATATACGAAATGATATGATTTACATGGTATTCAGGAGTACGCCGAGTAACCCTTTTAATATGCGCGTCATTCAAGTAAGAATGTAGCACGCAAAATAAAATCACTTCGATATATTCATTCAAGCGCTGATTAAAAGCACCATAAGAGCGCTGATTAGAAGCGCAATATGAGGGGCTCACAAAAGTTGAAAAGAGCACTTGCCTCCGCGGACAAGTAGTCTAGGGGCCAGCGCACGCCACTTTTCTTAGATGTGTCACGATACCGTGGACCCTTTTGGTTCGGGAAAGGTATTTCGAACAAAAATGTGTGTACAAACACAAATTCTGGCATTGTATTTCCTGAATTTTGTGAATGTGTTACATTCCAAAATCGCAGAACTATCTGCCCCAGCCAAAAGGAAACAAAACAACCAGAATTTGGTGTTGTTTTGCTATTGATATTGCTCAAGAAGCTTTATTTTTAAAATAAATTGCATACACATACGTGGAAGTGAATTCTACTTATATAATGAAACACTTGTGCGCTTCCACAATAATTAGAGAACTTAAGAATGTTTTAGCTTAAAAAAGAGAGATCAAAACACTCCTTCTTTTAACGGTGCTTGCCTTCGTAAGCTAAAACAATCTTAGAGTGCTCTACTTATTGTGATTGTGGAAGCGAACAAGTGTTTCACCTCATAAGAAGTTTTCTTCTTCTTCTTGCTGTTAAATTAATTAAGCAGTGTAATATTTATATATATGTACTATATAAATTTTCATTTAAGTAAATGAATTTTTTGTAGTACTATGTGTTGGGTTTTGTCTTTGATTATTTTACATGAGCTTATGTTGAATCCTCATTTTCATAAGAAAATATATGGTAACCCTACCTCACAGCGAACGAAGTGGCGGCACCCATATTTCGTCCCATCACTCCCTATACAAAAGGAACGCAGTTCGGTCACCTTATTTTCTCGTCTAGCACAGATATAGTCATTGAACCAAATTCGACCAAAACAATATGAAAATGAATTGTCAGAAATGTTTCCGCTAGTTCGCTTAGGATGGGAATATGTTCCAAACGATTTGGAGTGTTTGGTGGACATTAGTTAAAACTTGCCAATTAGTTATTTTGATAACATGAAATTTTACATTTGGCAATATCAGGAATGAATGATTAATGACCAGAATAAAAAAAACAACAATGGTCTTAGTATAAATTATTATTATTTTATGAAGATTGGGGTGACATACATATGTATGTATATGGTTTCTGTCAATTGTCAATGCAAAAAGCTTCGGCTTAGCTATCCTAAGGATGGGAAAGAGGTTTTCCACAGAAGATGATCGGATGTCCCGTGCTCAAAAGCTCCTGACTATAGATCCTTCTTCTAGACCATGCCAAAACAAGGCAACCATACAAGATTTGTACATAGTTTTACCGTGCTCCAGACACACGATATCTTATAAGACATATCTATTTTATGCAAGTTGGTCATAGTGATGGTAGTTTAACCCATGGGCGATGATTGTCAGATCTATAGATTTTATTATATTTAAGAGAGTATTCTCTCTGCCCCTCTACAATCAGCCAGCACTCCTAGCACAGACAGACCCTGCCAGGAGTCTATTTCCAGTCGCCTCCACAGGAAAGGTAGTCGTACTACTAGGCTAGACGGCGAGGAGGTAAAAAGATTAAAAAGTGTATTATTCGGGCACAGGCGAGATTATTGTTGGAATCGCTTCGTTTTAGGGTATAGTTCAACCCCCTAAGTTTGCTTACAAATTGTTGGTGTGCTTGATTTTATAATTAACTATTAGTGACGAAAATAGTGTTTTTTTCTCTATTTCCTTTAATATCTCCGTTCCTATTGACTTTTAGTATAGCATATGCATTGAGAAAGTTGTTCCTTATGAAATTTCCTAAAATATGTGCCCTGACAGAGGTCGCTAAGTGCAATTGTTAACTTGCAAATAGCCCCGAAAGTTAAAAAAACACGTTTTTTTCACTATTTTTTTACTAAAAAATGACCGCACACAGATGGCTGAAAATTCTCAAAAATGATATGTATGTAGACCCAAACATCCATGAATAATTTTAGCATCATCGGTCAATTACTTCCCGAGTAATTAACGATCACTTTTTTTTTTTTCCTTAATTGCAACTTGCGCCAGTTTTTTCACAAACGGGTTTCGCTGGTCGGACCAAGCCAGAAAAATCACAAATCCATTCAACTTTAGTATCCCGTTGGAATTTTTGGAAAAAATTAATTCTAACCGATTTTTGTTTTTTAAGGAAAGCTCGGAGCACTCCAAGTGCTCCCAAATACATTGCATGTATATCTATATATACAGAATCGTTATAAAATCGGTTAGAATTAATTTTTTCCAAAAATTCCAACGGGATACTAAAGTTGAATGGATTTGTGATTTTTCTGGCTTGGTCCGACCAGCGAAACCCGTTTGTGAAAAAACTGGCGCAAGTTGCAATTAAGGAAAAAAAAAAAAAGTGATCGTTAATTACTCGGGAAGTAATTGACCGATGATGCTAAAATTATTCATGGATGTTTGGGTCCACATACACATCATTTTTGAGAATTTTCAGCCATCTGTGTGCGGTCATTGTTTAGTACAAAAATAGTGAAAAAAACGTGTTTTTTTAACTTTCGGGGCTATTTGCAAGTTAACAATTGCACTTAGCGACCTCTGTCAGGGCTCATATTTTAGGAAATTTCATAAGGAACAACTTTTTCAATGCATATGCTATACTAAAAGTCAATAGGAACGGAGATATTAAAGGAAATAGAGAAAAAAACACTATTTTCGTCACTAATAGTTAATTATAAAATCAAGCACACCAACAATTTGTAAGCAAACTCAGGGGGTTGAACTACACCCTAAAACGAAGCGATTCCAAAAATAATCTCGCCTGTGCCCGAAAAATACACCCAAAATTCCTCGCCGTCTAGCCTATACCACCAGTTACCAGTTACCATAGTTACCAATCTCTTACATGCGATTCCACCTGTGTACCTGACGACTTAGTATAGCATACATTATTAACCTAGAACTTTTTTCAGCTCACTCAAATATAAAATGGAATCTACACGTCTGCTCGATCTAATCGATGCATCAATTTTTGACTACCTGATACAAAACGGAGACCGACATCACTACGAAACACGAGGTGGACGCCTTATTCTTCTTGATAATGGCAAGGCTTTTGGAAATCCGAGTAGGGATTTCTTCGATATTCTAGCGCCACTTTATCAGTGTTGCATGTAATAATTAAAATATGTGCTTGAAATTTTTAAGTAGCAAACATTCTTTACAGTTTAAGAAAGACAACTTGGGATCGTCTACAAGTTTTTTCTGGAGGGACCTTAACTGATCTCATTGACCGTATGACCAAAAGCGATGAATTATATCCATTAATTAGTGAAAAGCACAGACACGCTGTAGAGCGACGACTACTTGTTGTCTATGCTGTTGTTGAATACTGCCTTGAAACCTTTGGTGAGAAAATCCTAAAGTCGTGACAAGTCCAGCGATTGTGATTTATCTAATTTTAATCCATATTATACTTCAAAGACGTTAAATATAAATAAAGGTTTAATTTTTGAAAAAAAAAAATGTTTTTTTCTTGTCGAACCTTCAAAATCCTAACTGAATTTTTTCAAGACTAATTGCTTTCACTTTTCTCTATGCACCTGTTCTACTGCATACACATACATATATCTTATTAATCTCTCAATTTGAAAGAACATAGCAAACGAAACGGTGACAGTGTAAACTGACAAAATTATGCATTTGATATTGTTGGAGTTTTTACTTTTTATCAAAATGATTGGAGGTGAGGATATCGAATCGGATAGGGAATTCCCTTTTATGGCTAAAGTTCGAGACTTGAAGTTTAAGTCCTCCAAAAACGACTACATTGCTTGTGCAGGGATTGTAATATCAAATGAAAAAATTCTAATTCCGTTAACGTGCAGCTTAAATGTGGACAAGGTGTTTACTTCGAAACGTTTTGAAGTAGAAGTTGGTACTAGAAGCTCTCGGGAATGTGATGATCTTTGCCAACGGCGTGTGGTCAAGAAGATCTACTATCATCCGAAATATGAGGAAAATCCAAATATATTTAATCTTGCAATCATAGTTATTAAACAAATTCAATTCCACACCTTCTTGCAGCCGGCAAACATCTCAACAGTCGAAGAAATAAAGGATTTAAAGCCTGGGAACGATTGCTTGATTTCAGGTTGGGTATATCGATATGAACCTGAAAGTCACAATACATTGCAAGCTGCCAAGGTTAGAATTGCAGCCACCCACATGTGTGAAAACATATCTGGATTTGAAAATGAATACATGCTCTGTGTACATACCGATAATTTGGATGTTGCGAGTGATGCTCTAGGTGGGCCCTTAGTTTGTAAAGGACATGTTGTCGGCATTTCGGCGTGGGGGAAATTTGAAAATGAGGGATCCTTTTTCGTTTACTACAAGATTAGTGCTCATATGGATTGGATTTTGTCTCCAACTCACATTGTGGTGATTAGAGTAATGTACCTCGTCACAATTTTCGTACTATTATTTATGTACATTACATGTGCGAGTTCGTGTTTTTATTTCTTTGTAGCCACGGAGTACAACCCAAGAGACCAATTACCTGCAATACTTGGCACAATCTAAAAAGATTTCAATTGTCCATTAAATTAAAAATAATGTGGTATCACTATTTTTTTAATAAACCAATTTTATTAATTATAAATGTTTTCTTTTAATTAATTGCGGGTAAATTTTTTGACAAGGAAGTAACAAGATTTATTCTCTATAGTAATAATAATATAGTATAGTTAGAACTTCCGTCGAAACTACCACAATTGTATCCTCTATTAAAAAACTGTCTAGAAGACTGCTCGGAAAGGTAACATGTTATCATTAATCAAGCTTTTATTTATTAGAATACATGACATTTTAAGCAAAATTGGATATTAGAAAGCTCAAAGAAAGAAACTAGCACATGCCTAAATACTAGTACACTAGCAGACAAAAGGGTGGGGGTCAAATTTACCTGGCGGTTTTCCCGTTCTAATTTTCCCCGAGCCCCTGTTTTCCCTTGGCCTTTATTCCCAGGGGTTAAATTTGCCCCGGTCATTTTTCCTTTTCTAAGTTTCTGACAGAAATGTGCCTTTTACAAAATATTTTACACACTTTTTTATATACTGTACAAAATATCTTATACTGAAATGTGCCTTTTACAAAATATCTTATACTGAAATGTGCCTTTTACAAAATATTTTATATACTGAAATACAACAAAAAATTTAATAGCCGGGGGAAGATAGACAGGGTAAACTTGATCCCCAGTCAGACAAAAGACCTTCAGGTCGTCGTGTTCATTATGTATATGGATCGCCCCAATCCTTATAAAATAAAATTACGATTTAGCCATTATATTTGCAAGTAACTCTACTGCGCACTTGTAAGGCCCATCCTTGAATATGCTTGCCCAGTCTGGTCTCCGTATCATCTCTCTGAGACAAAAAGAGTGGAATCTGTCCAGCGCAGATTCTTAAGATTTGCTCTCGGATGCTCTCTCTGTAAGTCAAGTATTTTTGTTTGTTAAACTCTCCAACTCGAAGAGAGACAGTGAAAATCTTTAAAATTTTATTATTTTTAATTCTACGAAATAGAGTAAATATTTGAAGCTTTTATTACTTTTATAATTAACTTGTGTTGTTGGTGATCATTGTTTACTATTTTTCCTTGTCCTTGTTTTCTTTCTGTTCTTATGATTTCATTTGTTTTACTTAAACGAAGCAACCTGATTTGAATTGAAAATGATTCAAAATTATCAATACTTGTCTTGCTCTACACAAGGAAGTTCCTCAAATCAGTAGCTTGCGTAAATATTATAAAATTTACAATATCTTTTAAAAAATGAGTACAAACGAAATTTGGAATATTTAACGCTTCCTGAAAAAACCGATGTTATCAAGGCTGCGAAAAGTAATGTGAAGAAAAACACGTAGCTACACACAACTCTACTTCTCACTACTACTTGAACTTCGAGTTATAAAGTCTCTACTGTTAGTGCTTTTCTTTTATAACTAAACTTTAAAACAGTTATAATCTTACTTTTAGACGGATATGCCAGTGTTTTCGTAGACGTAAAACAGTTATAATCTTACTTTTAGCCGGATATACCAGTGTTTTCGTAGACGCCCTGACGACGAAAATCTCTATTCTTTGCCTATAATACAATTTGAAAAGCTTTAAAACGGATAATTTTGGAGCCCCTACTTGGCCTTAACTCTTTAATGGTTACAGTATATCCACCATGAATTAATTTTACGATTATAAAATACTTTTAAATATTTAGTTTGTTGTTCTTATTATTTATTATATAACACAGCATTCTTATTTTATCTTTATTTATAACCGTTGGTAAATCACTTTTATTTTATTTCTATTTTTACTTTTATTGACAATACACGTCCTATTTAAATCGTTTCCCTCAGCTAATTAACTCAAAAATTCACATCGAATATCAAATCAACTCCAAATTATATTTCCGACGCAGGTACGCAACTCAAATCAAAATTTAATTCCTAAGTTATTTACAGTCGCTTTCAAAATGTACTACCGCTACATTAACCAACCCCCACCAGTTGAAAGGCAGGTTCGACGACAAAATTAGGGAATTTTAGTTTGACCGACTTAAATGGATGTCTTTTATTATGAATTTAATTTTTTTTATATTTTGACGTGGTTTGCTATTTAAAGACACTGGCTTGTGAAAGTTCTTTGGTGTATCTTGTTCGGTGTGTTTCTTGTCTTCCTTGTTGTGAACGAGGTATCATTTACTTGTTAAAGCAATTAACTAGGTATGTGACTCCTTTAAGAACAGAAAGCTCTCAATGGGGAAGCACCAGGTTGATGTGCGGGACGGTGTTCCACAAGGAATCCTACTAGTCTTCTAATCTACATATATAAAAATGAATTGCTGTGCGGTACGTCTCGCTAAAACTCAATAACGGCTTGACCGATTTCGATAATTTTTTTTTTGTTTTGTTCGCTATAATACAGGGGAGGAAATGCGGGAAACCCCAAAGGAAAAGCCGGAAAATCGAAAAAATCGAAATTTCGGTTTTGTATAGGAAGCGAATTTTCCAACTTCAGGCAATTGGACGTTTTCGGGGTCGCAGATCTCGAGCTTGCATTCAAAATTTTGGAATTCAAGATGTCGGATCCAAAATGGCGACCGAAAAAGTTAAACTTCAAGGGATTTCACAGAAAATCCGAACTTTTGTTTTTGGTTTGGGCGACCGAAAAGTTAAACTTCAAGGGATTTCCCTGAAAATCCGCACTAGGGAATTTTCGGGATCACTGATTTCAAATCTGCTATTCCAAATATAAGACCACCCCCACCCCGCTGGGTGATATAGGAGAGGGGGTGCAATAAGAAGGTGGTGTAAAATGAAGAAAACTAAATTTAATAATACTGTTGGAAAATATCTGAAACATGTGCAAAACGCAAATAGGAAAACGTTGGGTCATATAGGAGAGGCGGTGGTACAGTAGGGAGGCGTTGTAAAATTAAGGAATACAAATTTAATAGTATTCCGGGAAACGCCGGGTCGGGGCAAGCTAGTTCTTAATATTTATACTGCAGCACTTCACAACTCGTGTCGAGAGGGGTTGTATCTGTATCAGTTCGCTGACGACTTTGTCCTGGTGGCGGAAAATAGCTCTGCAATACTGTTAAGAGAGACCTTACAAAGGGCTCTTAATGATTTCAGTGCTAAGGCAGACACCCTTAAATTAAAGTTTAGTAACTCGAAGATATCCAATTTGCTTTTTAACCACAGGTACGATCTAGATCTAATTTTGGGGGTGGCAGCTTCACTGGAAATGAAAATTGGAACCTTCTCAAGCAGATTTGACACATAGCACCTCGAACCTTGTGCTGTAATGCTCTGGCAAACGAGTTGCCACCATGCTTTAGAGCAGAGGTAATAACTGCCAAAGAGATTCACAGAATTGCCAAGATCTCAAACGATTTTTATCGCAGCATTCAGGATTTACGGATTGATACATCCTAGTTCATGGAGATATTCTAGATCACCTCCACAAACAGTGCGGGGTTGGGAGCTCGTGGTCCATTACAGGATATGCGTTTTCTAGATCCGAGAATCAGTAAAGGGGAAACAAATGAGGACATTGTCACAGCTTTAATTAGGGAAAAAAGAACGGCCCTGCCTCTAGTGGATTCTTCGTGGGCATGGGAGTTGTGTTTACGGAGATGGAGAGGGAATTCATGTACAGAACATGTTGAAGGTTGTCCACCCTGTCCGACGGTACCGTTATCTCATTTCTGAAAATAAACTGCTGTAAAGAATTTTTGCTCCTGGATCCTTCACATGTTTATCGAGTTTATTAGCAACAAATTATCTGATTGTTAGAAAACTGGAAACATAATTTAAATACACTGCCAGCATATTGATTATTCAAGTCCTTGCGCTCGACGCACCGCGATTACCTCATCCGTCGAAGTCATCAGTGAATAAGCTGACGGCTGCATAGTCATAACTGCCGTTCCAGAAGTAATTGTGCGTAGCACACTAGAATACCCCGCGAGATCTGCTAGTGGAGCACTTGCATCTATGATCTGAAAATGAATAATTTTAAATCTGTGTTATTGTTTAGCGCAGATGTCAGTGAATTTCATAGACCCGGCCAAATTTCAGAGCCTAATATATTAAAATTATATATACCCATAAATAGCAAATTTTGCTCTGTTATCGCATGAGTCGTTTAGCAAGGCTTAAATTAAATTAATTTATGAAAATAAAATAAGAGAATAACATTTGTTCTGCTTAGTTTTTTTTAATGGATTTATAAAAAAAAACATGGAGTGGTCAGAGAACCCCCTTAAAAAACCTTAAAGACTACTCGTTTTAGTAGTGTTATAATTACTCCAATTTCAAATTCGGTTTTCCGATTCATTTCATTCATTCATTCACGTTCATGGCAGCATAATGGTATATTAAAGGCGTTGGATTAAGTAGGTAAACTTACGTTATGATATTCCCCTCTTGGTTCGACATAGTTAATGACAGCTCTTCTTCTCGCAAGGTCTCCCATAATCACAGAAATCTTTTCTGTGGGGGCCAAAATTTGTAATGCCATTACGGGTTCAAGTAATCTGGTACCAATTTGACTTAAAATCTAAAAACAGTACGTACAATTTTGAATTGCTAAAATACACAATATAACCTTTTGAACGCAATGTGTTGCTGCAGCCATCAAAAAAGAATCTGCTGTTCCACGACCAATAGAAATATTGTGCAGTTTTACTCGTGTATTTACAACTTGTCCACCAACTCTAGGACCTCTTTCTAAAGCATTTAGCGTACCCTTTTTAATTGCTTGCACAGTCCTGGGACGAAGACTAGTTAAGGTAGCTGCGTTGTCGGGAGAATTATCCAAACTGCCCGGAAATTTAAACGTAACAACAACAATACATGTGATAAAAAATACTTACCAAAAACTTGAGGTATCCCCTTCCAAAAGTGAAATAGTTATCGTTACCGATTGCTTGACGCCAGCGATTTCTTTCTCCGAGATTAAAGTTTCTGTAGACTCTTGCGTAATAATCTCCTTGTAAGCAATTTGTAAAGGACCAAGATCGGCGTCGATTTTATATTCACTAAGAATTCGTGATCTTACAACATCCATGTGTAATTCACCCATTCCTAAAAAAAATTAACAAAATGAAAAAACAGTAACTAAAGTTATCTTATTACCTCCAAGAACTGTTTGCCCTGTCTCTTCATTAAAACTCACTCTCAGGCTAGGATCTTCTCTTTGTAGCTGCTTTAAGGCTCTCTCCAAAGCATTTTGTTGGGACAAACTTGGAGGTTCGATAGAACAAAAATAAACGGCATCAGGAACTTGTGGTCGCAATGACAGCATATCGTACAAAAGTTGATAATTTGATTCATTTTTATCTTTATCCTTTTTACAGAGCATATCCTCAAGTCGTTTTTTTGCAGTTTTGAGCGAAGACATACTGGAGATAAGTAAATCTCCAGTTTTTGTATTCTATGCAAAAATAAAGCATATTGTTTTGCAGAATTTCCTATAGGAGTATGTACAAAGAAAACAAGATGGAACTGGCGAGGTATTAGTGTCTCAACAATTTATTATTATTATTATTAATTTTGTAGGGGTTGCATCAATGCAATGCCCACAAAAGAACGTAGCGCACTCGAGATCGCCTGTACGTCTCCTCAAGGTATACTATCAAAGCACTCTTCACAGAGTTCGACATACACTTTAACATATCCTACGATATGCCATCAACACCAGGCGCCGTCGAAGTTTTGTCAGCCAGAAATTTATTTAAGTTTTCTAGGGTCATATTCAGAGGCACAAAGTTATCAGAGTCTCTCAGTTAAGGGTTCAGAGTTTGGCGGACCGCTTTGGACGTAACTTTGTTTAAGAATTGAAGTGATCTCTCACTGCCATCCGCAATATTGCTTCTTTTTTAGAATTTTTGTGCCTGTTAATGGCTTTCCAGAAACTTTTCATGTTCCCCCTTTTCCCAAGATCCTCAATCAACTCATCCCATAACTTTTTCCCAAAAATTGCATTCTCTTTGTTGTCTTGTCAAGAGAGGAAGCGGTTTCAATATTAATAATTATCCTAATGCCTAATCTTGTTATAATCAGGTTTCAAATTCTAATTACCTTGAGATCTCCGCATACAATAATGTCTCCCTCTTTAGCGTTTGTTATCATTCTATATTCATCCGCCAAAGGCTCGTATAGCTTTCGCAACACTTCTGGTGATGTATCTGGTGAAACCACTCGCATATCCTTTTCCATATTACCCCTTAGGATGCGAACAAGAGTTAGTGGCCCTTTATGTTTATCATGTACTATTTTGAAAACTCTTCCAGCAAAATCTGATCTGAAAATGTTCAAAGTATTATTATAGACATTTTTAATTACAGCTTCATGTAGACTGGCCGAATCAATACCGCTGACCAGTTTAATCAAAGTTTTGCTTAAAATGAACTACACCAGAATACTTCGGCCATGTTTGTCTGTTTAACACAGAACTTAAAAATATTCTCACCCGAAACAGCTATACAACTGATTCCTTTCAATTGGGTGTGGTAGCAATCTTGTTACTGCGTCCATCAGTGGTTGAATTCCAATGTTTTTATAAGCAGATCCTAAAAGAACTGGCGTGATCTGTCTGCTGCAAGTTGCTGCCTTGATCGACTTCCAAATCGACTCGGTTGAAACAACATCGAAGCCATCGGAATTAATTACTTGCTCTGCTAATTCGTTATCTACCTCACATAATTTATCTACTAACGTATTTCTGAGATCGATTGCAATTTTTTTCAACTCTCCACTAACAGGAATCACTGAATAGTCGCGTCCTAAAGTGTTAGGAAGCCACACAATTTCCTCTAAGTTTATGATATCCACAATACCTATAATGCAAAATTTATTTTTCGCCATACAAAATATATAAACAAAATTTGCCTAAAAATTCATTATTTCTTTTCACAGGCCACTGTAGAAGTAGACTGTCGGTGCCAAGTTTTTTTCTAATATCAACCAGACACTGTTTAACATCACTATCTGGCCGGTCCATTTTATTGACAAAAACAATTCTAGGCAAATTATGTCGATCAGCCTGGCTCCATACTGTAATCGTTTGGGCCTCAACCCCTGCCGATCCATCCAAGACCACAACGATGCCATCTACGGCGTATAGTGATTGTTCTACTTCCATGGTGAAATCAATATGGCCAGGAGTGTCTATCAAATTAATTCTAAAAGAATTCATTAGCATTCCTTTTGTTTTGATTCCTCACCTGTAATCTTTCCATGCAAATGTGACAGCTGAACTACAAATGGTTATACCCCGTTCACGTTCTTGCAAAAGGTAGTCAGTAATTGTATTCCCGTGATGTACCTCACCCAATGCTCTTGTCCGTCCAGAATAAAAAAGCATCCTTTCAGTGGTCGTTGTTTTGCCTGTTTAAAAACTCATTATTACTGATATAAATGACTCCCAACTGATCAATAAGTACTGTACATAAATATATCAAATACAGATCGAGCTGGATGAAAATCCAAAATCCACCACAGGTCCTATTACGTAGCACTAAATTTTAATACATTTTCATTAAAGTTGACACTTTAGTGCTTTTGGCGATCTTTGACTTGATATATGGTACCTAATTTCATAAAATCAATATGAAGTACAAAAGCTAACGATCGTTCATCTAACGTACGCTGAACAACGAAAAAGGGCTCACATGATAAGTTTTCGATTTAGTTCGGTATTTTTATTTAAAGGAATGACGATACGTCGTTAAAAAACCCAAAAAACCCGACTGACTCTAAAAAAGAACTAAAAAGATGTAAACAAGACACATTCATACTTAAATCTATAAATATATCAGTACTATTAAAATTGTACTTGCGTCGTTCTAGTTGTATGCTGATAGTGAGTTCACTATCGGTATATTATATTGCTAACATAAGTACTAATGTACCTAGGTATCTAACTCAATATTTGTAATAAACTGACAAAGTAATCATACAGGAAGCTTTTTAAATTCCAGGAAAAAACAAACAAAACAAATTTAATATACATATTAGTTTTTAATTGCATTTTCAACGAATTTTCGAGAGGGCTTAAACACTTTGTTCTCCATGCTGAAAAAGTTGTCGAATGCCAATTTTTCGGTAGATTTCTTTGCCTCATTTGTATCCAAGCATCCATTAATTCCACTAGAAGTTGCCACCTTGAGGTATTTATTTACAACTCCTATTATCTTTTGCGCGAGTTATGTAACTTTGCTAATATTTACCGCAGCAATAAAAAATCCAATCAAGAGTAACAACTTCATAATGCCGGCTAATCTATTAGTTCTGGACTTACTAATTTACGCAAACAAAAAATTTCTCTTTTATGTTTTTATTTTAGGCTTATCAAGTAAACACGTATCTTTGTAAAATTGTTATTAACATAAAATCAATGTTGATATCCATTTTACAGATATTCCGCGACTTTAACGAATTTAAAATGACAATATTATCGTACCGTATTACAGCTGACACAAGCCAAGTAGCAATTATCAGTTAACAGCACCTCTGTGAGGAGCTGTTAACTTAATAGACATTTATGGTTAGAACCGTCTGTTATCCTTTTAACCAGAATACGAAAATCTGTTAATTTTAAGTCTCCAAGCAAATTAGCAGATCAGCTGTAGTTAGCAGCTGTCAGTTCTGCTATGCAGAATAGTAATTTCTGCTATCTGAGTAGATAGCAGGTTAGCAGCTGTTAACTTTTACCTAGAACTAGAATAGCCCCGTATGCCGGTAGAGAAGTTAGGCCCCTATCCTATTGTAATTTTATAAACTTATTTCTTACCTGCATCAATGTGTGCTAAAATGGCAATATTTCTTGTCTTTTCAGAAGAATAGCACTTGTTCAAATTTAAATGAAGAGCACGGCTAATTCGACGTAAAATATATTTAGATATCATTTTGACGCTAAAACCACGGGTCGTCTACAGCAAACACAAGCTTCGCCGGTTATGACAGAAATGCATGCACGAATAAAAAAATATTGGAATTATCAAAGCAACCTTAGAATAAAACACTTAAAGACGTGGCGGGGCGGTAGCCGTGAAATGCCCGAGTTTAGCAAAAAGGTACCGTCTCTTATTAAATGATGCCCGGTGTGAAAGTAGTATACGTAATTACTGAGCTAACGCATTGACTCAACCAATAAGTTCTATTTGGGAATGGGGCCTAAAACCGCCCAATCATTCTGTACCTATTTATTCTTTTTAAGGCGAAATCAGGGAACAAGTTGTCGAGTGCTGTTTTTGGAATTGTCCTAAAACTTTGTGGAAATGTCCCATTTATGGTCGGAACGAGTGAATTAGCTTGTTTTCGCTTGTTTTAACATTAAAAATTGAAAATTTTTTAAAAGGAAAATATTCTGTCAGAAGATATTTTTTGAGAAAGGCAAATTTTTCTTACGAATTATTTTGTGCCGATGTTTTAAAAATTATTTACCATGTATGTACATGAGCGCAAATTTCGATTGTACAAAGCAAGGACGATGCGAATAGCCACTCTGAATTATTTTATATCTCGAAAATGAGACGAGATTGACTTTGATTTTTTCAATTTTTGGTGTTAAATCAAGCTAATATTTGGGAAAGTATTGTTTTCCGTAAACAATACTTTCCTAATTAACTCGTTTCGACCATAAATGGAACATTTCCATAAGGTTTCAGAGCATTTCCAAAAAAAGGAGCATTGGGAACTTGTTCATTTAGGAAAAAAATTTGATCTTAGATTATAGATAGATCTCTCTATAATCTCAGAGTTGGATAAATGCATAACGAACGAAGCCCTGATTCACATGGCATCACATTGGTTGCTTTCAGCATCCGGATGTTAAACGGCAGCAGCTGTGTTATTTATTAAGCGCCCGTGTCATATAAGCGAGTGTTTCAAATATTTTATTTGGTTGCATTAGGTGTAAAGCTATAAAATGGAAAATCCTCGTAAAAGACGAGTTACTGTGAGAAGCACTATAATCGAGTTATCGTCGGAAAACGAGGAAGAGGAAGTGCCAGCCAAGCAACGCAAAACTAGGCATTCTTCAGTTGCCGCTAAACGGTAAGCAGTTTCATAATTTTGAAAACGAAACTTACTGGTTAATGCAGGAAGCCTAAAAGTACTATTAGGAAGGAAGCTACACAAAAAGTAAGATCAAAACTTCCAGGAAAAACACATAAAAGTGCTGGGATCAAGACTAGTAAAAATCCATTTGTTACGAAGCTTAATCATTTAAACGATGAAACTCCAGAAATCTCAAGAAGCCGGATCTCTCCAAACGATTCGATTTGGGCCAAAAGTAGTGATAGTATGCCACTTTCATATCTTATTATATAAATGGTTCAAGCGCCTATTTTTACAGATGAATCTCAGTGGAAAGTTGAGCTGCTTTCGCAGCTTACAGACGTTGACGTGCAATCTGCCAGGAACATTGTAAACTTGTTAGAGGATGAGAACACAATTCCATTTATTTGCCGGTACCGCAGGGACATGATACCAGCAGGAACGACGCCTGAGAGTTTGCGGGAAATAAAGAACACGTACAACAATATCGTTCAGCTCAGAAAAAAAATTGACTTGTCACTGGCTCACTTAGAGAAAGATAACTCCCTTACAGAAGAACTACGGTCTGCTTTCCTTTCTGTTCAATCGATAGAAGAATTCGAATTTTTGGTGAGCTTAAGAGGAATTTTTAAATGCATTTATAACCAATATTCTACATAGTACGGACCTTACAAGCCAGCAAATAAGGGCACGTTGGCAGCCCGTGCAATAAAATTTGGCTTAGAAAAGCATGCTGACAACATTTTGTTTGGGCGTTCGCCGAGAGTAAGATTGGAAGAGCTTGTGGATCATTCACAGGTTGAGCTAGATACAATGGATAAAATTAATAAGTGGATTTGCCACCTTCTTTCTCACACATTCAGCAAGAGTACTGAAGTACTCAGCGAGTTGAGGCAACTGTGAGTATATGTAATCTTTCTTTGCGTAGGGTGTCTTGATTTTCTTAATCTCTCTTAAAACCAGTTACTGCAAGTACTTTACCATGACTAAATAGTAATTATCTAAACTTTCAAAAAAAAATTCCAGACAAAGAAGCGAGAGAATTCTACTTAAGTGCACAGTCGCAAGAAAGATTGAAGAAAAAGACGACGCTCAGAAGTACAGCCATTACTTTAACTTTGAGAACGACGTGAGGTATGTCAAACCTCATCAGACACTAGCGATTCTAAGGGGTGAGAAGGCAAAGGCTCTATCTGTCAAAATAGTCGTGCCGGATACAATAAAACATCGCATGAAGCACTTTGTCGAGAAAACATTTCTCTCGAAAGGTGCCCATTACTCCTTGCGAACTACCATTTTTGAGAAGGCTTTTGAAGAGTGTTTCTCGAAGAGATGTATTTAAAAAGATTTTATTTTATGATCAAAGCTATTTTAAAATGTATATCCTCAGTACAACCATATATCAGTCGTCAAATTCGTTCGAAGTTGCTAGAGAAGGCTAAGTCGGCTTCCTTGGAAGTATTCTCTAGGAACTTAAAACAACTATTATTGACATCGCCTTTGAAAGGAAAGAAAGTTTTAGGCATAGATCCAGGTTTTACCGGTGGATGCAAACTAGCGCTAATATCAGAAACTGCAGATGTTCTAGAAACTTGTGTGATCTATCCTCTTTCTAAAAAAATTGGAGAACCAGAGAAATCTGACAAAATATTGAGAAATATACTAAAAACGCATAAGTATGAATTCTGTTATTTAACGACAAAGCCATTTTAACCCATTTTATAGTTGCAGCATAATTGCTTTAGGGAATGGAACTGGATGCAGGGAAACAGAAATTTGGCTTGCGGATTTGTACGATAGAAGATTGTTAGACAAAGACCACATCAGATATAGCATTGTCTCAGAGCACGGTGCATCGGTTTACTCTTGTAGTGAAGGGGCTAAAGAAGAATTTCCTGATTTGGATATTAATCTTATTAGCGCTGGTAAAGTTCACCTCATACTTTCTAAACTTCTCCTGAAAGAAAAAAACATTCTCAGTTTCCATTGCGCGAAGATTAAATGATCCACTTAGTGAGTATGTGAAAATAGAGCCTCAGCATATTGGAGTAGGGATGTACCAGCACGACATAAATGAAAAACTTTTAGCAGACGCACTAAATGAAGTCGTAGTCGAGTGCGTAAGTTTTGTCGGTGTAGACATCAACACTGCTGGAATTCCAATTCTAAAGTAAAAAAAAAAGCGTACATATAATATAAAATAATAACACAACTATTATTTTTAGACATATCGCCGGATTGACTGCTTCCCGTGCCGAAAAGATAATTGAATATAGGCTGAAAAATGGTCCTTTTCAAAGTAGGTCTGATTTGCTTAAAGTCAAAACAATAGGACAAAAGACTTATACGCAATGTGCAGGGTCGGTTTTTAGAATACTTATTTACATAACGAATAATACTTTCCGTTTCCTTTTTAAGATTTATAAGAATTGATCCAAAAAGCACAGGTGTTGAAGTCAGTAACCCGCTTGATTGCACGTGGGTACATCCCGAGAGCTACGATTTAGCTAAAAAGTAAAAGTTATGAAGAAAAAGAGAAAAATGAGATTTCATAATTTATTCCATTACAGAATTACACGGATGTGCAAACTAGACCTAATGAACACAGGGCAACTGAACTTCATAAACACAATAAAACATTACTCAGCTTCTGTTAATATGGATAACTTAGAAGTAGAACTGCGAACTCCCAAAGAGCGGGTAAGAAATGATTACACTCATAAATTTGGTCTGCATTTTATATGTATTTCAGATAAAAACAGTTTTGGATGCTTTACAAAGAAAGCTTTTCCCGGATTATCGTTGTGATATCCACAAAGAACCCCTCTTCAAGCAGGGCATATGCAAGATGTCTGATCTAAAGAAAGGATGCGTAGTAACAGGTATAGTCGAACCAACAATTTTAACCCTTAGTTACTATCCTATCAGAAAGTGTCCTTATTGCTTACTACGCGTGAATATATTACAGCCGAAATTTTCAATCGCAAGAAATCATTAGTGAAGTCACTCATTTTCTTAGTGGCTGGTTTTGAAAACATGTCTTTGCTAGTAGAGTAGACAAAATTCGATTTCTAGACATTTCTCATCAAAACTCTTCACTTCTTTTTTTTAAACGTGTCCATATATTCCCATTTTTTTTCTTCCCCTAATGTATCCTGTCGTTATCGTTATCATCCAGTGTGAAAACGCCCAAAGTTTGTTGTCAGTATATTAAACAATTTCTTAATATAATAGGAGCTGTAAATAACATCATCCATTTTGGAGCTTTTGTGGACATTGGAGTCGAACAAGATGGACTTATTCACACCAGCAAGATGAATGGTGCAGTTCTTAGTATAGGTGACTGCGTGAAAGTGAGCATCGTGAATGTAGATGAAACTAGGCGGAGGATTGAATTAAAGTTAGAAGGATTTTGTTTTCAGAATTTTTAGTTATAAAGAAAAATACCACTTATTAACTCGTATTGTTATTTTAGCTAAGCACTACTTTTCTCTGAAATATTTTCTGCAAGCATATCCAGCAAAACCTCTACTTTAATTTTGGTTAGATTGTTTTGTTCCTCTAGGGCCTTAATTTTCCGCTTCAGATGAGCAACGCTTTCCACATTTGTGTTATCGCTGGAAAGTATCCAATTACCATCAGTGAACAGAAGTTCCTGATGCCCCATAATCAGGGATGTGCTGCGAAAATCATTCAGTTCTTCCTTAGTAGCTGAACAATGTCGATATCTTTGTGACCGTAATGGAGCTGGCTTTGGCTCAAACTTTTTACTAAAAATTGGCATTTTTGCTACGCTCAAGAAATATCACCTTGCAATGTCAGTTCAGTTCAGTTCCTTTATTCGACTTTTACAAGCGCTTATACATTTTCTCACCTTGCGATGTCACTGCGTTGAATGCATAGTTTTGAAAACCCATAGCAACCCGACTCAAACAACTTCTTACGACAAATGGACTATGTTTGTTTTACCTGGTAACCGATAAACACAGGCTATTAAGGAAGCTCTCGTGACAGTGGATAATGTGTGAACAAACTTTTACTAGTGAAAAACCAAAATCTTTCGAGGAAATCGTAGTCGGCTACGACCATTTGATCAAAATTACACAAAAGGAGCTCGACATCTTTAAAGTAAGGATCCGGTTGATAATGATATTGTTGTTAGAGCGGTGATCAATCTACCTTTTAGAAAGAACAATTTACCCTAAAGGAGGAAGTCACCAAAGCGCTGCAAAAAAACAATGTTTCTCCTATGCCTGGTCCAACGTTGGAAATTCCCGAAGGTGCAGAAATTGCACAAGAACATATTCAATTGACGAATGACGCGATTAGTAATTTGAGACGACAAATAAATCATTTGAATGAGGTAAATCTCTTGAATGGATCTTTAACTATGATTATAAGTAAACATATATAGGAACGAGATACGATCCATATGCTATGGAAAACTTCTCAAGACGCTATAAGTAATTTGGAAAAAGAAATAAGCAACTATCGAACCCAATTGCTTCGACCAACTCCAGTTACAGAGGTAATACATGCAGATTTAGTGAAACATCACCCCGTTTCTTCTCATTAGATCGCAGCTAAATACATCGATTCTGTGAAAGTCCTAGAAAATACTGTAAGGACACTCAGGCGGGAGCTAGGCAAGCAGACTGACATGAATAAGGAGCTTTCTGTAAGTAAACAAGCTCTTGAAAAACGATTAAAGGATTTGGAAGAGGACTATAATGGTTGGTGCCAATGACATTTATGTACCAAATTAATATCTGCTATATTTACAAAAAATTTATAGAACAACAAAGAATTGTTAAGGAAGCAGATCATCGTCAAGCGGCAATTAAAAACTTAAAAAATCGATTAGAAGACAGCATCCGTGTTAAAAACGAACTAGAAAAATCTCTTCGATTGGCCAGTGAAAACATCAGTGATCGGTTCGTCCGAGAGGAGGAGGCGCTTCAGAAAATACAGGAAGCTCTTAGTATTGCAGAACACGCAATATACGAAAAAGACGAAGCTCTAACTAGAGAAAGCGTTGTACGTGAAGAATGCAATGATCTGGCGAAAACGATTGGTCAAGTAATGGAAGACGCCGCAAACAAAGTCGATCGAAACTATGAGCAAATCAAAGCACATCACGAGCAGGAACTTGATGCTTTAAAAAGAAGCAAACAGGAAGTAATAAATATGCCGACATTATTCAAATGCTAATAGATAATTCTAGTTGGAGGCATTCCTAGAAAATCAAAAGAAGTTGACTAACTCGGCTCAAGTACGAGCAAAAACTTTGGAAGCGAGATTGAAAGAAACAGTTCAGCAGAACGCGGTGCTCGAAGCAGACCTACAAGTGGCAACTCAAGCAATTGTGGGTATAGCTTAATAGGAAGCAGTCAAACATCGCCCTTTTGAATACTTTTAGATCGAAATGGAATTAAAGATTGAAGCTATTGAGCACCTTGTCGGCAAGGAAAGAACGCTTAAGAAGTAAGAACAACAAGCAATCGACATTCCTCACTGTTAAGCTACTTTTCAGGTTTTACGAGAATAGAGATGATGAGTTACAAATGTTTTGGAACAATAATAATTTACTGAAGGAGCGGTAACTTTTACCTTCAATTAGACTAATGTATTGAGATCAAATAACATGTTTCAGGTGGAAAGCTGGAGTCGAAGAGGTAACTAATAAATTTCGAATTGAAATTTCTACGCTCAGCAAGGAGAACACAACGTTGAAGGTCGAAAACCAAGAATTAAAACGAAAATTGAACATGAAATAGTTATATTATTTTCAGTTGTAACTTATAGCATATATTAAAATTAGTTATTTTCGTCAGTTAATCTTTCTTCCTGGAAAGAGGCTTGGAAACCAGTAGCTTGTCATTCTGTCTTGACTATCGATCCAGCAAAGTCCTTCGCCCACTATCTTTTCTAACGCTTGCTCCGTTCTGAACTGTGTCCATCTGAAAAATAAGTTTACTGATAAATGCAGTAGGTTTCAAAGAAATTCGTTAATTTTTAGTAACCCACTAATTGCTTAGTACATATTCATATTTAAGGTAAGATGCTGAATCTTTTCCTAAAATATGAATTATTCCCGCGATAAAGAAAGTTTAAAATCTGTTATTGCTTAGTAATCGTTTCAACGATAGCATACACTAGAAATATGTGACCAATTTTAATGGAATAAAAGTAATACCTAAGTAGGACGATAAAACTCTTGAGTGGAATTTAAAGAATGTATTACCAAATTTTAGATGAGACAATTTTCTACAAGAACGGTTTAATACGTTTTTTCTGTACCCATAATCGTTCACGAGATATTATGCTTCAAAGAATCGCATGTATGCAAAAATTTAACATACTGAAATATTTTAGCCGTATTTTTTTAATGTTCCACTTGCCACTACTCTCCTCATACATGCGATACATATTTATAGTATATGCTACCGCCGGTACGAATACTAAGCAATAACAAATTTTAAACTTTATTTATAGTGGGAATAATTCATATTTCAGGAAAAGTTTTCGAAGAAGAAAGAACAACAAGCAATCGACATTCCTATAGTGGGAATAATTCATATTTCAGGAAAAGCTTTCGACATTTGATTTGTACTGGCGAAATTTACTTTTCTTGTTATACTACCTCTTCATTAATAATGAGTTCAAACAATTTTGTGCTGAGTGCGATCATACGTCCAGAGAGGAATGAGTATGGGCCTATTCGAAAACGTCTGTTTGCACTGCAATTGCATCGTTCAGCAATTCAACCTATGAAGCTGAATACTGCGATTGCAATGCAAACAGACGTTTTCGAATAGGCCCTATTATTTGCATCGAATCATGTACTACCTACGACCAACACTGCTTGAACTCTGTAATCGGACAAAACGGGACACCAGAGAGCTACACTTCCACCAACCAATTCAGCCCGAACAAATCCAGTGGTTCCGGTACATATGAAAAATCCAAACTAATTGTGGAATTGACACCAATTGAAAGAAATTAATGTTTTTAATAAAAACAAAAGTGTTAGATTTTTCATAAGAATGTAAGCACTGGATTGTTTTATTTTCACAAGGATAAAAAAAATTTGTGTCGACTTCTGCTTAAGCCTGTTTTCATTAGACCTTACCCTAATCGTTCCACAAGACTATCTACGGTAATACATCCTTTTTCCGTGTTGGAGGCCTCTGTTAAAATAGTTGTCTCCTCCAGGCTCAGTTCTCCAGGAATATACTGAACCATACTTTTCCCTTTACCAACGGAATAAATAGCAAACCTATTCGTTGGAAACAAATGTATCGTAAAAAATAACTTTCAACATGCCAATTTTACCCATTTCCAAATATTTTAAGCTTTCTGGCAGCCATTAGTATATCTTCTTTTGAAATCTCCTGATGAATGGCTTTTTGACCTCTAGCTGCAATTAAGCGTTTCTGTAGCTCTTCTAATTCCATCAGACCCCCTACAGACCCGATCCATATATAACTACCGTCTTGCAATTGCCCTTTAATTGCTTACCGGTTTTCTGGTTTGCGGCCAAGCATACTTCAACAACCTGCACACCCAGCTCATAGTAGAAGTCTCCAATCCCCAGCACGCTCCAGAACCCCTTTCCAGAGGCCAAAGGATCCACTCCAATTGCTGCACACATTTCCTGAAATTGACGACGGAACTGGGAATTCTTGCGTATATCCTGCTTGTGCTTAACAGCAAAATCCTCCAATTTGTCTCGAAACAGTTCCATTTGCTTAGTCATTTGCTCCAGCTGGTTTTCTTGAATAACATTCCCCTTATCTTTGTACTTCTCTGCCTCCAGCTGCTGCTGTTGAATTGCACCCAAACCAGCCCTTCGACGCATTGTATTGTACTTAATCGAGCCAATGGCAATAGTCGATGGCAAAAATCGCAATCAGTAATAAGCACGATATTAGAAAGACAAGATATGTATGTTGGATAATATTTTGACAGTTCACAACTGTTGGAATTGACGTCACTACGTAGGCTTTTACATGAAAACTTAAAATATAGGTATCAAAAGACAATAATTTCGGCAAGATGATGTAGTCATTATATAAATAAATAAAAATTAATATATTTTAAAAACTTTCCAGCTGCGAGGAATCTATGTAACTGAAAAAAAGGCAATTGTGTTTATGCAGAGTGATTAAGTTTGGAAATAAAAGTATTTAGGCTAATACTTTTGTACATAATTCAGCACTATTTCAAAGACCTAGTCCGTGATTGCTCTGGGTTTAACTTTACTATGTCGATGTAGAAAATGATTATTAATTAAGGGAATAACTTCCCAGCAAAAATTTACTCTACGTGGAAAAGTCACCGTGGTATGGTAGTCAGTATCCAATAAAAGAGAAAGAAAATTTACCGGAGTGTTTAGGTCTGTTCCATACCCGTCCTGTTCTAACATATAGGAACTGAACACACGGTATAGAAAAACCACTGATCTATACTATAACTGGATAGGGAATGGGCTTGAATTGCTGTGCGCACAGTCGCCATGTTTGAGAGGTCAGAATTCCAGCAGGAATGACAGTGGTCATATCAGCAGCGTTTGTTTAAGTTTTTTGCGAGTTCGTGTTTTTCATTATTAAAGCAAGTGCAATGTAATTTTAATTACATTCTTTAATGAAATGTAATATTAGCAATGGTGCATACGTGTGTGTATTGCGGTGAGCGCTGTCATTCCCGTACTATAGTGAATACAGCGCGTTCACTACATGGAAATATGAACTAAGCACGGAACGGCTGTAAGCCAGGTTTAGCGTACCACATTCCCTGATGTGTTAGAATTGGCTGTGTTCGTATGGTCGCTCAGTGCAGGCGTAAATATGAAGGCATAATCAGAAGGGGGCTTACAATTTAAAATTTTCCGAAGTTCCTGCCATAATGTCTATGTCCCCCTTAACATATATTTACACGCTGCCAGTCACCTCTTGCTCTGATTCTTATTTAGCTCTCCCTCATGAACGTTGTTGCTGTTCTCCTCTAGGCAGCTCTCATTAGATGGTCGCTCATGTACAGGGTTCATACTCGCTACGCTACAGCCTTTCCGTACTTAGTTTGTGTTTCTATGGTTCACTATCCAGTGATTATATAGATCAATGGTTTTACCCGATAAAACTGGCAGATTATTAAAAAAAACTGGGCGCCCCACAAATTTTAATCACACCGAGCGGCTTTTAAAACTAGAACGACTGTAATTTTCATACGTATAAAATAAACACTTATTTGTTCGGAACACTTGCTGCTAATTGCTACTAATCTTTCAAACTACACTTGCACCCGCCGTGAAAATAGTTTTTAATATCACAACATTTGGCCGCAATTCGGGAACTGTCATGAGTTCTCATTTTACTCCATCTCATAAAGCAGAGAAGTTGTTAATAGCTTCGAACCACCCTGTTAGCGTCAAAATTACTGAAAACCTCGTAGTAGAATATCGCGGTATTACCTATGGCGAAACAGAACTGCTCTCGAATAGAACTATATACATGTCAGTTAAAAATACTGCCTAGCAGCCTAGCTACAATTGAATTGGGCCTAGGGCTTAGTAATCTCAAGCTGAAATTACTAAAACAATATATGCTTCAATAAATGTATGTATGAAGTACATATATAGATGCATATTCATATTATTCGCATATTCTAAAATTAACTACAAGTAATGTACATAGATGTTGTTTCTCCACTCTTCTCAATAACTATAAAAATAATGTGGCACCTAGCTTTTTAGTCGCTCTTTTCCATTTTTTTAGGTTTAATTTATTTGGACATTCGGGAATTTTTGAATAAATCGATTGCTGAATAATTTACTGCTTAATATAGGAAGGAGGTATGCAGTAACATTTTTTCAATATCAGTCAACTCATTTGGTATTCCATTGGTAGAATGAATAATATCAACTGATATACTACTTTTCATTGAATAAAAATTTATTGCAACAATATTACACATAACTTTTAGCGTATAATAGGAAATATCTTATTTTTCGCTTGTGTTCTTAAAGCTTTTGATTTATGATTAGCTACTAC
The DNA here is from genome assembly GCA_947538895.1 of Neoitamus cyanurus. Taxonomy (NCBI): domain Eukaryota; kingdom Metazoa; phylum Arthropoda; class Insecta; order Diptera; family Asilidae; genus Neoitamus; species Neoitamus cyanurus. The sequence continues at coordinate 47,308,835 of OX384542.1, forward strand.
AGCTTCTTTCGGAGTGAGCCCTTAAGGATTTTATATGTTTGCTTGTTTGTAAGATAACTGATGGCGGCAGCAGCTGTCGTAACACCAGTAATGTACCACAGTCCATGTAGAACAGGATGATCTAAAAAAAAAACATTTAATTTTTGCTTTTCTGAGAATGTCAACAACACCTATATAGTTCCAAATAGGGGCACCTAAACTTAAGCTAATAGTCAACAGTTGTACGGCCGTATTCACCTTGCTGATAAAAGTGGGTTCCAGCTGAGCGGTTACATGTGTAGCGTCAAAGTACCTCGTCACTGTTTTCTTGAATAAAAAGACAATTGGTTATTGTGAACTGACGGAGCAATTATTATCTTTACCGGTGGTGGGAGACTTATGTATCTGATTGCAAATCCAGCCGCAACTAGAAATACGTCCCGGAACAGCACCATGGCAGTAAGCCAAATAGGGAGTAGCTCACAGTAGCCCAGTGAAATTACGAGAGAACCAACTAAAAGCTTATCTGCCAGAGGATCCAGAAATGACCCGAATTTACTAGCTTGCTTCGGCCACTGTCTAGCAATCAGACCATCTAACTGTAGAATGTGTATAAATTAGCAGTTTTTTTATATAACTTAAATTACTTTACAAGGTCTGACATTGCAGCCACAATAACTAGACTCATTGCCAACGTGAATTCGTTTTGTATGATTACATATCCCACATAAGGCCCCAGAATTCCGCGGCCAACAGTAAGCAAATTCGGTATCGTCAAAATGTTCTCGCGCTCAATAACTTCTTCCACCTTCTCCCTGACTTTTTCCTTAACTTTTGTCTTCTTCTCACGGATATCTTTGACCAGGATGTTTTTCCTCTTAATTAAAATATCACGCCTCTTCTCAAGAGCGTTTTGAAGAATTTGTCGTCCTTCAACGGCTTTAATGTGCATGGATTCCTCCTTTTTAAGGTCTGAATACAGCCTTGTTGACAGTGAATACACTCCATTCGACAGTTTTGAAGTGCATAAGAAACTCAAAGCATAGCTGTGATTATATATTCTTTCAGAATGTAACTTCTGCAAGGTCTTGTTACATATTCTAAACCTAAAAAGGCTCTTGCAGACTATTGGGGTCCACATAACACTTCTGAAAGAAGTGCTGCTATTTAATCATTTATAAAATTACACACTTGGCAACATACAAAATAATGGTATTAAAATAATGGTATTTAATGGAAAACTATATAACAAAACGCCGGTTAAATTACTGCAGGGGAATATTAATTAACCCATCCCATCACCTATAATAGTGTTCCATGTTTTGACTTTTCTGACGTCCAATTCCAATTTCATTTCTCGTCATTCCAAAACGTCACGTTCTATTTAGATTGCTTTTATATGTCAGATAGTTTTGTCTTTTAGAACTTAGATGACGCTGATAATTAAACTATTGAGATATAAAAGCTGCGTTCGATTGCCGTTGCATCAGTGATCCGACTCAGTTTGCTTAGTTATATTATAGGTACTTAGAGTATTAAATTGTCAGGATAAATTAATTAAAATAATTCTTGGTGGAAAAGTTCAATTTTGCTGTTAGGGAATTGTGTTGTCTGACTGATATACTGTAAAGTCTCTTTAGACCTCAAGTTAAGGGTAAAAACACGCGGTTTTAGCATATCGTGTTGTTTTTTATAGAACTAAGTTTTTCAGTGTCTCATCATGAGAGTTTTTAAAATAAAAGACCCAAAGATAGATCTTGTGAAAATCTAACAAAGCTGGGAGTTGCTGCGGAGGCCGAGGTAATGCGTATGAGGGCTAACGGTATTAATTGATGTTAACAACGGTATTGATGACGTAAGTAGCGGAATATAGGGAGGAAAAAGGAGTCGTAGAGTGTCGAAAAGTAGTGATTAGTCCTTCGAGGAGGTATCGGATGGGAATTCAAGGCAGGCCCCCATAGAATCCTTCGCCTTCGCCGCCGCTGCACAACTATTGAATCCATGCATTCATATGGGAGCTAACCCATAGCCGTCGCAACTTCAGCCCGTTGCGAGAGAAAAATTTAGAGGAACCTTCAATAATTTCGTTGAGGCAGTCCTTCGTGAGAGAGCTTTGCTGAGAGGGCTTTGACAAGTTGGGATTGGCCAGTTGGGATTCGTTGAATCAACTGTTTATTTGACAACTAAAGGTTTGAATTTGATATCTGTGAATTATTTTGGTGATTTTGTAATTATTCGGTTTCCTGTTTCTTCGTTTGGATTTCCTGGAGGGTGCCGAGTCTTTCCCGAATTCATTAGTCTAGTTTCTTGACGAATTGGTACTAAATTTACCTTGTTAATTCACCTTCGGAGCATACTGCGCCAGTTGACGGTTGGTCTCGAATTGTCATAAACAGCTGAGCGGTGGCGGATGCTTCGAAGGATTCTATGGGTTCGGGTCGCTCTTGACAGGCTAAAAAAGCATTAAGCTCTCAAAGCTCTGCGTCAAAGGCGAAGGGCGAAGGATTCTATGTAGGGGCTTTTAAAACTCCTGAAATTGAGGAAGGTCACAGAGTGTCGTTTGTATGCGTTAACGTAACATTAAGGTACTAGACGTTTTTAGAGAGTTTAGAACCATAAGAACGGATGGAAAAAAAACAAGAAGAATTAAATGAGGCTATAAAAATATTTATTCAGTGACGAATTACCAGATAAAGTAATACTAGAGTATACCTCCTTCAAGGTTCACCCCTATATCCCTAGGGTAATATGGTGCTTTAATTGCCAAAAATTTGTCACAAGCCGTCAGATTGTAAACAACGGAAAGGGACGTGTTTGAATCGTGCCTTGAGTCATGAGGAGAAGAAGGGCAGGTCTACGTCTAATCTGAATTGCGTGGAAAAATTCTATAATAAATTTTACATGACGGCTGTTTTCATAAACGCCCTACAATCGCAGTATTCAGCTTGAAGGTGTAGATTGCTGAATATAGCCCAGGTAAAATAGACAAAACAAAAACCGATCTACGGACAAAATCATAGTGGAAATTTGCTTTCGGAATTTTGCTTATTTGGGCAATAGAAATATTCTCTCAAAAGTCTTAAACCAAATCATGTCGGCGTTGTACATGCACGAAGATCAAAGGTCGCGAACATCGTTTTTCTCGATTATTTCGCAACTATTAGTTTTACGTGGATTTTCGTTATTATAAAATTTATTCCTCATCAAAATCTACATATAAGTGGTCTTATACAAAATTTACGTACGACCAATAGTCCTCGAGGTATGAGGCTGAGAAAAGGTGGAGCACGTCGCATACTCCACTGTACAATTATGCATATGCAAGGTATAGATCTCAGGTAGATCTCAGCAGCAAAAAAAAAGTGTGGCGGGGAGGAGGTCATCTCAACCGTTTACGATTTACAGGGTGATTCATAAATTTGGGAAGCACATTATTATTTTAGTTTCATCTTCTGATCTACTCAAAGAAGCGATGGCAAACAACTACTATGTATCTCAATTTGCTTTATAAATTGCCACCAACATTGATCTACCTCTGCCACTGTAGGTGCAGTCACTTGCGACAGTGAAACAATTTTCCAGATATTCTCAAAATTCAGGTTTTCCCACATTTACTCCGAAATTCATGCAATCAATATACCTCCTTTTTATTTTTATTAAATTGCCCATCTCATTAAGTATCCGGGGAGGGTACAACTTGTCCAGGTAGAGGCTCTTATAAATACATAGGTGACCGTGGTTTCATGTAACTTCAGGTCTAACCAGAGTGGCCTTAACGTAACATAATACCCTGTCAGTTGACAATAGGGCGACCAGATCTGATTTCCGGTTTAAAGGGGCATTGAAAATACGGGACAGGCCGTTTTTTTTATTAAAAATCAACAATAATTTTTTTTATTACTAAAATTTGCCATAATCAATTGAATAACAAATAAAAACCAATAATTAATATTAAAAAACACAGCAATTTGTAAATAATTTCAAAAAAATATGTGGAAAAATCAACAAAATAAAATAATAATCAACTAAATAAAAATAACCTATACATTTATTTATACATATAAACTTTGGATCTCTTAATGAAATAAAATACCATAAAATCAATAATTAATATTTTAAAACATCAATTTGTTACTTATTGGAAAAAGGACGCTAAATTTCTTATTTATGGTATGTGTATTTTTGACTCGACTTCGCTACCTGTAAAATATAGTCGCGTTGTTTGTTTAGGTCCATTTAGGTTGGTCTCAAATACTTTTATTCCCATTCGCACTTCACATTTTTTTATGTTACTTTACGTTACGACTCTGGCGACACCACGAGAAGCGCAGCCAATATTACCTGTTGGGTTATTTCGTGTATACGTAGCCATTATCGGTATGTCGTTACTCGTACTAAATAGTTACTCATACTTACTCGTACTAAAGCAAAGCGAGTGGTCAAGCCGCGCGCGAACTATATACATATGAAGGGAAGAACAACTTTTGTCACATTTTTAATTTTTTTCAACTGCCAACGCAGTCTGAATGGTTATACCTGTCGCTATGTTCTGTCAAAAACAACAGAGCAATAACATCCATAGTCTCCGAGCTTTCATGCTTTTAAAATATCGATACAGGGAAAAAACATACAATTTCCGGACCGTTCAGGAAAAAAACAACCGTTGTCCGTGGTCGACTGTGACAAAAGTGGTTCTTCCCCTGATCCCTTCATATGTCGTGTAAATTCCATCAGTTTTGGTTAAGTGATTTGAATCACGATGAATATCGGGAAATACCCTAGAATAGGGCACACATCAGACTATATAAAATATTAGTTTATTATCTAATATCGCAGAGTATAAAAGAAGAGCTCATATATTTTTAAAACTTAAAAATTAATAAGAAAACAAAAGCCAATGTGGCTGAAATTTAAGAGTGCTACAGTAATGATAATACCAAATATCATAATTTAGTTTGGAAGACACTTTTAAGAAATACGAGAATGGGAAAAATGAAAGACCAAATTCCTCTTCAATAGTAGGTAACTTTAATTAAAAATTCAGCTTCACCAAGTACTTGTGGTAAAATAAATATAGGTAGTACTCGTAGCATAAATAACACTGCCATAACACTTCAGATTGAAGCGACTGTATCTAATTGTTACTAGTGTACAAAACGGGTGTCTATTTATCCCTTTAATCAAAGAAGTTTTATACTACGCCTGCAATGTGTCACTACTTTAAAAATTTCAAATGGTCTAAATTATTTTTATTTATAAAAATTTAACAATAAGACTCCTCTAAATATCTTGCAATTTGTTATTGAAGTTATTTGAACAACAAAGTTACTACTAACTATAATATTGCTTAATGATTTTGGTCTCGGTCACTTGTAGTTCATTTCTTTTGCAAATCAATAACGCCTAAAGGTTTATTGGTAAGATATTATCAACAGCTAAGATCCAAAAAACTGAATTAAGACTTTGGAAAAGGATACAACTCCTTACATTCTGTTATACTTATTATACATTATTTTAAATAATAAAACTGAAATCAATTTAGACATTTTGGAAGAAATATTTTGATATACATATTTAATGTTTTACTCCTCTCTGCTTACTTTTCTATTTTTTAGTTGTACTGTTACTACTGTTAGTTGATATGAAATTTAAAAATTTTTAATTCCCGCATTGTGAGTTATAGAATTGTAGTTAGAGTTGGAAAAGCAAATATTAAACGTTTCAGAAAATGGAGTTTTGTTCCATAACATAAAAGTGCACATATTTGAGATTTTTATGCGATTGTGTCTTTTAATCTCATTCTTTTCAAATTGAAAGCAGTCAAATTTTCATACGAAAGTATACAGTTAACAGCATAAATAATAATCGGTAATATTTCTTTTCCGTTCCCGATAGATCAAAAATAAAATCACAAATGAATTACTAGTCAAAGGGATTTTTCCTTTCTTATAAGAGTAACTTAGTTAGGCCTTCGTATTTTTAATTTTAGAATTTTAAAATCTCACGAGAACATAAACCGCCTTTAATAGAATAATGTGGGGCGGCCATGGATGTGTTAGTTTTCAGTCACCCTAAGACCCTAATCGAAATAATATAAAAACTTAAATGTAGCAACATTTCTATATTTAAAGCGAAGATTCGGAAAGCATGTTCTCAGTGAGGCAACTGAGACAACATTTTGAGCAAGTGATTCAGTTGACTTAAGGGGTATTGCGCTTTGAACGTCATTTTTGGAGCAAGATTTTAAGATTTTTTTTCTCAGAAACTACAAATTATATATTGATTTTTGTTTTTGTTATTTATTAATACAAGTCTCTGGTAGCAAAATATATTTTTTTACAAAAAAATGCCAGCTGTCAGAGCTGGTCAAAGGAGAGATGTTTTTCGCGAAGGGGTTAACGGCGCCCATGATTGCAGCCCTCAGAGACGTCTGAAACAAAAAATTCCAAGTTGTTGTTAATTTGTACCCTATTGGTTATCGCCTGAACCAGGGAAATATTGAAATTTGCAAGTTATACAAATTTAAAAAAAAGTTCGATTTTTGGGTTTTTTTTCGAAGTAAATGTTGGATTAAACAAAAATATTTGTCGTATAAACAAAAATCGAGGTTCCGGCGATAGCGGCTAGTATAAGGATGATTCCGTCTAAATTTGAAGAAAATCGGTCAAGTAGAACTTGAGATATCGTGGGCGCCGTTTTGAGAAATGCTGTTTCGAGAAAAACGCGATTAAAGTTTTGGATTAAGATAAAAACGTGACTGAATGAGCTCGCCGCTCCAACTTTGAGGCATCATAACTACGTCAATTTTATGAATTTTTGAAAAATTCGTTTTGGAATACAATCTTAAATATGTACATTAACAATAGAAATATTAAAAAAAAAAATTTCAATTTTTTCATAATTTCAAAACGCAATACTCCCTTGGTAGGCCCCGATAGAATCCGGCAACGACAAACGAAGCGTCGCGAGCTTGAGAGCTTAAAGCATTTTGAGTCCGGCTCTCTCTCTCTCACGCCGGATTGCCGCAACGAAATAAATCTCTCTCTCTAAAATTTAGAGGAACCTTCTATATTTCGTTGCAGCAATCCGGCGTGAGAGAGAGAGCCGGACTCAAAATGCTTTAAGCTCTCAAGCTCGCGACGCCTCATTTGTCATTGCCGGATTCTATGGGGCCTGCCTTTAGTGTTCGTTGATGCAAAGTGAGAAATGGATAACAATAAAGTACCCAGATAATTAAAAACTATCACTTATACCTGCAATTAACTTACTTTTATTAAGTTTTCGTAAATAAAAGCTTATTCTGAAGGTTCTCATAACTTAGCATATCACTGAGACAAATGAAAACAGAAAATCTAACTCAGATGTCTCAGTTGCTTAAAAAGCGCGTTCGTTTTGGTTGCTCATTGTGAAAATGAGACGATTTATAAAAATGCCGCCTGAGTGAGCCAACAAAGAAATTTCACCTATTTCACTAAAAACGTGCTTACCGAAAGGCCCTAATATCTTAATGAGAAAGTGATTACCGAAAGGGTCTTTGTTGGTTTTCATGTATTTATAGTAACCAATTCTTCCGGTACATAAAAGTTATTCAGGATATAAATCAATGAACCCCCGTCCCATACGCATTATTGTTTCTTCGCTTACCAGGCTGGATTTATTGTATATTGGCCAAATATTAAAACTTGCTAGTCAAATAACCTTTATTTGTAAAATATTGAAGTACCGTTGTTTTTACCGCAGAGTTTGCTATGTATTTGAGTTTGAAATGCACATTGTAATTTTATCAGTAAAAATTAATTTGGATGCCAAATAACAGAAAAATATTATAGAACATTGAATAGTCTAATGAAAAATTGACATTTGTTGGAAGAACATTTTAAGTAAAACTATGCTTCTAGAGTGGACGTATTTGCTAAGATATTTTTGTTTTGCTAAAATCATGTTTTTAAAGAAATTAAGCAGTTATTTATATTTTAAGGCCTAAGGTTATATTCATGCATGCATTTATATTATAATTTTAAGGCTCTATTGCTTACGTCATTTAAAGTAGGTACCTTTTTTTAATAATCTCGCTAATCTGTAATAAGAAATGCACATAATTATTAAATTTATCTTCCGGAGAAAAATGGTCCAAAACACTTATAAAGTGTTTACAATGTGCTAAAAAACAACTTTTATTTAGGTTGGGGGTAGTTTATAGTTTTATTTGAACTGAAAAAAGAAGTGATGTTTTTTCGCCTATAAACTCTCCCCAAATTAAAATAGTTTCCCAATACCTGATAAAGTATTAATGCAACTTTATTTACTTCACATGTTTTGGTATCTTACATAACTTTGCAATTTGCGCATAGAATAGCCTAACAAATTTTCGATTAGAATACAAACAGTAAATATGTTAATAAAATTGTCTATAATATTAAAAGCCTAGCTAGTTGTAAAGCGATAATTGCCTCGGGAAAATCTCGTGACTTGTGTCAACTGCGCTTCTAAATTTGTACCGAAGAAAGGTTGTAACGTTCTAAAACTAACGTTCATTTATAAAGGACCATTACTAGTCTCTTTATCTTCTCCAATTTGGCCTAGTCATTTGAACATGAATAAAAGGTTTTGATAGTTCTTCTGAGACCTAAACCTTTAAGAGAGTTATAAAAATAGATCGTAGGAGCTAAAAGTACTTGCGATTCTATAGTTTCGAAATTTTAGCTACGGCTTAGTATCTAGAAAACCTTTTGACGCTTATTTATAATCCTATCGCTGACCTAGTGTGTGACTGTGTGACACACACTCCACTTCGATTCTTAGATTAAGCACAATTTACATAATCTTAAAAATTAGTACCACAGTCGACGTGATTTTATTTGTTTCGTCCCTACTTACATATATATAAATATTTTGTGTGCGCAGCATCCGTCTATAATTGCTTCATTGCTCTAGGTTATATCCTAGTTAAATTTATTGTTTTTGTCAATTCTCGTTAGCCGAGTCGCTGCGCGTCTCTTGAAATTACTATTAATTACATATAAACTATAAACACTGTCGTCGCAAGTCACATTTGCTTTGTAGGGTCATAGTTCTACATTCGAGTCCATTGATAGATCTATTGTTTTGGAAGTATTAGTTAAATGGCATTCTGTTTTCAACATCCACTCGAAATCGCTTGTTGTAGCCTACTCAAAATAATAGCAGCATTTACAGAATATATTAAAAAGTAAGTATACCTGATGCATTGAATATACTGCGAGCACAACTAATACATGCATTATGTTATGCGAATTCAGATATAAGTCTACACTGCCTGGAAACCATTTTTCCGGTATATGCATAGCACCAATAGCCCCACCAAACACTGACACTGCATCCTGAAAGTTTCAAATTTTATTAAAAGGTATTAATATCTTTTGAACACTATGCTCTACCTGAAGGTAAACATGGGTTAGAGCAGCTGGATTACCACCTACGTATCCAAAAGTCCTAAAGAGTGCGAGAACCACTCTCATAGTGAAGGGAAGTACAAAACATAATCTCCTCTGCCAAGGCGAACTTGCCGTCATTGCCTAAAAAATGTGTGACATAAATTTCCGTGTTTCTATTAATAAGCAAATTTAGTCGATTTTCGCAGATGAACATATGTGGATAAAGGACAATGAGCATTTTTGATCTACACACCAACATTATGAAATGCATATCATCGAATAATAAAATGATATATATATGTACTTTAAATGTTATTATGGTGGCTTAACTCTAAGTATGGGAGAGTTCGGCGATTTAAGATTTTTAGGTAAAGTTTCGTGAATTATTCTTTAACATACTGGAAATATATGTACTCCAAGCATTATTCTCTAGTAGATACTCCAAGCGTTGATTTTTTTTTAATTTACGAAAATATTTTACATAAATACACTCTTTCTTTTTGACACCCAATGTACATATCTTGAAGGTTAAAAAAGGGAAAATACACTGAAATGAAGAACTAACGAAACCATCCACGGCCGCTATTATAACCGGGCATTCTAGGATATGCCCTATTGTAAGCGGACGCAACCTCGTTGAGGATGTCTCATGTAGATATGCCCCTTTGTCAGGAGGCGTCCTGACCCGGACGGTGTTCCGGGATAAGTTGATGTCGTATTTGGGGCGGTTGACTGTTTGCCAGTGTTGTCTGAGGAAGAATGAGCTGGCGATCCATTGTTTCTGGGCTACTTCCCGAATCACCGGAACTTAGGTCGGCAAGTTGAAACGATTGACTAGTGTGTGATGACATGTTCGGAGGGTAGACGATGCGGGCGGCTGCCACTCTGTTTTCGAAACGTCTGTATACATAGAATCTGGTTCAATGTGGGAGTCGAGCAATACGATCACAGATCTTTTTTTTGTGTACTTCCAAAGGAGTAGTGTAAATGACTGAAGTCTGGTCCAGGATCGATAATGGTTAGTCAGGTGATAGACAGAGGGTCGGAAGTTGGAAACCTGAACGAGCCACCATCTGAAATCCCCTGTTTCGTACTAGCGTTGTGCCTGGTCTTGGAAGCGTGGTCCGCAGCTTTTTCAGAGTGGAGTGGTGCGGCGTCCTCCAATCCACCCAGTTTTTTGCCACTATTTTCGCTATTGCTATTTCCGCTCGGGTGATGAGGTCAAACAGACCCGATTCTACCCAGAGAGCCTGGTTTGGGGTTGATGGTAGAGTCCCAAAAGCGGACCTAACAATTCTGTTGATGGCCGTGTGGATAATTGCGATATTCATATTGGTGGTGTTGGCGATGACGGACAGGGCTTAGTTGGTATATCCTCTAACGTTGTAGTCGTAGCGATATGATGTGTCGCATGGAGTGGAGTGTTTCTGGCTGCAATAGTCCTGACAAGATTATTGATCTTCCGCACTTTGGCCGCAAGCTTGTTGATGTATGTGGTCCAGTTGGGTTTGGTGGTGAAATTCAGTCCCAGCAATCTGATCTGGTCCATCTTCGTTACCGTCTGGTCGCCGATTTCCAGCTACCGAATGTTTGGCCGTCTTTTGCTGGAGAATATGATAATCTCGTTCTTCTCCCGAGGAATTATAGCGCCATTTCAATAAGCGCTCTGCGGAGTACTTCCGCTGGCTGTGGGCCAGTCGTTGTCAACAGTATGTTGTCCGTGTATATGTAACAGTGTAGTCCGTTAATGTCCTATAATTTTGGAAGGAATAATGCGAGGTAAGTGTTGATGAGCGATGAGGAAAGTGGAGACTACCATTGGCAGTGACAAGCTTCTTACGGATCGGTATGAGGAATTTATATATATTATATTTATATTATATTTATATTTTTCGAAATTTGCGGAAAGTGCTTTTCCTTAGCATAAGTTTTTAAAGAGACACGAGTCTCTCTTTGAAGTTATCAGGGGCGACTTTAATCATCCGATAAGACATCTTGTCAAGTCCTGGTACCGATTCCTTGCACTTGTTAAGCGAAACACCTAGTTCGTGAAGGGATATCGGGAACGACAGATTTCTATCTGGATCAGGGGATCTGCCTGTCCGTGAAGTGCCATGTGGACTTTGCCTGGATTTGCTCTGGGCTGAATGAATTATCGTCGAAGTAACTCGCCCACGAGTGGGCCAGTCTAAAAAAATCCTGTCAACCGTCAAATTAGCAAGTAGGCTCGAGGGCCTATTTCCGGAGATAGACTTGCCTTGACTCCATGCATCAGCTAAACCAAGGTTAGAATCTATTGTCTTAGCGAATGTAACCCAAGATTGTTTTCTCGCTTCCTTGGTTTCTATTTTGACTTTGATAATTTTCTACGATAGTCATGCAGGTTATCTGACGTGTGATACCTTTTTTTACCAGGCCCTGATGGTTGAGAAGATACTAGCGTTCATCCAGACTGGTTGTGTCTTGGGTTTCGGACTGGAGACGGGCATGCAGGCCGCCGCCGCGCTGTAGCCCTGATGATCTTCGTAGCCTGTGTCGCCTCTGTTGATGTTAAGTGAAGATGGGCGAAAGCCGCCTTTGTCTCAATTGCCTTCCTATACAACTTCCAGTCAGCCTTATGTTCCGAAAACTTGGAAACCGACTTGGCCACAGCTGTTCGAAGGCCGGTATGAATAATAATGGGGTAGTGGTCGCTACCCTCTGGATCGTTGTGAACGAGCCAACCGAGACGTGGGGATAGGTAAGATGGAGCAAGTGTAAGATCAATTGCAGGTTGTGTGTCAATATGAGCCAAAAAGGTGGGTGAACCGGTATTGAGAATGCATAGGCCTCGATCCTCGATTCAAGCAGCCGCCCTCTGGAGTTCCAATGGTCAGAGCCCTTTAGGGGACTATGGTCATTGAAGTCCGCACCATATATGGTGTTTTCAGGCGGCTGACTAGCTAGAGCCATCAGGTTTTGGGCCGAAACCTCCACTGGATCCCCTAGGTAAAACTTGGCTATTGATAAGGGTTGTGGTCCGTTAATCGAGGCTGCACAAGCTATCAGATCAGTGTTTAGGGTTAGTTCCACAGCAGGGAGGGAGTTGTGAAGCAAAATAGCCACAACACCATGCCTGTGCTCTCTCATTGAGTAATATCCAAAGTAAGAATAGGCGCGCCGCCGTTCAGGCTGATGTTCCATCAGGACGTGAGTCTCCTGAAGGAGAATTATGTGAGGTTTATATTGGGTAGTGAAGAGTTCAAGACTTGGGACGCTGTTATATCCCTAAACGGGGAACGAGAGGTAGAATTACCGTTATTGTTCATGATAGATACGCTAGTTTACCGAGGGTCTTCCCCATCGTCGAGAAAGGCGGGACAGAGGGGATTGACGTGATATCTGTATCTGTTTCCATATACTCTTCATTATCTATTTGGTTCCGGTTTTCTAGTGATGGGCCTGAAATTGCAACAACCTCAGAACCATTACAAGGAATGCCTAGAACTTCTACTATTGACTATAGTTTCCTTGCTTTCTGGGATAAATTGTAGTGATGATAGGATAGGATCACTATTATTATTCATTATTTTTTTCTTTTGTATAATATTTGTTTTGTTAGTTGTTATGGTATTTTTAGTAGTCAAGGTCAGGGCGGAGGCGCTTACCTCTTGTTTTGAGCGGCTGACTGCCCTCAGGGTTGCTGTTATAGACCCCAAAGCTGGCATGCCAGCGTTGTGGATGTTGTTGTTGTTGGCTTTTTTGTTGCCATCTACGATGGAGATATCTTCGTTGCTCTTGTTGCTGTTGTTGTTGACGTCCTCGCTGTTCTTGATCTTGTTGTTGTTGTCCATGTTGTTGATGTTCTTGATTTTTATGTTGTTATTGCTAACTTCTTTTTAGTTGTTCCTGATATTAGTTCTGGTGTTTTTTGTTTTGTCGTTCACGTTATTTTTCGAGGTCATTTCTGCATAAGTGGGTTCCGGACGGGATTTGTAGATCTCATCGAACTCTTTTCTGACCTCAGAAACAGTATATTACCGGAGGGTCTTAATTTTCACGACTTCTTTTTTTTCAGAAATTGGGGACAATCCCGGCTAGTGGATGGATGAGAATCATCTTTGCAGTTTACACAGAACTCCTTGGTTCATTATACAGGAATTTGTGGAGTCGGGACTCCACATTTTCCACAGATGGTCGTGGTTGACTTACACCATTTGGAAGTGTGTCCTAATATGTAGCAGGTCCTGCATTTCATCGGGTTGGGGTAGTACTCCCTCATTGCTAAAGAAGTCCATACCGCTTGGATGTAGGCTGGGATTTTATACGCATTAAATGTCAGTATTACTTGGGCCCCTGGTTCCATAATCTTTTTTCGTTTGCATCTGTACGACGTCAGAAATACTTTGGTCCCGTAGGTCTTCCAGGATCTCTACCTGTGCCACATAGTTGAAGTCTGTGGAAAAGACCGTACCTTTTACGGTATTAATCGTCTCGTGTATTTTAATAGAGACATTTATCCCTGCGATTTGTTTTTGTCCATTGTTAGGACACCTTCAGATAATTGAATAACTATAATTGCATTTAACGTTTTAAGCGTAGGTACCATACCTGCATATAACCCCAACCATTTACAAAAATTATTTTATAAATAAAAGTTGTTTGAACTAACAAGCATATTTCATCTATTGAACGCTAAAGTTAACCAAATTTACTGTAGTTGTTTCATTATGTTTGGATAAATTGAAATTATATTTACCTTATATAGTCCCCAAAGACAGAGTATGCAGTAACCCAAAATAATAGACCATTTCCACTTTGAACTGAAGCAAAACATACTCGCCGTTACCATCGGCAAGGCACCTGAAAATAATCGAAAGAAAATATGAATCTACCAATAATTTAATGCTTTATGACTTCTTGTATAAAAAGTACAATTGATAAGACTATAACTGCATAAATAGGGTACCATTTGTTAACTTTCAAACTCCCAAAAGTGTATGCAGTAAGTTTTAGAATAATTTTAAGAAAATAAAACAGCAAATATACATTGGTTTTTTGACCAGATTTCTTTATTTGTATTGAAAAAAGAACATAGCTCAGGAAATACGTAAATATTTATTCGTTTAAAGCACTTAGCTGCAAACCATAAAGAGAAGCTTTTCCATATTATAGGATTATCTCTATTGTTAGGTACTAACAATTTTTCCATCCACATAAAAAGCGAGAAGAGTGTTCCTCTTCTTCTCATTGACCTTGACCAAGCTGCCCCACACTTTATATATCCCTTGTCCTACCAATGGTGGAAGATTAAGAGGATCAACACGAAAATCTTTTATGTAATATGTTATCTGTAAAATAAGCAAGTTTGTAAAGTTTGTGTCATTATTAGTTTTGTCCCTCTTTTACCGCTTTCAATGGACAAAGAATCTTCGATTGCCTTAAATTCTCAAAGAAATATCGAAGAAGAGGATCACTGGACAGACTGCTCATTAGTTTACAAAAATCAATATTGATGACTTTTCCGATATCTCTAAATTTGTTTCGTATCTTCATTTTTAAGAAAAAGTTAAACTTAATATCGTCCGGTATATCTCTTAAAAGTGTCACATTCACATTGATGATTGTTTGTTCAAGCAACTCGTAAGCAAGAATCATATCATCGGGATTTCCCGTCATGTTGAATGTGGATAATCTTATTTCCATAGCTGTCTGAAAACCAATGCTATATTTAGATTAATTCTGCCAATAATATATAATAAACTCCATTATTAATGCACCTCCGTTTTAGGAACTAAATATCCAAAAAGTATAAAAACCGCGACGCACACAAAATGTATGAACTCCATCGCTATTGCACAGAGACGCGGAGTTTTCCTTATACTGATTTCAAAAGTATGCTGCATATTTAGAGAAGCCTCAATTTAATTTTTTATGGGTAATTACCCTAACGAGGAAAGAAAAACGTACAGCAAAGCAACATAATTGTTAAATAACATTCGTAATCAGATTTCTATAAAATTGCTTGAACAGAAAATTACCCTTAAATATTTCCCTAATAAACATGAATCATCATGCATTAGTTAGAGTAAATAATTTGCTAGAAATGTTTTAACATAATAGACTTATTATTTTTCTAACAATAATATTTTTGCATTTCTTTATGTGCCGGAGAATGAATAAACAGAATTGATTTAAAATGAGTAGTTAGGTAAATATCGTCATCGTTGGTTAATATGGTATACAGCGTCTTTTAATAAGGGCGCTCGACTTTTAAATGTAAATAAAACAAGTTGTGTCTGAGATATCCATTCTGTTTTTATGTTATTTGAAAGAATATTTTATGAAATCAATAAATTAAATAATAATTATATTCCATTAACGTCGTTCAAATATCCGCTGCGACTTTGCTTGGTGGCACGTATTCGGGAGGCCCAATTTTCAATGACTTTGTCGCATAAATCTGGCTGAATTGCTAGATAACGTTCGTTATGCTGACTTTGAGGGCATCAATTGTTTGCGGTTTATTCGCATAGACCTGTGATTTAAGATAGCCCCAAAGGAAGAAGTCTAAAGGCATTATAAATCGCTCGATCTTAGTGGAGAGTTCACGTCGCCCTCAAATCGGTCGTGCAGAATGTCCATCGTGGCATGCGCTGTGTGGCACGTGGCGCCGTCTAATTGTGGGAATTCATTACTTTGCACGAATTGAGTTACTTTTAGAAAAAAATAGGCATTTATTACTTTGTTCGCCAAAGACTTCATCCATTTCTGTATAAAACGGTTCCTCACATGTACACTGCGGAGCACTTGAACATGTACACAGTCATAAATGGCAAATATGTGTAACAGCAAACGTGTAGATAAATTTTTTTTAAATAGGTTTATTCTTCTAAGAATTGCAATTAGTGACGAACACTCAACCATTACCTGTGGGAATTAAATAGGCGCATACACCAGCTTACTGAAGAAGAAATTGGTAGAATAGGGGCATTAAAAGAAGAAGGATATTCTTCTAGAGAAATTTGTCGTAGAATTATTCGTAGCGCAAACGTTGTTTGTTCATTTGCAAAATTCAGAAGGTTATGGACATACTATAAAAGACGAGTAGTTAGAGCCACTACAGAACGACAATGGAGGAATATTTTGCGCCTTATCTGATCGGCCTATAGCTGACAAGGATCGCTTATGGAATGGGGAGCGATCACTTATAACAACCCTTTAGATCTTGTAGTATTAACTGGGACACACGATGCTGCGAAGTACATCAGCCATCTTCAACGAGCTACCGCTGACGTTGATGAAGCTCTAGGATCAATTTTGTGGATTTTCCAATACGACCATGCAGCTATCCACACTGCTCGCCAAGTAACAGAGTGGTTTCGGGCTCAAAATATCACCGTCCTCGAATGGCCATCCCTTTCTCCATATCTCAACATTATTGAAAATGTGAGGGGATGGGTCATTCGTAAAGTGTATGACGATGGCAAGCGTTATGAAAACGTTGAAACACTAAAGGAAGGTATCTTAGCGGCTTGGATCGAAATACCACTAACCTTCATCAGGAGCCTTTTCGACAGTATGTCCAACAGGCTCATTGAATTAATTTCTAAGAATGGAGGTCCAACACATTCTTGAAAGTACTTATCTTATAATAGGATCTGCTTGATACTCGTTTTCTAAAGTTAATATTTTCATGTATTACTTCCTCTCTAGATACATACATATTAGGGTGGTCCTTATTCCTAAGAAAAAATTTTTTTTTTAAAAAGGCCGCCATTTTGTTATTTTTCACTCAAATCTTTTAAATCTGCTACGGGACAGAATGACAACCCTACTGAATAATAATATTTTGGAATATTGATTTCAGATGTGTACAAAAGGAGCAATCAGGGGGGCCAGCCACCTACTTTTTTTGAAGACACCTACTTTACCTCGCCAAAATGACGTTAAAATAATTTTTTTTTATACAAAAATTTTTTTGTGTTACTCAATAGCTAAATAATATCATATAATTATAATATTATAAGAAAATTGTATTTCATTTTCCGCAGAAAAAAAATCTTTGAAAACCTTCAAAATTTAACCTCGGACATGAGACTACCCCTTAAAGTGCGGGGCGGGCTAAATCTCGACGCGTCGGTACAGCGATTGTCTATGCGAGTTTCACTTGCACGTAAAAAGTGATATGAACACTTAAATGAAACATTAGTGAAACCATCATTTAAGCTGTCCTTCAAGGCTTTTTGTAAAAACTTTACCAGCTGGTAACGACCTCTAAATCTTTAAAAAAAAACAAAAAAAAACTTATTTCATATTTAGATGCATATAATCAAATGAAAAAGTACCCCGGGGATAATTCAAAAGTCGAAAAATAAGGACCACCCTAATACATATATAGTACAATTTTGACTACTTCTGGTATCCCAGTACATGGAAGGTTGTTAAGGTTATCCCTGTCCCCAAGTGTGCTGCAGCAGTCCAATTATCAGACTTTAGGCCCATTAGCATTCTGCCACTTTTATCTAAAATTTTTGAGATATGGATCCATCAGCAAATTAATGAGTACATCTCAAAAAAAAATTGCTACGATCAAATGGGGTTTCGGATGGGACACGCACCCTCACTACACTCTTGAAAATTTCTGACGATATGAGAATGTTTAGAATGATATGTTCACTGTCCTGGTATTATTAAATTTTTCTAAAGCATTCGACTCTGTGAATCACAATATACTCATTGATAAGCTTAGATCGCAATTTGAGTTGTCATCAACGTCAGTTAAGCCAATCAAAAATTATATCAATAATCGCCACCAAAGAGTTTTTGTAAATAATGATCTATCTGAGCCAAAGAAGTTGTCATCAGGCATCCCTCAAGGATCCATTTTAAGTTCCTTTAATTTTTTCATTATACGTTGATGACCTTAGTTCATTAAGATTAAACTGTGATATTTTAAAATAGACTGATGATGTGGAACTTTTTACTGCTGCACGAAAGACTGGTGGACTTCCTGTAAAGGTCTTTCCACACGGGTTCGAACGCATCTTGTTACAGCGTCAATTATTGCACTCCTTATATTACTGTGATAGCTTCTGCACTGCATTAAACGCTGCCAGTTTTGCAAAGCTTCAATTGGCCTTCAATTCGTGTGTAAGATCTGTTTTTAGCTTGCGCAGCTTTTACCGTGTCTCACATCATGCTAAAAGTTTATTGGGTAAGAGCCTAAATGGAGACTTTTGATTTTAGGAAGTGCACAGCTATGGTAAAAATTATAAAAGATACCAGGAAATCTTGCTGGCAGGGTGAATTATCTTAATTCTAAGCGAACCTTGAATCTCTTAATACCAAAACATAGATACCTGCAATCTAAGTACTCATTTTTCGTGTATTGTATTATATTTACTAAGCTATGGAATGACTTGCCGACGGAATTTAAGATCTCAGCTAGTTGCGTTCGACTCGCCACTGCCTCAGTGAGCCGGCTCAGTTTGCTCACTGAGCTGCACCGTTTTGCTCACTCCTAATGTCCCCCTTTTTCCGGATGGCATCGCTAGTGTTTTTTGAGCCAGAACTGAGTTACTTGAGCCAGCTAATTCTGTTCTCAGTTGGCTCAGCTCAGTTCTTCTGAAATTTATACATGATGGGGTGTTAGATATTGACATTACATGAGATTAGTGCAGTAATTCTTATCTGAAGAATCTGTCTCAGATTCGCTGTTCAGGATCAACCCCTCTAACCATTTTGAGATCACAATTGAAATATCTTATCACTTCTAAGCGTTTTTCTTGCACAGCCACGTTCACAAAGCCGAAACTGAGCAAGTCAATTTATTTATTTATTTACTTATTTATTTATTTACAATGATAGCTTCGTACAGAAATAAAACATTTCCTATTACACGTAAGCTGTCCAGTTTCAAAAAGAAAAGAAAACATACAAATACAAATTCAGTCATCTAAGAAACAACAAAATTAACAATATACATATATTAAAAGTTTAAATTGATTTTCTCGAGGACAGCATTGAATCTGCTAAACTTGCAGTTCAGAGGACCAATTTGAAGCCTGTCATGGTTTCTTTGAAGTCTTACCATCGGGGAATTATAATATACTGATAGCAAGGCTCTAGGTGGTTTAAATATATCATTGTTTCTACTGCAGAATGCAGGTTCACGCAAATTTAAGTAATCCGTCAGACAGGAATGCAAGATTCCGTTATGAATACGATAAAGAATGCATTCATCAAGGTAGAGTCTTCTGTCAACAAGCGGGGACAATTTGAGGAAGGACAGTCTGTCTGGATAAGGAGATATGGTTTGTTAGATTTTTTAAGTAGACTGCGGGTAAATTTCCTTTGTACACCTTCAATACGGTAAATTTTATTTTGATGGTACGGTGACCAAACAGGCGAACAATATTCAAGGACACTTCGAGCAAGCGTCAGAAATAGTAGCCTAGATGTTGATAAATTACTGAAATAATTAGAAGTACGTAAAATAAACCCAGCTAGTCTATAGGATCTTCTGGAGATCTCATCAATGTGAGCATCGAAGCTCAATTTATTGTCAAGAAATACGCCCAGGTCTTTAAACTGGGCAACCTCCGACAAGGTCACCGAGTTAAGATGATACCAGACAAATTCAGGATGTTTTTTAAAGGTAAAGGTCATCTTAAAACATTTATTTACATTTATGGACAAACTGTTAACAATACACCAGTCCTCCAGAGCGATCAAATCAATCAATATCACAGTCTTCATTAGAATTAATCACTCGAAAGATTTTAAGGTTACAGTCTTCATTAGAATTAATCACTCGAAAGATTTTAAGGTCGTCAGCATATAAAAGACAATTGGAACAAATTTTAGTAGTCAAGTCGTTAATAAATAACAGAAATAAGAGCGGCCCGAGAATAGACCCTTGCGGAACACCGGAGATGGGGGCAAATTCAACGGAAGCACAGCCAGAGAACACAACATGCATTTTACGGTGTGATAGGTAGGATGAGATCCATGTCAACAGGGTACCATGCACACCGTACCCTCTCACTTTGTCTAAGAGGATCGGATGACTGACATGATCAAATGCCAATAGTGTCCACCTGACTGTGTTGCTCAAGAGCATTAGCAACGAAATTGTGGAACTCAAGGGGATTGCTCACAGTAGACCTTCCTTTGACGAAGCCATGCTGTTCATCGGAGATTATAGGTCGAAGAACTCTTGATAGTCGGTTATGTACCAGTTTTTCGAATAGTTTGCTGAAGCAGTTTAATATACAAATAGGGCGGTAGTTCTTCACCTCGCATTTGTCGCCCTAGATGAGTAGCTTAGGCGAGAGATGAATAGAGAAGGGAGCGGCTTCACAACCTCCAGTTCAACAACATGAGGGGCCCTGGAACACTGAGGATCCAACGGTGGTTGTAGACCACCAGATGGTGACGGTTTTGTCCCTTTTAGGTTCCTCCTATTATTTGTATGGGGAGAGGAACCTAACGCGCTGCCAGACGTAGATTTGCCAGCAGATGGTGGTGGTGATTGTTTTGTCCTTTTTAGGTTCCTCCTATTATTTGTATGTGGAAAGGAATCTAACGCGCTTCCAGACGTAGATTTGGCAGCAGATTGTTGTGCTTTAGCAGGCACTGGCAAAGTTTGGGGCTTGCCGGGAAGACGAGGTGGTATCAAATTATTCTCCGCTGCAATAGTCCCGGCGGACGGGGAAGCCTTGGATGTTGATGCTGTGCCCTTCGACGTCGCAGACAATAACCTTGGAGACGAGCGCGCACTCGACTGCATTGCAGGCCCGGAGGGTTTCACCAGGTCAATGAACTCGGTAGGGACCTTACTGGCGCTGTAAGATAAAGGATCCGTCTTAGGTGGTAAGACCTAGAAGGGCCGGCATCCAGATTCACGACGTCCGGTAATGTTTCCATTATGTTGTCGATTTTTTGAATGGCCCTGAAGGAGTGTTGAGCGGCATCTTTGGATGAACAGCAAACCTCATTCAAGGTGGTGGTCAGTTTGTCAACCCTTCTATTTAGAGCTACGAGCTCCTCGAAAATCTCTGGCAGAACATTCCATCTATCAGATAACTCCTTTACCTTGTCCGAAAGACAGATCCTCAAGCCGGCTGGCCAGAACTTGAATGGCTTGTAGGACGTGAACGACCTTCATATCGCCACACTCCAAGCAGGTAAAGGTGCGAGCGTCTTTGCCGGAGTTGCGTGAGCTTCGCTTCACACAGGATAAGTGATAGCGGCTCAGGCAGACACTATCGCAATCTATACCATCGTTAATTACGGCGGTGTTGCATAACGGACAGACGCTGGATGATGACATCTGTGATGTAGCTTTCGTCTTGGAAAGCACCAAGCGCCAAATGACAGATGTGTGGTGCCTATTGGGCGCTACTGCAGACCAGGTGCGCTGGGTGCACTATGTATGTGGCAACTCGTGACGATTCACCCACTTGCCGCATGGCGGCTCCATAGCGGTTGTCCCCTTTACTAAACGGCACACTACATGTATGCCACAGAAAATTGGCGGCAAAAATCAGCTGGACTAAGGTCAAGGCTGAAAACAAAAAACCTGATGAGCAACTCCAATGGCACGCAGACTAGCCGATCAGCTGATCACTTTGAGCAGTGTAGATGATGACTATAACAGGTGAGAAAAGCGAAAAACAAAGAGATGCACGAGACAAGCTTAAACACGTCTATCCAGACAGACGACTTTGACAGGTTTTTGACAGATGATTTCCAAGTGATCCGGCTCACTGAGGCAGTAGCTGCGTTCGACTTGCTCCGCAGCGCCACAAAGCGTCGCCCATATTTCGTCCCGCCAGTGCTTTTGTATAGGGAACGGAGTTCGGTCTCCTTATTCTAGTCTTCTTAGTTTTACAATTAAACATACTAGCTGACCGATACCGTGCGAAATATTCCCATGGGTCAGCTAGTAGCTTATTATTTTCATTCGAAGGATCAATGTAAAGAATGACCCACCCCGCAACTCGACTTAAAAATGGTTCATATAGTAATGCTTTATGTTGAATTCTTGTTACACTGTATTATTGGTTAACATTTTACAGCAGGGCCGATACTGCGGGTTTGTGTCTATTGCATAACTTTTTGCACGGCCAGTACAATACGACTTTTCAGGTTTTGTAATAGGTAATTAACTTTATGTCTGTGATTCTGTAATAGTCTGTAGCTTCACAAGTTTATTTTTTCTATTATTCTTTATAATTTAAATAATATATTATATCCATCGATTTTTATGATATAGCGCTACGCGTAAATCATAATGTTTACTTACCAAAACTTTGACTAACCCAAATTCCGAGCATATCAATTTTAAGTAATCGATAGTATACATCCTCTCCTTTTTTGAGGTTCATAAACAAGTGATAAATAAAGCTGCCACACCACGGCGCAACCGATCCGAATAAATGGCAGAATGACAAAAACCGGAAGTCCCTTTCCCAGGGCATTAGCGCTGGAACCGTTGCAAGTATGCACACAATAGGTATGCCTGCAAAAATAAAAGGATCATAGATATTTATTACTTATATAACGAATTGAAATGTTTTTTAATTCATTATAGTTTTATTGTGCAAGAATCCTTGTAAAACCAATGTTGTTTTTCAGTTGATTGATTTAAATTTCGAAATATTGGGTAATATTGGGGATAACAGGAATAGCTTAAGGGATCATTCTGGTTTATAATTTTCAAGAAATCGATTTTGTTTTTTTTTTTGCTTTTTTCGAAAGTATATACTCGTATATCTAAAAGTATTGTGTCAAAAAATTAAAATGATCGGAGGAGTCTAAACATATTATTTTGTGACTTGTTCGTAGCAACTTTTACTACCTATGTATGTGCGCTCGCCCGTATGCTTATTGTCTAATTTACTCTCCCTACCTTTTTTCATTGAGGCAGATGTTTTTGCTTATTTTCGTAGAATTCAACCTTACTAGATAAGTCTAAAAATAGAATAGGGACCTTCAAACATTAAAACTAGTACAGTAATATCAGTTTTGTGCAGGCATCGCTGATTAACTTTAGGTAATACTTTTCCCTTAAAAGTATTTTTTCTCAAAACTATGTTTTTACGGTCGGCGGCCGTGATTTCTCCGAAACCGCTGGACCGATCTTCATGAAATTTTAACCACATATTGTACACATAAACATCTCTAGCCTGAACTACGTACGAATTTAAATTTTGATTTTTACTATTTTTGTTGGCTCAAAATTTTTGATATTTTTTTTAAATGTCCGCCATTTTTTTTATTTATCGGTAAAAATTAATATCCGTAGTTCGGGCCAGAGCTACACACATACTGAATGTAAGCAATTTAGATTTTTTTCATTTTGGATGAGCCATTATCGAGATGTCACGGCCGCCAGCGAACTACTCACTCCACAAAACAGTCGTCAATTGCAGTCAGCTGGTGTTGATTGTGAGCTTTTGAACCATAAGCATATATAAACTAAACATGGAACGGCTGTAAGTCAGATTTAGCGTATCACATTTCCTGATGTGTTAGAATTGGCTGTGCTCGTATTGGTTGCACAGTGCAAGCGTAAATATGAAGACATAATCAGAAGGGGGGCTTAGAATTCAAAATTTTCCAAGTTCCTGCCATTATGTCTATGCCCCCTTATAATCTATTTACGCGCTGCCATTCCCTGACAAGCTACTATGCTTTTACGAGATGTACACAAACCAGCGAAGTGGAAAATAAGCGGATTTTCTTAATTTACTGAAGTACATATAACTCTTTTCCCACCCGGAAAATATGTGTTGTAGAAACAATACACCACTGAACACCTCATTTCGTAAATTCACGTAAAGTTTAGTTTTTTCGCGCTCTTAACTGATATTAAGCAATGCGTAAAATAGTGCCTTATACAATCCTCGCGGACATTTGCCACAATTATACACTCAAAAACTAGCACTTTTCCGGTTCAATCTATTTAAATTTCGAAATAGTTCAGATTTCAATTGACAGTTCGAACAGATGTTTTATTTAGCTTCAGCGTAAAATAGTCCCTTATACAATCCTCGCGGACATTTGCCGCAATTATACACTCAAAACTTGCAATTTTCCGGTTCAATCTATTGAAATTTCGAAGTAGTTCAGATTTCAATTGACAGTTGACAGTTCGATCAGATGTTTTATTTAGCTTCCCTAATACACGCTTCTCTACGGATCTCATATAAAGGATTTATACACGATAGAGCCGTTCCGTGTTATTTATATTTCTATGGTTTGAACCAAAGTTAATCTAATATAAAGTTAGGAAGCACAGGAACAAAACATGCAAAAATCTGTGTTTTGTATAAGAAAGAAACATAGGTAAATCATTCTATCTTTTTCATATGCATCTGAAAAGTATCAGTATACCACACATCAGTAAAATTCTGAATGAGTAAGAAAGACAAAAAGTTCTGCACAAATTGAGATACAAGTTAGGGTTGCCAGGGAAAAATATTCTTGTTTTAGAAACTTTTATATTAGCATGATTAATGCTTTCGTACTTGTATTGACAAATTTCGCAAATTTGAATATTTTTACCCCGGACTCACCGACCTACAATTTCGCACAACATATTTCCAAATAACGACAGCGAACTTATTTTCACTCATTTTTGCTTCTTTCCTCAATGAATGCTCATATAAGAATGATGATTGATCAGTATGAAATTATTTTTATTATTATATTACTAAGCATCCCTAAAAGCTTCAACCAAACTGAGAATAATTGCAAGCACAACAACAACAATGGGAAATAACAGCAACAACATGAGAAATATCTATGAAATGAGAATGAAAGCTCTTGCTTCGCTCTCAGATCTCGTATTTCACATATTTGTAAGTGTTTCCATCGCATTCCGTGCTTTATAACTTTCCGCAGGCTATTTTTTGTTTCTGAGAGAAACTGGTTTTTTGTTTTTTATTAAATTTTATCTCTTTCCTTTTCTCCCTTTAAGTGCTTAATGGAAAACAATCCGAAATCTCCTCTGCTTTCTAACTTTATATTAGGTTAACTTTGGCGCAAGCCTGAGTTCACAATTCAGCGTAGCGTTCAGAGTGCTCATTGTTCTCATTGCTCTCATCGCACGTTAAGTAACACTGACACGTACTTCTTTGGGGATGAGTATGGAAGTTGAAACAAAAGTCTAATCTGCATTCTACGTCCACTTCAAGTCGAATTGTGAACTTAGCATAAATCATCTTTTTCGTTTTCACATTTTGGACGTTTCCAATCTCGGGCCGAAGCGCTATTTCTTTGAGACCAATATATTGTTTTTTAAATTATTACAAAATTATCACAAATTACATAAGTACCTACGATAAAAAAGAAAAAAATAGTTCTGAATTATATTGTGCTTATTTTCAATAAAAAAATCCAAGTCGACCCAGAATGACCTCTATAGGTAATGTATGTATGGTCATAAATAATTTTAAAATATGAGGGAAAGAGTATGCCTGAAACCCACATTCTGTGGTCACCTTGACCGTCTGCATCAGGAAATTTTTAAACCCGGTGCACAAGACAGTCAATTGACGTAGCGGCGTCGTTGGGATTTCAAACAATTCAAACGAGAAGGAATAGCCGCCGCGGTCAAGCGCATTATTACCCGCTAATCATTAATTTTTCACCTCTGAGGAGCCATAAACTGTAGTATTTATTTCGGCAACGACCCCAGCTCATGTACATTTCCACCACAAGGTATCAAATTAAGGCATGAATCCCGTTTATTTAATTTCACCCACTTCCCGTTAACCGATTTTAATAAAACTTGGCACATATGTATGAATAAAAATATGAAATATGGTGACCTGCACTAAAAAGTTATAATATTAATAAAATCTTTCCAAACAAATCAAAACCGACTTCAAAATAATAAACTAAAGCACTAAAAAGCTGAAAATAATAAATATTTTTTGGAGTATCAAGCCATACAATACACGTCTGCGCAGTGCAGTGTTGAGTAGGTTGCGAGCTCGGGCTGCCCTCTCCATCGCGCTCGTCTTTCGCGTCGCGCAAATTACTCGACCAATACAATTTTATAATTTTCAATACAATTCTTGAATTTCCTTCCAACGCAATATTTTCTTTTGAAAACTACATAAAATTCCAATGTTTATGGTAAATTTGCTTCAATTTGCATTTAAATCTTGAACATATTTGATTAAAATGTCTTACAAATGTTTAAAGCTGTACTAGTGTCCTGTTGTGTAAACTGTAAACTTTATTCTAAAATCTGTATCAACGTTTGCTCCAGAATATATTCTTTCCGGTGAAGATAATTCTATTATTCTAATTTTTGTTAATTTTTTTTCTGAAAGTGAGATTGAAAGGGCTGAAAATATTAATGAGCAAAATAGATCTTTGAATCAATATCCTGAACTCAAAAAATGTCTAAGTTTATCTATATCCGAATTCTGGCCCGAAGTCGGCTGCATGAAAAATGAATGTAACGAACTTCTGTTTGCTGATATATAGTATATCGCATAGCCAAAGGCGTCTTATCTATACCATATTCTTCTGCAATTGTAGAAAGAATATTTTCTATCCAAAATTTGATTAAAACTATATGCAGGAATCGTATAGCAGTATCTACCGTTTGAGCATTAAGTCAGGCAAAAGAGTTATTTAAATCAAATTCTTATTGTTGCTACGATTATGTTGCCCCAAACCAAACGATACAGAATAATATTTCTGACATAATACCTGAAAATGAATTTTTAGATTAACAGTCCTATTCTAGAAGAATTGTGACCAGTCATAGATTACAACTTTCTTGTTTCTTTTTATATGTATCTTCTGATTTTGATTGTGAGTTAACAGTTTTTTTTATATTTAGATACTCTGAAATGAAAATCACAAGATATAAGTTCACAAGTAAGTTGTGACTTGTGATCTACGACTGGTCACAATATTTCTAGAATACGCTTGTGAGGGCGACGAAATCGAAAACAAAAGTGCAATTTTAAATGTTCCAAATTTTATTTGAAAGTTCACTCTTAGGCATTTTAGTTTATTGCTGGATTAGATTGGACAACTTCCAAAGTTCATTAAAACCGCTGAAATTTAGCTTCAAGAAGTACTACCCTGTCAATACTATGACCGTGAATCAAGCATCGATGCAGTTTTGATGCATTTTTTTAGACGCCTCGCATCGGCCAAGCCAATGTTCCATCACTATGTCCACTGTCCAAAACTGTAAAAAACTGCATTACCAGTATTATGCATTACCATTACTTCATCATTACTGAATAACATGAGCATTCCTCAACATTACTTACCATTACTAAGCATTTATTATTATTACTTAGCGTTACTCGGGATTAATGAGAATTACTCAGCTATTTACAATATATAGTTTTAATGAAAATTAATATTCTTATGTAGACCTAAAGATATTACCCAGCAATGCCGAATAATGCCAAGTAATGATAAGAAATGCTAAGTAATGTCGATTAATGGGAAATAATGTTGAGTAATGCTCATGTGATTTCGTTAATTACAAAGTACCTGTAATCGTACTGATAATTTTTTACAGCTGTGTGTGTCGATTGCCAAATAAAGTGACCTGAACTGTTCGAAGATGCCCATTGTTTACTTTTAGATTTTAGTGTTGTGTTGATTTTTTGTTATTATTATTTTTCAAAAGAATTGTTTTCTTTTAACCTGTTTTTATTAGAATTCCTTGTCTTATTCTCCTTGTTTCAGCTAATACTTACTATACTTATTTATAAATATAATGAACGTATTCAGAATGTGGTCCCTGCTATGCGCGATATAATTCAACTTAATGAAAGCGCTCTGCAGATGATAACTTTTGAATTCACGATATATTAGATTGGTGAAATTCGATATAATCAAGCCATTTTCAATACAATTTCACTCCGCAATTCCAGTAAAATTATGTTAAGCTCAATGCCATCCCTGCAGACGTGTATCGTACGGCTTGCCACTGACTTCATAAACGTTTATTTTCAACTTTTCAGTGCTTTAGTTTATATTTTTGAAGTCAGTTTTTATATTTTTTTATTTAAAAAAAAGTTTATATACTTTATATGTAAGCATAGGGCGAAAATCTGTCAATGTGTTTACATCTTTTAAAAATTTACATGATCGAAAATATTTACTTTGATTCTGCAGGGCACTTACCATGCGTTATAATGTTAATAGTTTCGTTGTGCCAGTAAAACAAACTAAACATACACTCTCTAAACGTTTGGAGTGGACGGTATCCTGTGAGTACATAAGGATTAAATTGCAAATGATGTGGCATATCTTTCCACTGAAGAAGATACGGCTGCAATAATTGATCTGATGATTGGCCTGTTGGTTGATTATTAGGCA
This sequence comes from Neoitamus cyanurus, assembly GCA_947538895.1. Taxonomy (NCBI): domain Eukaryota; kingdom Metazoa; phylum Arthropoda; class Insecta; order Diptera; family Asilidae; genus Neoitamus; species Neoitamus cyanurus. The sequence goes on from OX384542.1 coordinate 47,337,583, forward strand.
TTGGATTTGTAATTGTTGCTATTCGTCCAGACGTCGGCGGCGTTGATGCTGGAGAATTTTGCATTAAAGATGATGCGGAATTTTGATTAGGTATTTGTGGAAATTCTGTGGAACACATAAAATACTCCTCAACATGACCATTGTCGTTTCTTCCCTCTAATGATTGAACTATGTTCTGACTTTGAAGACCGTTATCGCCATTACACTCATAAGGCGAATGCATTATTTCAGAAAATCTCTTTGCAGTTATTCATAAAGAGGGAGGCAGTTTGATCCCCTGAAAAACAGGAGAGGGTAATAATTAGTGTTGGCCATCATAAAGTATTCACAATAATTTATAATACCTGTCATTAGCAATACATGTTATATATAATAAAAGACTAAATAAATAAAACAATGATATACATATGAAGAGGCAAGTGGATAAAGGTGAGATATAACATATTTTGAAAAATCGACCTTTGATAATGGATGTAGGTGTTATGGCTAATTGAATCATATAAACTATTATCTTGCAAAATGCCGAGAGTGCGGGCTGGTCATACTCTTTGACCCCGTTTTGTTGATACAAAAAACATTCATACTTTCTTCTCAAATTTGGTAAATTATCACATTTTACCTTCATCAACTTGCCCCTTCATACATACATATATACTCGTATATATTATAGAATGAAGTTCAATGTCAATCTGTAATAATAATAATAGCTCCACAATAGGAAATTTTGATACAGGAATTTTACGCACAGCTTGTGCCACCATATCTTATAAAGGAAATACCCAGCTCAATTATATTAATCGATTAAGTGCAAAGAGGAAAATTAAGCTATATTATTTCTGACTTTTCTGGGCAACAAGCTTTCTCTTATAAAAGAAAACGACGTGAAGCCAATACAGTAACTATGGATTTTCTGCATGCTTTGTGTTTGCCAAAACCATAAAAAATTTATTCATTAGCAGCTGTTTCGAAATAAAATCCCATGGAATCGAATTCAATTCGACACAGGCAGCTACGAATTCATTCATATTTCATTTGACATCTATTATTACGTGAGTTGGTGTTATGTGCACGCTTGTTAATAAACGCTCTTTTCGAATTTTCGTGATCTATGTAACGGAAGTAAGCCTATTTTAGAATTTAATTGAGTAATGCTTTTGTTGTAGCAACATTAATTGCGTAGCGGTTATTATATTTTCTTCCAACAAACTAATTTGTTCGTTCTGATATTTCAGTTGTATACTTCGGCCACTCTTATACGATGCAAATGTTTGATAGGATTTCTTAAATATCCTAGCGAATAAAGATATGTTGAGTTTATACACTGCTCAACATTTATCAAAAAAAAAATTTAAAAACCTCTACTCACTCTCAATTGTTTGTGTTTAAATACCAATAAAGTCATGAATATTTCATTCGCCAGCTCATTTACATAAATTATTCAATTAATAAATTAATGTATAGGATGAAAATATTCACTAAATTTTAAATATTCTCTTCCCTGGGATTAATTGTATTTGTATGTAAATATTAACTTAAATATAAAAGAAACAATATTTGTAAAAGCTGTTGTTGCTTATTATAAAAATAGCAGAACAAATTGTAGCAGTTTCCTTAAAAACCTAAACTGTGAATTGTGATACCACATAAAATGTATAAAATGTTAGTGAATAAACATATAATACGAGTGTGTATGCTGTAAAATATCGCAAAAAAAACCGACGTGAAAGATAATTGCTCCCCTGTTGTAAAAATTCATGTGAACTCCTTAGGTTTCACGTTTCTATTCAGAAAGACACTGCACAAAGCTCCGCTTAAGATATGGTCCATCGAAAGAATTGCCTTACCACCAACACAGTAAAGACAAATTTAGCTTGGGATCAATCAGCAATGTTACCCCTACGCATGAACCTTTCGACGTATTCTGAAAGGATTCCCGCCAGTCTACCAAAGTAGGACAAAGTTATCATTGGTGACACGTGCATATTTGCGCGACCCCGTTTTGTTATATTTACCTCCTCTTGTGGAGTATTAACAAGACTAAAACACAAATCGAATGAACTATCTTATTTTGCTGAGCCACTTGTTAGTTGAATTTACCTTTTTCGTAAACCGTATAACCAAAGGCTGAAAATAACTATAGAATCTTTGCACCACCACACCGTTCACTGCACACTAGCACACGTCGAAAATTCGGTCTCTGTGCGAAATGGACATCATTTTTGCATAATTTGGTTTAAAGAATTTAGAGCCTGCAATACTAGAGATTTTGCAAATCTTGCACTTCAAGGCAACAAGGGTGAAATATGGTTTCTACTCAAATTAGATAGATCGATAGAGAACAACCGAAGAAACTCTTCATTACATATAAAAGAAACACCAGGTGAATATAAAAATTCGATATTTATTGCACAGACTGAGTCCTCAGAATCGTATGGTTCTACTGAATCCAGCGCTGCAAGCTTTTTGAAGCTCCACGAAGGGAAAAATTGCGGCAAATCGCGACAAGTGCGCAGAACCTATATTGGCCGACAATCAAAACTTCTTCATACGTTGCAGACATCTTGGGAAGCTTTGTAATCCTTCAGAGTGCAAAAACCAATGTCTCCGCCAGTTGTTCGGGTAGTTTTATCTTTTTTTTGCCATATTTTGCATTTCCTAACTTATCGTGAAACCAAAAGCATACAAATTTCATGATATTCGGATATGTGGCCAGTGTGTTGGACGAGCTTTTCAATTGAATTTTTGAAGGCTCAATGATAAGTGGCTTTGAGATGCTATTCGACCTCGTTAGCTCTAAGAACCAACCTTATATTGATACTTATTCACATTTTCAGGGACTAGTATCTGTACAAGATATTCGCTTGCCGCGCTTTACCGCATGTTGTAGAGATCATTAAAGGAAACTGAGTGATACAAAGATATAGAATAAAAACAAAAAATAATTTGTAATTAGTCCAACGGAATAATTTTTTATGACAACTATCTTCATTATTTTTAGGCAGCGCTTCACCTTGTAAAGTCCGTGTAACACGGACTCGGGTAACTTTGGCTTTATTCGGGTCAGTGCCTATTTGCACCCGAAGTGTGCTCGTGTGCACATCGGTTCAAAAATCAAAATTTCAGTCCATGGATATTTTGTAAAAGGCAAATTTTCCTTTTACGTATTGTTTTGTACCCATAGAATCCGAAAAAGCCGTAATTCACAGAGTCTGTGTCACATGGATTTTACACGGTGGAACGCATGGAGCAAATAGCTATTTCCTCATTTTTAATTCTATTTCAATAACATTTGAAACACATACATAGGCAGGCTTTAGGCACCTTTAAAATTCCTGCGCCTTCCCTCGTTTTCTAGGAGTAATTATTAAAACTGGGAAGCAAAAAAGCGCAAAAAAATTGTTGCTAGCATGCATGTCAGGCGAATTCTTTGGCCAGGATAAAACATGAATATTATGATCATTCATGAAAGCAGTGACACTTCTGGTATTAAATAGTATTCCCCGCTATTCGGAATTCTTTCATTAAGTAGGGGTATGAGACGAGTGCGCTGCGCAGAACTTCTTTATACTGGTCTTGCCTCATCGTTCCCTGCACAAAATATAAAGACTTCCTATTAAACAAAACACAAAAAAACGAAACCACAACCAAACCAACCAACATAGTTGCAGCTCTTTCATTTGCATTGAAATTGTTGTCACCTTTCTCCCACATTTTGGCCAACATGCGGTAGCTTATTCCGTTGTATGAGAATAACCATTTTGTGTTGCCACATGCAATTCAGCGCATCTGGTACAGGTTTCTGACTGACTGGCATTTCACAACAGAATTGCTAATAATGTGTACAATACAGACGTAATATGTTAGCAAATTCAGCCTGATGGTTTTTTGGTTCGGTCGTGGTTTGGTCTTGTTTTGATTTCTTATGGAGATTAGGTATTACTGATCACACCATTACTTTAACTGTTTCCCCTTCTCCAGAATTCAGTTAGGGTAGAACATCTTGAACATCTTCGACGAAATTGTCGGCTGGCTTCTGTCAGTTATCCTTCTGCAAATAACCAGCAATCTTTAATTTCGTGATACCCAAGGGCCTTATTCTCTATTGCAATATTTGTTAGCTTGAATACGAATCATACTGCCGACTAAGTTCAAAATTCCAATTGGAATTTATACATTAATTCAGCCATATAACTCGAATTCAAGCGAACAATATTGCAATAGAGAATAAGGTCCCAGCGTTTTCAATGGCGTTGATCTTGAACCTGCCCGAAAAGCAGGTAGAAAACGTTTAATTCTGCTTCTGATGCGAGTGAACGAGGTTCAGAATTGATCATTTTTTGCCATCTTCTCGGGCAGTCTGAAGCTCAACGCAACCAAAAACGCTGGCTATCACGAAATTAGAAATTCCTTCTTGATCACAAAAAAAGGCAATGGCAGAAGCCAGCAGTATTATTGGAGCAAAGCTAATACTGACCGAGACGCCATAAAGCGAGAAACAGAATTGAGCGTTTTCTGCCAGCTTTTCGGGCAGCTTAAAGTTTTTCGGTTGATAGCTGTAAATGATCTAAAACTATCCATAAATATTTAATTCTGTAATTACATATTATTAATTTTGAGATGAGGAACACAACTGAGTCGTCACTAAATATTCACTCTAAATGTAAACAAATATATTTCTAGTTGAAAGCAAAGTGACAGAAACCAACGGAAAGTTTCGCATTCGTGCAGAGTTTCAGCTCGGCTTAAAATTCCCGAAAAGTTCAGGCTCTATTTCGTGTTCGTAGCACTGAAATCTATAAATAACTGGATAACGGATAGAGGAAGTGAGGGTGTGCCGCTTAGAAAGTATCGGCGACAATGGTGTGTGAGGGCACTTGCAGGATTTGCTGGTAGGATACAGCTCACGTCCTACCAACGTTATCGACATTCATTGTAGTAAAGCTACTGCTGACCGAAACGGCGCAAGTCTGCTTTTCTTTCACTCTGCATATGGCAAGCGATAATTAAAGATTATGTGCGACGCTCGCTCGGCCTGCAGGGTGGTTCTGCTTTATTGGGAAATTTTAAAGACTTGAAAAATTCTCGAATATTTTGAAATTTCTTACTTGTCCCTTTCATTTCAATCAACTATATCTTATTCGCCCACAACTGGCTACTCACCTGCGACCTCTTTAGTTGCTGCGAAATTTCGCACGGCCCGTTACTAGTTATTTCTTAAATTTCTATGTATTTATCTACATTGCGACGCAACGAAAGATTTTTCCATCTCATCCAACACATATGTATCTTACAAATCTAAGCAAAATACAAAAAATGTAAACATAATACACATAAAATATGTAGTGCTTAAAGATCTCACCCGATCGACCATGTCATAAAAATAAGCGCGACCGACGGCAGGTTAGATTACATTTCCGACAATTGGATTTGACTTCGAAATTCGTTGTGTGCTTTGTTGCCAATTTCGAGCAGAGAGCTTCAACTTTTCACTTCCCTGTGCCGTTACCATGGAAATATAAACTAAACACGGAACGGCTGTAAGCCAGATTTAAGCATACCACATTCCCTGATGTGTTACAATTGGCTGTGTTTGTACTCGTCGCGCAGTGCAGGCGTAAAGATGAAGACATAATCAGAAGGGGGGGCTTAGAATTCCAAATTTTCCGAAGATCCTTTAATTAATGTCTATGCCCCCATTAACATCTGTTTACACGCTGCCATTCACTGGCAAGCTGCGATGCTTTTGATATTTTATTTAAGGCAGGCCCCCATAGAATCCGTTGCCTTTGCCGCAGAGCTTTAAGAGCATAAAGCTTTTTTAGCCCGGCAAGAGCGACCCGAACCCGTAGAATCCGTCGACGCATCCGCTCCCGCTCAGCTGTTTATGACAATTCGAGACCAACCGTCAACTGGCGCAGTATGCTCCGAAGGTGAATTAACAAGGTAAATCTAGTACCAATTCGACAAGAAACTAGACTAACGAATTCGGGAAAAACTCGGCACCCTCCAGGAAATCCAAACGAAGAAACAGGAAACCGAATAATTACAAAATCACCAAAACAATTCACAGATATCAAATTCAAACCTTTACTTGACAAATAAACTGCTGCCTTTACTTGACAAATAAAAAGCTGTTTTAGCGAATCCCAATGGCCAATCCCAACTTGTCAAAGCTCTATAACGACGGAGTGCCGCGATGAAATTATTGAAGGTTCCTCTAAATTTCTCTCTCGCAACGCGCTGCCGCTGCGTCGGCTATGGGTTACCTCCCATATGAATGCATGTATTCAATAGCTGTGCGGCGACGGCGAACGCGAAGTTGGATGGCGACGGATTCTATGGGGGCCAGCCTTTAGTCTCCCTCATACACGCTGTTGCTGTACTTCTCTGCGTAACAATTTTTAGGTGGTCGCTCATGTACAGGGTTTATACACGATACAGCCGTTCCGTGTTTAGTTTATAGTTCTATGTCCGCTACACGCTTCAAAAGTCATGAAACTGAATATAACTTCAGTTTGTAGAGAACTGTCAGTGAGCCGGCGTTCATATTCATATTAAATATATAAAATATCATAAATGGCGGGTGAAGTTACTGTAGATGCTCTGCCATATATAGACCACGGTTATGATGATCCAGGAGTTCGAGACACTGTAAGGAATTAGCGTTCATTTTCGCATGTTCTTTTCATAGCATTTGTTCTGTAGGCGCTAGCTTTAGTGGAGGAAGAATGTAGACGATACAGGCCAACAAAAAATTATTTGGACCATTTGCCACCATTAAATGCAACAGCTTTTGAGACCAAAATGATGACATATGAGTTTGAAAGAATACAAAATCGTCTCCCAATGGAAACTTTAAGCATGAAGAGATATGAACTTCCCCCTCCACCGGCAGGAAAACTAACCGAAATTTCAGCCTGGGGAGAAGCAATTGAAAATTCAATGGCGCAGCTGGAACATCAAGCCGTAAGAGCAATAAATTTAGAATTAATGCTAGAATACGGCTGCGAAGCTTGGAAGGCTTATCTCGAAATATTTACTTCGTTACAAGCGAAAGCACAAAAGCAGCTTCAAGAATTGAAGAAGGACATTCAGGAGGTAAATTGGCAAAGAAAATTGGCCCAAACGCAGGCAGGTGAAAAGTTAAGATCATTTGAAGCCCATTGGGTCATGCTAGTCTCCAAAAATTATGAGATTGAACAAGAGTGCGTTGAGCTGGAAAAGAAGATAGGGAAATTGAAGGCAATGATTGAAGAAAGCAAATAGACAGGATTTGATAACGAAGTTTATATCAATAAATACATTTTGTACACAATGAAGCGGCTTACAATGGGGATATGGTACTTGTGTCTGGATTCAGCCAATTAAATGCGACAAGTCTATAAGGACGTCTCAGGAACATCTTGCGATTCCACTTTTAAGTTTGTGTTCAGACTCATCTGTAGAATTTTCTGTTCCAAGCGCTTAATTTTCAGCTGATTCTTCTTTTTACACTGCTCGAGAGACTGCGACAAATTGCTATGAGAAGAAAAAATTGTTTACTAATTTACTATGGAGTTAAATGTAGTCACGCACACATTTGCTTTTTGCAGTTCCGTAACATTGCTTTGTACTTGTGCATATTTCTCGTCAGAGGACTTCCTACATTCCGATACCGAACTTATTAGTGCTTGAATTCTAGTTTTTAGTTCAGATTCTCGGGTGAGTGCCTCCACAAGTTGTCTCTCAATAATAGCTGAATGTTCTGCTTCAGAATAAGATGATCGGTCCTAGCAAGCATGCAAACAAAATTTTAATGGTTACAAAATAAATTGTAGATTCAGCAGGAAAGGGAAAGGCATAAGTTTACAATACGTTACCCATCCCCGATTTCGAAGAAATTTTGTAGGTTCCTTCTATTTGCCTAAAAGGGAAGGATATGAATGAATTTCTTGGTGCTCGGCTATAATTTCCGAAATATTCAACTTTTAATTTTTGACGGTTTGCCAAAATTAAAAGTTGAATATTTCGGCCCAAAATTTCTTCTCACTCGCATAATTTCCTCGAAATTGACTTTTATTCACGGTTCCAAATAAATAAATAGTGAATACATGTAGCGTAAAGATTTTTGTTTTAATTTCGATGAAATCGTGCGGGTGGGAAAGAAATTTGGGACCGAAATATTCAACTTTTAATTTTAACAGTTTGCAAAAATTACAAGTTGAATATTTCGGAAATTATAGCCGAGCACCAAGAAATTCATTCAGATCCTTCCGTTTTAAGGCAAATGGAAGGCACCCGCAAAATTTCTTCGAAATCCGAAATGGGTAACGTATTGCAAACTTGTTCCAAGGGCAACAATATATTCATCATGTTACCTTATACGCCAACGAAAGATCTGTTTCTGAATTTGCCAGTTGGCACTGCAACTGTGCCAAGGCGCCTTCAAGTTCAATAACCTTTTCGACAGCCAATTTTTTCTCCTTTTCAACCAATTCTAGCTTTTGTTTTGTTTCAATCACTTCTTCTCTCAGACTCAACAATTCCTGGAGAATAGTTATGAAAAATAATTGAAAAACTCCTCACATTTATGTTAGTAGTCACCTGCATAAGTATAGCCATTTCCATGTCCATATTGTGCTTGTCTGGCCGCATATCCTTATTTATTTGTATTATTTTCTCAAAATTAGGAGAATAAGGCGACTCCAAAATTACTACAGTATTCTGCACAGCAGCCCGTTTACCTTTCAATTTTGAAACATGGTTACGCAGTCGACAGTCATCATTTGCTGTCCAGGGATCTGCTAGTTGAGTGTTGCTTATGCAGACCCTAAAAGTAAATGTATTACTATTCGCTCTGGTACCTACTTTCTGTGTAAACACACGTATTTTGCCACGGACCCAAACTATTTTCATTTAGGTTATTTTCGCTGTCTAGACGTTCTAGTAAGTGACGTGCAACGGCTTCAACAGCCCTGCGGCTATCCTGAGTTGCTGGATTTTTTTCTTTTAATAAGGCTAATCTGTAAAGGACTATTGAGATGCATATATAATTCCCAAATAATTAGCACATACTTGCTCTCCAGCAGAGCAAGCATAACGTCATAGGCCTCTATGGCACGGTCACTGCAATTAAGTGCTAACTGTAGTGCTACTGCATTTGACTCGTACTTTCCGCATAACAAATATAGGTGTTCACAGTTCTCCTTGCACTCGTCCAATGTTAGTCCGAGAACTGTGTTTCTAAGCTTATGGTGTTCAATACGGCGTTGCAGCCTCTGGATCTCCGTCTGCAGCAGAGTATTTTCCGATAAATTACAAACTGCATTTTCACAGTTCATCATATCTGATACTATGTGTTCCACTATTTCTGTGTTCCGTATCTAGATAAGGCTCAGGTAATTTAATAAATGCGTAGTCAGCTATAAAAATCTCTTACTCCGAAATTCAAAATATCCGCTCCAGTGATGTGCATTTCTTCTACAGTCCTCCGTAATTTTACTCTTTCTGCCATTTTTGGAATGAGTGTTTCTACTTTGGCTCTTTTTGTGTTACAGCGTTGTATGTCTGAAAAAGAAATAGAAAGAGAGGTAGTGACAAAATCTAGTAATTAATTTACCAGAAGGATGTGTATCCTTTATTTTGCTCGTGCCATTAAGTGGATCGGCAGAGGACTCAAGCCTGGCATCGCCTACATACGTCCTGTTACTCGGTTTTTTTGTCTCGCCGATGGGCAGGTTTTCGTCATTCCGAGACTCTTTCGATTCATCTGATCGATCTTCGAACGAAAGCAGTGCATTATCGTTTTGTGTTCCATCTGGCGTGCGATCAAAATTATTAGCAATTTGCGACTGCAGAAGCGCAATTTGGGCCTTGAGATGCAATACTTCCTCTTGTAGAGCCTACAAGGTAAAGCAAATTATATAAGGCCAAAGAAAGGGTCGCGATGCCGTACTTCCACCTTAGATTTGGCAACAGTCTCATTAAGAACTTGAGGATTAGGCAATTCAACGTCAAGTGGTTCGGTCTGACACTCTGCATCTGGGTTTGTCAGGTTCTCCGAATTGTAGACTGACCCTTCGTGAAAACTAAATTCTGAAAATCAAAAACACATTTGTTTCAATCAGGTATCAGAAACAGCAAAATAGATACCGCTTCCTTCGTGTTCATTTTCCTCCAGAATAGTGCTTTCCTGTTTACTTCTTAGCTTCTTACTTAATTCGGCGATTACACAATGCATTTCAGTTATGCGACTTTCATGGGCAGAACTAATAACTTCAAGACGCCGATATGATTTCTCTTTTTCCTCAAGCGCATCAGACAGCCTCTTTTTGAATTCATTCCGCTCGTTTTCCATTTGCTGTAGTTTGTTCGTGAGTTCCTTTACTTGATCCTCCGAAGTCGCTGAACCCAAGAAAACCTAACATAAACAGTGGTTAGCATCTTGCAATCATGTGGTGGATATTTCTAACGTTTTGCTGCAGCTTTGGGGGTTCTGTCACAAGCACATATTCGCAATTGGAGGTGTTAGCATTTGTTTTGGAGAAACTACGTTCAGTTTGCTTAGCACAACAAAGGCAGCTGAGACTTCTTGGAATTTGCGATGGGGACACGTATCGATCAGTATCAGATAGGATATCTTCTTCAAAATCAAAATCTTTCAACTTACTGTCTGCACGCGATAGGGGAGGAAAGGGGGAAGAACTTTCAGAGCCAACACCGGTACTACTGGATGTAAGCAACTGATTCCCCGGAGAAACGCAATGCATTTTGTCAAGGCAAATTTCGGTCTTTCTATTCTTAATTAACACGCACTTCACCCCCTTCCAAAATATTACGAATAAGTGCACTTCCTGACAGCAGTGACCGCAAACATCAAACCAGTTTTACACAGGACTTGCGCAGACCACCCTTAATGAATCTCACCTCCAAGGTAGTAAATCGCGCTCAATTGCTGCATTTCAGCCGAGCTTAACTTACCTTGTTGTCTATGTCAAGCGTGGAGCAAGAACTGATGTTATTATCACTCTCATTTTCGCTTCGCATTCCAAAGTTGTCTCCGGTCGTACCGCGGGGCGTGCTCCCAAAAATAAAGCCGTGCCCATTGAAGTCACTGAGGATCTCCTTTCCCTCTTCGCTTTTCTGTTTTCTCAATGGCGACATATTATTTGAGTCTTTCCTATATTTTATTCTGCACTCTTCAGTTTTGGCACTCAGGCACTTTTGCCTTTGGGCCTTGTCCTTTGAATGAATACTGCTTAACATCTTTATTTAAGTTGAGAGAAACCATCCCTCTCCATTGTTTGACTTAAACATGCCCATCTAATTTGAATGACTGATGGCTGTGTTTAACGTTCAAATAAGGTTTAAAAGAACCAGGAGCATGCCGCAATACTCATTTGAACTTGATGGTTTATATATAATACCTCAATTGCCACAATAACAGTGCATCTTTGTCATCTTCGGTCTAACCAACTGGACCTTGATGTTTGGCAAGAAAAACACTGACATCTACCAACTAGGCCGCGTTCGTTATACCTACTCACATCTTTTGAGTATTGTTTTCGATTTCCGATATTACTTTAATCGGAGTTATGTAGACATGTGTGAATGTGAGTGTTTACCATTAAAGAATACTAGTTGGGTCTTTTCTGCAAAAAAGGCCTTAAGTTACCTTTACTGGTATTTTTGGAAGTGCCCTAAAACCTTATGGAAATGATCCATTTATGGTCGGAACGAGTAAATTAGGTAAGTATAAGTTGGCGCAAACAATACTTTCCCAATACTTGCGCAGTCTAGTTTTTATGTTTGAGACTGCCCTTCATTGGTCGATTTTTAAATGGAAAAAGCAGATTGATACTGGAATGTTGTTGTAACCTGTCTTCTTTAATTTTAAGCACGCGATTGATCCCAATATAAATCCCGGAGTACTCCACCTCCATTTGTTCTGATTTTTGCATTACCATATCTGCAGAAGAGAGACTTCTACATAAGTTTCTCAGAGTATCAAAAAAGTGAGAGTTTTTAAGCTCATAAAAAGGTCCGCTTGACCTCTTCTGGAATATATTCAATCTAATGGAATTTTCTCTTTCCATGTAAAATTGACGAATAATCCTTTTCATTCATCAATTCATCTATTTGCATACTTTGGAAGACATTTAATTCTCGATGCACCAGTTCAATGAAATATGTTCATTCTGTTTGTTTTTCAATTTTAAATTGTCGGAAAAAAACTTCTGCGCATCCGTTTGGCCTCGAATATATGGAATACATTCAATAACAAACCCGTCCCTTGACGGATTTTTCATATTTGTAAATTAAAACTGTTGTAGACCTACTGAAACTATTACATGCGCGAAGACGGTTTTTCATTTTTCCCGCGAGAACCCAAAACAATCTTGGGATAAAATGTAGCCTGCATCATGAACGATAAAATGCTGTACCTTCCAGTAAAGGCCTCATCGAAATCGGTTCAATCGTTCTCGAGATTAGCCCCGACACATGGACAAAATTTGTTGACATATTTGTGTAGATTTTGGTATAGTGTAAGTAAAGATATGAGCTTCGAAATGGGCAGTTATTTCAAAACCACAGACCCTAAGAACCATTATATTCAATTGCACGGATTTCCGTTCCAGTTGAGTCCCCATATTTGATCCGCCATCTAGAATTACCAATTATCGATGGCAGAATTAAGATCAGCGACGCCAAAAATCTCGTATATGTATTCATTAAGACGAATATCCTTTCATTAGCCGATTGTTCTAGGGTCACTTTACATGCAGAAAGCCCCCCCTACTCCCAAGGGCAGGAGTTAAGATACTCCGTGAATATAATATCGGGGCCATTTCGCCAAGGTCTGAAGCTGTATAACGATTTAAAGATATTGCATGTATCACTTATAGTTTTCCAGAAAAACCGATGATACAGATAATTTTCGTCACGCCAACTTTCTGAACATATGCCTGATGAGTGTACCGTCAAGAAATATTTCACCATACATATATTTATACCCTCTTTTACCTCCTTGGCGGTTGAAATTTGAGATATGCTGTAACATCTGTTCCATTATTTGTGTTGCAGAGTGTTTTCGGGGTCACTAATCTCGAACCTACTATCGAAATGTGGAAATTAAAAATCAGAGCCTTTGCGTCTTGCTGGCATTGTTCACTGTACACAACACAAATAGATCAAATTGAAGTACTTAATGGTAGAAAACAGTATTCTGATAATGTATTTGTTCTTTTGTTATTTTACCTACCTTTCACAATTATAAAATACGTATATATTTCTCTTTTAATTGAAAATGATTCACAACAATTTTGCTAGTAAAAACAAATAAATATGACAGTTGCACTGGGAAAGTAAAACGATAAGTGACACCCGTAGACGCCTGGCGGGAATAACTGATCTTACCACTCGATCAGTTATTCCCGCCAGGCATCTACGGATGTCACTTATATGATGTTTGAAAATTATTAAAGTACTAATATCGCTATTAGAAAATAGGGGTTGGTGGTAGAAGTGTGAAAATTTAGGGACGTATGTATTTTTTATGCCGAATCATAAAAAAATTAAAACAAAAAATGTTGTCCAAAAAATAAAAAGAAATGTTTTGGGGTAGACCACTCTTATCACTTAGGAGTATGAAAAATAGTTTACATCCTATTCTCAGACCTACTGAATATACACAAAAAAATTCATAAGAATCGGTCAAGCCATTTCGTAGGAGTTTTGTTACAAATACTGTGACACGAGAATTTTATATAATAGATATATAATCCGAGTACAAGTTCCCCCATATGACTACGTACACACGATATCCAAAGTCGCGCCTTTGACCAAGCGTAGCCCAAAGTCGCGATTATCTTTGCCTTGTAAACGGGCAAGCCTCAAGTTTGGCCCAGCCCCGATTGAATTGGGCCTAGGCCTGATATATCTGCATGAGTGTGCTCGATCTCTCAAATGCCACAAATCTTACTCGTGCACAGATAGCACACAAGGGAAAATTTATGTCGTTTACACGAGCAGCCATGATTTTGGCCTACAACCGGTTTTTAGTCCTGATTTGGGACTGTCGTGTATACGCAACTATGTTAAATTTTCATGTAAAAACCTACGTAAACGTCACAGCCCAACAGCTGTGAACTGTCAAAAATTATCTAGCATACCTTGTCTTTCTATACCGTGCGTCATTTGCAAGATTTTTAATTTTGAGGCTACAGATTCTGACAGTTTGTGGGAATTTTATTCTTTCGCTGCAATTAAAAATGTCTTCTGATAAAAAAAAGTGGCATCCTAAGAAAATCCCATTTGTTAACCGGAACTTAGTGGCTATTGTGATGATACCAAGCTTAATAATCATCCACTACGGATGGCTTTTTTTGCAGGAAAATGAGGCACTGGTTAAAAAGGACGAGCGAATACAACTTCCTTTAGTAACAGTAGGTAAAGCTTTAAGTACGTTGTAATATATACTCATTTTGTTCTTCAAGGGTGCTAAGCTGCTTTGGAAAAAGCTTTATAGTGATGCAGCAGATCCAAATAGTAAATAAAGATTTAAGGGCATTCTGAAATTGTGTAGATATTACTATGGCCATTAAAATATGTTTAATAAAAAGTAAAGATTCAGATTTAGGCAATTTTAAAGATATTATGGAATGACCATGTCTCTATACATTTCTAATCTTGAAAGGACAACAATGACTCGCTTCACTTTTTTTCGGTATTCACCCATATTCTCTATTCTGACGGAATTCCAATTTGCTAGAAGCTGAATTTTACTTTGTTTTGTGGAGGTATGATATAAAACATTATGTTAGGTTCTTAAAATATATTGAAAAATAATTCCAAGTGACTGCATGTTGGTTGCCCAACCAGAAAGAGGAGAGCAGCAATTGTCTGCAAATTTAAGCCGAGAGCACAGCTACAAATACGCTACAGGAGCTTTTTACGCTTAAAAGAGAATTGGAACTGTAATAAAGTTCAGCTTTTGTTGAAATGTCTAAATATTTCGTCTCTTGAGTCTCGGAATCAAAAATACAGGTGACTATTTCTACGGTCTGCAATGTGTTAAGCTAACATTAGCATTTATAAAGGTATCACAAAACTTAACTCTCACCAAGTGTTTTGGGGTCAGGTGCAATTCTGTGATCCGATTCACGTGAAAAGCGGTTCACATTCAAGTATCCTATTCTGACATCGTTTAGTGTGAATGTTCCACATGTTTGGTTTCTTAAGTGAAACTGTCGGTAGATTCTCATGAAGAGAAATAATTTATTTGAAGAAAATATTTTCAGCATGAGTGAAGTTAAAGTTCCATGCAAATATTTTTCACGTGAATCGGATCTTTGAATAGACCCCGCAGTCATTTACTGTGTTTCCATGCAGAGTTAACTCGGATTAGAGTCCATGGAAACGAGTTGAGTTTCGTTAAACCCACCTGGACTCCACGAAAAAATCTGAATTTAAATGAGTTACGCAAATATGTTCGTAGATTGTTTGCTTTTGTATTAAAAATAGCGTCCGGTTTTTTGGACAGAGGAAGAAGTTGGGTTATTATTAATTGTTTAAATTCTCGTCTATAACTCTATTTTCACTGCGAGATTTGTCAGTACATAGAAACGCACAAGGTTACCTTCATTTCCTTGAAACTCGACGAAAACAACCCTGTCCATCGAAAGATCCTTTCCTATCCAACCGTTATCCGTTTTGTGTCAGTCGAACAACATCGATTACGCTTATTGAATTTTATCTTTGAATTTACACAGTGGCACGGCAGGGGCAACGCAGGCAGTGGTCAAAAACTCCGTTTCTACTCTCGAACTGCTTAATTCAGTTTAAAAGGAGTAATTGCTCAATAGCGCAGTTAATACAGAGACTGAATTTTTTAACACGGCCCTGCTATAGAATTCATGACGAAATGTCATAGTCGAATTCAAATTTATTTTTATTTCGGAGATTGTTAATAAAAACCAATTCTTAATAATAGTAATATAGTTGTGCAAAGGCCTGAACTTCTAAAGTATATACATTAAGTACATTTGTTGTAAAAAGTAAATTAAAACATATTTGTGGTAAAAGAGCAGACAACAAAAGAGCAACGGTGTTTGACTATAACAAATCCATCAGTCATCATCATCCATCAGGTTGAAATGCAAAATCGTCTTCAACTTTGACTGAGGCGTCTTGCCTTAGTAAAAGTTAAGACCGTTTCAACTTCGGCCTTTGACAATGACATATGTATAGCAATTTCTCAAAATAGATATGTTATGGAGTAGATATCATTAGTATAGTATAATAAAGAGAATTGTAATTTAATTTCTGGTAATCATTTTTTTTTTTTTTTTTTTTTTTTTTTTTTTATTCAAGAACTTGTGTTTTAAATACATGAATCAGCTACTGCTAGCTCTAACATGCTGTTTTTCAAATCTTAACCTAATGTATAAACGCTGTTAGGGTCCTCCTCTAAGCAGCTTGTTGTTTTAAATGTTGTATTATGGTCGACTTTTTGTTGATGAACTCCCCACAAAGATCCATGGCTCTCTAGAAGGATGGATGGTGGCCTGGGTGGAGGGTTTGGTTGATGTTTCCTATGGTTGACCGCAGTTGTTTGAGTATCTCTTTTTGAGGCCTCTTCTGTAGTCCTTATACATCTGGTAGCACAGCGAAAGTCCCACCAGGAGTGTCAGGACTATTAGTGTAAGTTCTATATTCTCCGCTTTGATGTCTTCCGGATTTACTATTATTGTGCTGACTACTTGTCCGGCGTTGTCCACTTTCTTGGAGTTTGTAGTTCCCATGACGATGATTAGTGAAGTGACTGCTTGCTCGATGGTCGTGCGTTTCTTTATATATTTTTACACCTTAACTCGCACAATTTAGTGGGTCATTTTTTCTGACTCTTGCAAATTTTTTGGCTATGAGGATGTTTCTGGCTGATTGGTTCGGGTGTTCTTTTAGTCTGGTTAGGTATTTTTTGGTGTAGTTGGCTATTTCTTCATTGACCTCTTTGGTTTTTGTGTCTCTAAGTAGTATTTTATTGTTGACGTATCTCGGTGCGCCTGTCATTGCCCTGATTATTTTTGATTGTGCCCGTTGTATAATTTCTATCCTGGATTTTTTCGCTGCCCCCCATAACTGGATTCCATAGGTCCATATAGGCTTAATTATACTTCTGTAGACTGCTAATTTTGTGTCTAAACTGAGTTTTGCTTTCTTATTAAGTAGCCAGAACATTTTTCTAAAAGTGAGATTAATTTGGTCCCTTTTTTTGTTTATATGTGTTTTCCACGTAAGCCTTCTGTCTAGGTGGATGCCCAGGTATTTTACTTCATTGACCAGTTTCACTCGTTTGTTGTTGATTTCTACTGGCCTGCAGGACTTCTTTTTTAAGGTGAAAGTTATTTGTTCAGTTTTCTCTTCATTTAGTTTAATGCCCCACTTGTTTGCCCAGTCTATGATTTTGTTCATATGTTCTTGAATGACGCGGGCTGCCGTATTGGGGTTCTTGTGCGTGAAGATTAGGGCTGTGTCGTCGGCGAAGGTTGTTGTTGTGATCTCCTTATCCGTTGGTAGATCCGCAGTGTACAGCAAATATAGTACGGGTCCCAGCACACTTCCTTGCGGAACTCCTGCATTGATATCATACGTTTTGCTAGAGCAGTTGTTGACTGTAACCCGGAATTTTCTGTTTGTTAGGTAGCTGTGGATGATGTTGAAAAATTTGGCGGGGAGTGATTTTTTTATTTTTATGAGCAAGCCATCGTGGTTGACCTTATCGAAGGCCTGAGCTACGTCCAGGAACAGCCCAATACAGTATTCGTTGTTTTCCATTGCTTCTTTAATTTTTGTGTAGATTTTGTGTACCTGTTCTATTGTACTGTGTTGGCTACGAAATCCGAATTGGTGGGTGGGAATGATGTTGTTTGTGTCTAGGTTGTTTTGGAGCTTATTTAGTAGGAGTTTTTCGAAAAGTTTGGAGAGGATTGGGAGAAGGCTTATGGGCCTATATGACTCCACTTTGAATACGTCTTTACCGGGCTTAGGTATAAAGAAAATGTTTGCTAGTTTCCACTTTTCCGGGAAGTAGTCGAGTCGGAGTATTGCATTGAATATAAATAAAATGCCGATTTTACCGTTCATGGGAAGGGCTTTTATCATCTGTCCAGTGATGTTGTCGTGGCCTGGGGCCTTCCGCGGGCTTAGATCTTGTATTTGGTGTAAAACTGAGGGAAGGGTGAAGGTTATTGGTTTTCTCCTTTGGATCTTTGTTTGGCTTTCAATGTTGGTCGTGTTGGGTTTGAAGACCGTTTCGAGGTGTTTTGCGAAAGCTTCCGCTTTGGCTTGGTCTTCGTTGATCCATTTATTGTCTCTCCCGAGTATAGGCGTGTTCTGTTGAATCGGTTTTTTAATGCCTCTTGTTGCTTTCCATATGGAGTATCCCGAGTCAGGGTATTGATTTAAGCCTGCTGTGTACTCGTCTATTTTCTGATTTTTTTCTGACTCTAGCTGGGTTCTAAGGTTTTTAATTGCTTTGTTCAGCTCAATTTTGGCCTGTGGAGATTTTGTTGCAAGCCAGTGTCTTTTTGCTTTCCTTTTGACTTTGAGCAGCTCCAGTATGGTTGGGCTGTGAACTTCGGAAATTCTTTCTGTTGCTTGGGGCTCGGGTGTGGCGTGTTGGGCACAATCCTTGATGGTGTCGTTGAGGTAGTCAAGGGCGTTATCTATGTCCTCCTCTGATTTCAGTTTTGCGTGTGGGCAATAGTCTTTTTTGAATAGATGCTGGAATTTTAGCCAGTTTGTTTTGCTGTTTGTGAATTTGTGCGGTTTTTCAGTGAGTATAGGTGTGCTGTTGAATTCTATAATGGATGGGGAATGATCGGATGAGAGGTCGTCAGTGGTTGTGGTGTTGAAGAGGTAGGGGTTTAAACCCTTGGACAGTCCGAAATCTATGATGTCTGGCCTTTTTCGTCTGTCCGCTGGCCAGTGAGTTGGTCTTTTACCGGTGATGCAATTTAAGTTATTTTCGTATATGGTCTTTTCCAATTGTTTACCCCTTGGAGTCTTGGTTCTTGCTCCCCATAATGGTGATTTTGCATTAAAGTCTCCTGCGATCAGGAATCTGTTCCCCATGAGTTTAATGAATTTGTTGAATTGTTCTGATTTGATAATAAATTTTGGGGAGCAGTATACGGCAGCGATATTTATAGGTCCTCCTAGTTCCATAAGGTTAATGGCTGTATATTGGATTTCCTCCGATTGGTTACTCTGTATGGGGTGGTGCTTTATTCTGTTCCTGATCAGGATGGCTGTTCCACCATGGGCTTTGTTGTTGGGGTGATCATTTTTATAGATTGTGTAGCCAAATATTTTGAAGTTATTTTTGTTGGTTAAATGGGTTTCTGAGATTAACATAACGTCTATTCGATTTAGGGTCAAGAATTTTTCTAGTTCTAGCTTATGGGTGGTTAGTCCGTTTGCGTTCCAGTGGGCTAGTTTGATACCCTTCATTTGATGAATTTGCTTAGAATTTCTGTTTGCCTATTCATCATGCTTTGCATTTGTTGCATAGTCTGGGTTAACTGGTTGATGTTGTTGGTTAATGTTACTAGTATTTGCATTATGCTTTCGCTTTGACTATTTGCTGTTGCTGCTGGTTGCCCGTTGTGTTTAAGAACATTTGCGTACGAGAAACCGTCTCTGGGAAGTATTGGGTGCTGTGTTGGGGTGGTATGTTCTGTGCTGATAGTTCTGGGGTTGCTAAGGGGTTTGTAGCTGTAGGTGTTGGCTACGTTTTTGTGGGGTATCTGTTGCTGCTTTTGGTTATTCTGAATGGCAATGTATACCGGGCAGCCTCTGTAGTTGGCTGTGTGATTTCCATCACAGTTACTACATTTTTTGCAGGAGGCGTTGCTTTTTAGCTCCGGGCAAGCGGTGGTTGGGTGGTCTTTACCACAAGCAACGCATACGTTGCTGAGCTTACAATATGCTCTTGTGTGGCCAAACTCTTGACAGTTTTTGCACTGTATGGGAGTTTTGCGCTTGTATGGCTCTTCTATGGTTACTTTTCTATTTAGGACATATTGCACCGCGTAGATGGGGTGAGTTTTACCCTTGGCACACTTACTGCTCTCTGGCATTAGCTCGACTCTGAACATTGGTTGAGGCTGCTTGTACCTATTCAGAATATTATGGACGTTTTTTATTTTATAGCCGAGGTCTTCGAGATCTTGCTTGATCTCGTCGACTGAGACGTTGTAATCTATGCCTTTGATGACAATCCTTAGGCCTTTCTCGCTTTTTAATTGGTACGTGTAATATTGCATTCCTTTTTTATTTAGCCAATTTGCTATTAGGCAATAGTCCACTTCCCGTTTGACCTGAATCTTCGTCTCTTTTAGCTGCCCTCTTTTTATATCGACGACGTAGAATAAATCTTTTTTAATCAGCGATTTTATGCCTTGTATTAGTTCTAAATTATTTTGCACACGCACGTAAATTGGCGGTGGCTTAGGTGCTGCGTCGGATTCGTCGCTTAGCGCAGCATATCGATTGCTGCTGTTTGCAAAACCTGCAGTAGCTGGCGCACCTGAGGCGGGTGTTTTCTTACCTTGCGTGGTGTTGCTAGGGTGTGCTTCTTCAGCATTTAATTGGGCTCTTTTGCGTTTGCGCGATACTATTTGGAAGTATCGTTCAATACCTGCCGGTGTGTGTGGTTTGTCGCTTGTGTCTGTGTTTTCATGGTTCTGCTGGTCAGTGATCATGTCCTCCCTCTCGTCTTCCTCTTCCGGAGAGCCCATTGCTTCACTTGCACTGACTATTGCACTGTTTATTATTGCACCGTTTGTACTTCTTGTCACTGCACTTTTCCTAGCCGTATCGATTGAAATCATACGGCGCTTGCTTGTTTTGCACAAAATTAGTTACTTTGCATAAAAATATTTTTGTCACTTAATCGCACTTGAGCGTTTTACCTGGGCTCCGTAGAACACGTCCACTCGCGTCGGCTGCTTAGTTGCGACTATTTGAATCATTTTTTAATCCCAATTAATCTTCACTATTTAGTAGGTGGTATTAGGTTCGCGCAAAGCCAATTTCTCATTTAAAAATAATGCAGTATTATTATGAAATGCATTCTTGCAACAAGTATTTAGGAAAATGCTACATGTTAGGGCTCTAAGAATGACTCGGATAATTGAGTATTTGAGTACTCCCAAGTAGGAGTATTTGAGTACTCGAGTTCAAAGATCCGAGTTTGAGTAAAGGAGTTTTGAGTACTCGAGTACTCGAGTACTTGAGAGCAAAGAGATCCGAGAACTCGAGTACTCGAGTACTCATTTCGGGAGTATTCGAGTATTAGAGTTTGGGAGTATTCAAGTATTTGAGTCCTGTAGGTTTAATACATTAAGAAGTAAGAAAAACATGTTAATAAATTGTAGACTTTATAATTCATTATAATTTACGGTTAATTACAGAAAACTAAATCTTTATTTTGGAAAAGAAATACAAGAATATTAACATTATCGGGATTTAAGCAACTTCTGCTGGAGCTTACTATATTTCCTGCTGTAGAAAACACTCGTTCAGATTTAGCAGAGGTTGCTGGTATATTAAGGTATTTTCTTGACTTTCTGTACGCCGACGTTCTGTCGCCTTGGCAAATTCCAATGCGACGCACGCTCACTTCGACGACACAAGGAGACGGGAGCAGAAAGTTCCGCAGGGCGGCGACAGCTCGGCGACAAAACTGAAAAACCTACAGGACTCAAATACTTGAATACTCCCAAACTCTAATACTCGAATACTCCTGAAATGAGTACTCGAGTACTCGAGTTCTCGGATCTCTTTGCTCTCAACTACTCGAGTACTCGAGTACTCAAAACTCCTTTACTCAAACTCGGATCTTTGAACTCGAGTACTCAAATACTCGAGTAATTGAGTTCAGGAGTACTCGAGTAGTAACAGCCCTGCTACATGTTGTGCTCAAATATCCCTATCGCTGAAATGCTCTCATTGCTGTACTAAGAACAAAGTTTTAGAGATTCATACATTATGTCCAATTTTCTTTATCATCACTGTTAATATAAAGTGTTACAACAATTATTCAAAATGTTTGTGGGATGTATTCATAACGTTCAAACATTAGCAACTTTATAAACCGACACGCAGAAGTGACACTGAACTATAGATTTGTAATTCCTTTTGCAGCCCACACGTCACATATATGAGCCGTTATTTTTGAGAGTGGTATAAATTCAGTTTTTAAGGGAATCAACTGATGATTACCTGCACGTCAGCATTTAACGGTTTGTTAAAAAAATGGGCTTATACAACTTTTACCAATATCGGCTCATATGTGAAAGTAAAGAAAATCGGGCCGTCACATATACGTGAAGCCGGACTCAGGAAAGAAACTCGGGTCGTCACGTATACGTAGCGAAAGAGTTCATTTCGATATCTGAGAGTCATCAATTTAATGGGCGACACCAAAAGTGCCCAATTTGAGACGATTATAGCCTGAATCAGAGCGAGACGTAATGTAAAGTGCGAACGCGAAGTATATGGGACCAACCTAAATGAACGTAAACAAACTCGAACGAATCCTCGTTAACTTTCGGCGACGTCACTAACCGTAAAGGCCAAACTAATGTGCACACCGTTCCGTGCGAAAATCTGTCAAAACTGGACGAACGGAAGCTTATGCATATTTAGTCCAGGGAAATAAGCATTTGTTCAGGACACTGAATGATCCAGCACGCCAATACGATTTTCGCGAAGTACTAACCTATAGCAATAATACCTATACTTTTTCCACTCCTGGTTAGCCGGCGTTTTCGAGAAATATACAATTAAAAGTGAAAAAAGTGAAATTTTAGCACATTTTTACTTACCAGATTTAAATAAATAGTTTTAACAGCAATTCATTGCAATCATCTTGTAGGTAATGCAAAAGCCGACAACTTGACCGAAATCGATTTTGAAAATGTCAATTTGTTGCTTAGATAATTGCTAATTTACAATGAAAATAGCTAAATATTCAATTAACGATAACTATTGTAAAAATGTATTTGAAAACTTGAGTCCTCGGTAGTAGCTAGCTCTTGTGGTACCGAATAAGTGTTAAAAATTTGAAACCGATTCTTTCGATAGTTTTTGCAAAATTGAATTTGTTTATCCGAAAACCTGTTTTTTTGCAACAGCACTTCTCGCACATTTCAAAAAAAAATTCGGTTTTGTCAGTGTGGTATTAAAGGGAAAGATTCACTTTTGCAAAATATTTCATTAGATGTACAAAAAAATAATTTTTTTTCCTGCCTAGCCGGCATTTTCGAGAAATATACAATTAAAAGTGAAAAAAGGGAAATTTTAACACATTTTTACTTACCAGATTTAAATAAATAGTTTTAACAGCAGTTCATTGCAATCATCTTGTAAGTAATGCAAAAACCGACAACTTGGCCGAAATCGATTTTGAAAATGTCAATTTGTTGCTCAGATAATTGCTAATTAACAATTAAAATAGCTAAATATTCAATTAACGATAACTATTGTAAAAATGTATTTGAAAACTTGAATCCTCGTAAATAGATAGCTCTTATGGTACCGAATAAGTGTGAAAAATTTTAAACCGATTCTTTTGATAGTTTTTGCAAAATTAAATCTGTTTATCCGGAAGACTGTTTTTTTGCAACAGCACTCTACGCACATTTCCAAAAAATTTTCGTTTTTGTCAGTGTGATATTAAAGGGAAAGAGTTATATTTTCAAAATATTTCATTAGATGTGCAAAAAAATAATGTTTTTTGTTGCAAATTGATTTTACAAAAATGCAGTCATTTTTACCATATAAACAAATGGAATAACTTTTTTCCTTGAACATTTTTCAAAAAAACAATCTTCTTACTCAAAAACTAGATAATTTTCTCTACATTTAAAAAAAAAAGCAACCTCCTAGGTACCTTTGGAGCGAAGTTAGAATTTTTTTTTTAAAAAATCACTGCTCATTTGTTAATAACAATTAAGAGATCAAACTGCACCATAACGAAGATGAACAGTTGTACATTCAATAAAAGTTTAGTTGAAACCAATTGCACTTCAACGGTGTCAATGGTGAAGCTTCAAATATGTAACTGTTATTTAGCCGGATCAGAGCCAGTGGAGGGTGAACAAATATGACATAGGCCTGACAATGAAGTGCCGAGAAAAAAAATGAAATCGTAATAAATGACTGTAAAATATTTACATATTTGAAGCTTCACCATTGACACCGTTGAAGTGCAATTAGTTTCAACTAAACTTTTATTGAATGTACAACTGTTCATCTTCGTTATGGTGCTGTTTGATCTCTTAATGGTTATTAACAAATGAGCAGTGATTTTTTTAAAAAAAAATTCTAACTTCGCTCCAAAGGTACCTAGGAGGTTGCTTTTTTTTTTAAATGTAGAGAAAATTATCTAGTTTTTGAGTAAGAAGATTGTTTTTTTGAAAAATGTTCAAGGAAAAAAGTTATTCCATTTGTTTATATGGTAAAAATGACTGCATTTTTGTAAAATCAATTTGCAACAAAAAACATTATTTTTTTGCACATCTAATGAAATATTTTGAAAATATAACTCTTTCCCTTTAATATCACACTGACAAAAACGAAAATTTTTTGGAAATGTGCGTAGAGTGCTGTTGCAAAAAAACAGTCTTCCGGATAAACAAATTTAATTTTGCAAAAACTATCAAAAGAATCGGTTTAAAATTTTTCACACTTATTCGGTACCATAAGAGCTATCTATTTACGAGGATTCAAGTTTTCAAATACATTTTTACAATAGTTATCGTTAATTGAATATTTAGCTATTTTAATTGTTAATTAGCAATTATCTGAGCAACAAATTGACATTTTCAAAATCGATTTCGGCCAAGTTGTCGGTTTTTGCATTACTTACAAGATGATTGCAATGAACTGCTGTTAAAACTATTTATTTAAATCTGGTAAGTAAAAATGTGTTAAAATTTCCCTTTTTTCACTTTTAATTGTATATTTCTCGAAAATGCCGGCTAGGCAGGAAAAAAAATTATTTTTTTGTACATCTAATGAAATATTTTGCAAAAGTGACTCTTTCCCTTTAATACCACACTGACAAAACCGATTTTTTTTTAAATGTGCGAGAAGTGCTGTTGAAAAAAAACAGGTTTTCGGATAAACAAATTCAATTTTGCAAAAACTATCGAAAGAATCGGTTTCAAATTTTTAACACTTATTCGGTACCACAAGAGCTAGCTACTACCGAGGACTCAAGTTTTCAAATACATTTTTACAATAGTTATCGTTAATTGAATATTTAGCTATTTTCATTGTAAATTAGCAATTATCTAAGCAACAAATTGACAATTTCAAAATCGATTTCGGGCAAGTTGTCGGCTTTTGCATTACCTACAAGATGATTGCAATGAATTGCTGTTAAAACTATTTATTTAAATCTGGTAAGTAAAAATGTGCTAAAATTTCACTTTTTTCACTTTTAATTGTATATTTCTCGAAAACGCCGGCTAACCAGGAGTGGAAAAAGTATAGGTATTATTGCTATAGGTTAGTACTTCGCGAAAATCGTATTGGCGTGCTGGATCATTCAGTGTCCCGAACTTGCTATTTTTTGTGCTTATTTCCCTGGACTAATTCGACAGGCTGTCAGAGTGGGATAAATCACTGCGATTTGTGTATTATTAGAGTGCACAAGATTAATCAAACTTTCGAAAAAATGTATATCCTCATCCATTGTCCCCATTTTCAGCTGTTGTTATTTTGCATATGCAAGGTACGCTCCAGATCATACCTTGCATAGCAAAATAGACTTGCCGAAACTTGACGGATTGAACGACTTTTCCCATTGTGGTTTGGGGATAGGTTTAGTGTGTAATCGCATGCTTGCATGGGCTTCCGTACGGAGCGGTATGCACATTATGGTTTCGCCTTAAGAGTCGCAAGAACCGTTAACTAACAGATGCAATTGCCGGAACAAGTTCGCAATGCTTGCTGTTTTGAGGTACCCTAAAACCTTATGGAAATGTTCCGTTTATGGTCGGAACTAGTGTATTAGGTAAGTATTGTTCAGGGCAAGCAATAATTTCCCCAAAATTAGCTTGTTTTGGCTTGTTTTAACACCAAAAATTGGAAATTTTGTTAAAGGAAAATCATCTGTCAGAAAATATTTTTTAAGAAAAGTGAATTTTTATTACGAATTCTTTCGTACCGATGTTATTTACCATGTACATGAGTACAAATTTCGATTGTACAAAGCAAGGACGATGCGAATAGCCACTCTGAATAATTTTATATCTCGAAAACCGACGTCAAAGTCAATTGATTTTTGCAATTATTGGTGTTAAAACAAGATAATTTTGGGGAAATTATTGCTTGCCCTGAACAATACTTACCTAATACACTAGTTCCGACCATAAACGGAACATTTCCATAAGGTTTTAGGGTACCTCAAAATAGCAAGCATTGCGAACTTAAGCCAAAAACTCCAGCAGGCAGGAGTATGGATCCCTTTTCTGTAGGAGTTTGCTAGCCTCCAGCAAAAAAAAAAACCCGGGCAGCGGGCTGATTCTTGGAGATACAGTCTGAGAGTACTCAGCAGCTTCCTGTCAGAGTTCATGTCTTTGAGCTGCCGGGCAAGCGGGACATCACAACTTGCGACTTATTTGGTCCTGGCTGCAAGCCACATGACCATGAGACATATAGTTTTCCCTGCAGTGACCCTCCGTTGACATAAATGTGCTTGTATTTGGGATACCAGCGGCACCAGCAATAACACCTCGCGACAGCCAAACCAAGTTCCCTCCCTTTTACTTGTATCAGATTGCTTGGATACCTCTTACCACCTTCTCTATATTGAAGGACACATAACGCTCCCACGAAGGACAATTGAAGACACAATAATTACATAAAGTCTGCTAGATGAAAACAAAAACATTTTGGGTTCAAATAAAGATAAATTATTAGATAGTAAGCCGCGTTCTCCCACTCAACTTGTTTACTCACTATGATCTTTGTTCTGGGGTAGTGAGCTGGATAAAAAAAAATGCGAACGTAGATCGTGTTGTTTATTTAACTCTATTACAGCAAAGCCAAAAAAACACACACTAATTGTCTACCCTACACTCAAAGAACAGGAAGCCATATCTATAGACAGTCACCCGAAGAACCCCAATGTACTAACTTTTATATAAAATTGAAGAAATTTAGTATCTTGAGTCCGCCATATTGGAGTTGCGATTTTTATCAGTTTAACAAAATATAGGCTAAAACCTAGAGTTATGTATATGTAAGCGTACAGATGCGCGTACGTTATGTACGTTTTATACATAAACACCGAATTCGCCAGCCGAGCCACTAGTTAGCAAACCCTGCAAACGAAGAAAACTCCGTGAAAGCATGTCACCGAAAAATAAACGCCGAAATTTGTTACATAGAGCTACAGATGAATCTACTCTAAGTAATCAGTTTTTGTCCGACCGCCGCTGATAACAAGAACGAAACGCCCTGCACTCCTCGACAGATCGATCTAACCTCCTAATTTGCAGGGGACTTGCTAGAGTGCCACCGATCTACATTTCAATGCAACACCGTAAATGTTAGGGCCGTTTTGTAACAATATATATATAAGTTCCTTTCGCACTTTGACAATTAAAGTACTAATGACAAGGCATCACGAGTTAGCAACATTTACTAAAATCAGCATATAAAATTACAACATGAATATACATTTTTGGTTTCAACAGATAACCTTGGGGTGAGAAAATTATTTTATTCTTCATATGGGGCACAGTAACGGTCGGGACATTTTCACCCATTTTTTGACCCACATAAAAGTTACTAGACGCTATAGTATCTAATGATGACTAATGAAACCTTATGCTATTATACGAGCAATGTCTATCACGTTCTTGAAAATGGCTTTAACGATTTCGATGAAATTTGGTACATGGCGATTTTTGTGGATGATAAATCGATCTAGGTAGGTGTCACCTCGTGGGAAAGTCCAATATGGCGGATATCCAAGATTGTGGATTACCTTTTTCCATACAACCTTTTGACATGGGTATCAAATAAAAGGGTTTGACGAGCAGAATACCATAAACTATATGACGTCATTCTAGACCCGATTCCAAATAAATATATAAATATTGCTCGTATAATAGTATAGGATAACTGTAAAAAACAATCGATGAAATATTGCCTATCCGCAGAGGCGAGAAACCGATCTAGCTAGGTTTCATCTCTGGAACGAACGATGGAGGAATTTAAATATTTTGACACAGAAAAGGGGTTTTTGGGGTGGCTGATTTTAAATGCGCTGTCCGACCCAATACGGAAGAATCAAAATAATAGGAGGGAGCGCGAAGCGCTCTCCGGTGGTCTTACACATGGGCTGAAAAGTCCCGGGCCTAACACATAGATGGCGCTTATCTTATTGCATTTGTGGCAACTCGGGTTACACAAAAGCACACCAACAGGAAACTCCAGGAAACAGCAGATCTGGCCAAACTGGCGGCTTGATGAGCTCATTCAACAGTTGCGAAGCCACTTGACACCTGTACCATAGCAGTGGAAAATCCAAGAGTTGCATCATTTTACCTTTCGATAAAATATTGTATCGCGCTTGCTTAATTAATAAATGCTTAGTGTATAATCTAACCGAACATTATTATTGTGCGTCCTGCCATATCCAGAGACCACACATTCACCGCTTCTTCAGTTAGTACTAATCTTCAAAAGGAAGCTGTCAAAATTTCATGATATTCTACTCATAAGTTTGTGAGTTATTGTGCTAAGAGTGACACTACTTTTGTTATGTTCAGAAAAATGGACCAACAATAATTTCGTGTTTTAATTTTACACTGCTTCTTGGTTGGAAAAAAAACCGTTCAAGCGAAGCAATGGCTTGAAAAGTGTTATAAGGACTCCGCTCCATCAGAAACAACAATGAAACGTTGGTTTGCTGACTTCAAACGTGGTCGTAGAGACACCGATGATGCAGAACGCAGTGGACGTCCAAATGAGGCGGTAACACCAGACAACATCAAAAAAATCCACAAAATCGTTTTGAATGATTGAAAAGTGAAGTTGCATGAGCTAGCTGACATCGTAAAGATATCAAAATAACGTGTTGGCTTTATATTGTATGAGCATTTCACTATGAGAAAGCTCTGTTCAAAGTGGGTGCCGCGTTTGCTCACTGCTGACCAAAAACAAAAACGTGTTGATGATTCTGAGCAGATGGCAAAACTACATGAATTGAACTTAGAATTGCTCTCACATCCACCGTATTTGCCAGATTTGGCTCCCAGCGACTACTGACTGTTCGCAGACCTCAAAAAATGCTCACCGGTAAGAAATTTCGCTCGAATGAAGAGGTTATCGCTGAAACTGAGGTCCATTTTGAGGCTAAAGATAAATCGTTCTACAAAAGTGGTATTGAAATGTTTGAGCGGGCGCTGGAATGATTGTGTTGTGTGGCTCTTGATGGAGATTACCTACGTTGATGAATAAAGCCAATTTTGAACAAAAAACCGCGTTTTCTTTGTTAGGCCCGGGACTTTTCAGCACATGTGTTACTTACTTGACCGAGCGAGCTTGTTCATATGGCAACCAAAAATTGCGCATTTTGGCCGCCTATCGAGTTAAATTCAATTTGACTCAGTGTGACGGTCGGGAAATGCATAGAAACACCTACCCTAGATTAGTAAAGGCTGCACAAAAATTCAGATAGACTAAAAATCTACAAAAATTCTGCACTAATCTATATATATATATATATGAATTGCTGTGCGGTACGTCTTGCTAAAACTCGAAAACGGCTTGACCGATTTCGATGATTTTTTTTGTTTTTGTTCGCTATAATACGGGTGAGGTTCAAATAAAAAGAAAGTTCGGGAAACCCCAAAGAAAAAGCCGGAAAATCGAAAAAAACGAAATTTCCGTTTTGTATAGGAAGCGAATTCTCCAACTTCAAGGAATCTTTATGAAAAAGGCAATTGGAGGTTTTCGGGGTGGCAAATCTCGAGCTTGCATTCAAAATTTTGGAATTCAAGATGTCCGATCCAATATGGCGACCGAAAAAGTTAATCTTCAAGGGATTTCACTGAAAATCAGAACTTTTGGTTTGGGTTTTTGGGGTCACTGATTTTGAATCTGCCATCAACATTTTGGAAATCAAGATGGCGGATCAAAATGGCGACCGAAAAGTTAAACTTCAATGGATTTCCCTGAAAATCCGCACTAGGGAATTTTCGGTATCACTGATTTCGAATCTGCTATTCAAATTTCCAAATATGAGAGCACCCCCATCCCGCTAGGAGATATAGGAGAGAGGGTGCAATAAGGAGGTGGTGTAAAATGAAGAAAACTAAATTTAATAATACTATTGGAAA
Organism: Neoitamus cyanurus; assembly: GCA_947538895.1. NCBI lineage: Eukaryota > Metazoa > Arthropoda > Insecta > Diptera > Asilidae > Neoitamus > Neoitamus cyanurus. The sequence goes on from OX384542.1 coordinate 47,367,990, forward strand.
ATATCTAAAACATGTGCAAAACGCAAATAGGAAAACGCTGGGCCCCTTAGGAGAGGCGGTGGTGCAGTAGGGAGGCCTTGTAAAATTAAGGAATACAAATTTAATAGTATCCCGGGAAACGCCGGGTCGGGGCAAGCTAGTTTCTTATAAAGACTAACTAGTAAGGTAGTACAAACTTTTTCATATAAATGTTAAAGACTGACGGTCGGGGCAATGAGTTGTGACGGTCGGGATAAGCAAGAAAACCAGTCAATTAAATCCAAATTGACTACAATATTTTCGTATAAAGATTAACTCGTAAATTAGTACAAATTTGTTCACATAACTTTTTAAAGACTGAAGCAAGAAAACCAGTCCACCAAATCCAATACGATTTTTTTAAAGATTAAATTTCACTTCCATGTTTTTAGAACTGCCTTCTATGAAGTAAATAGCTCTAACAAAAAAAATTTCTGTTGTGTAAGTTCCTTCTTACTTTCTAAGGGTTATTTGCTTACTTAAACTACAAATTCTTATGTTAGGAAACTAATGTCTACATTGTCGTGACGGTCGGGAGACGAGACACCTATGTATGTACCTATTCGAAGGGCGATAGATCCGGAAGTTACGTTTGTCATTCGTTTCTAGGAGAATATTATATTCACGACACTACAAATGAAACAAAATGAAGAAAAGAGTGTTGCCAGCTTGTGGGAAAGCTGCAACCACAGAATTCGCTGGTGTTTTACTTTAAAAAAGTGAACTAATTGACAGTTTCAGTAAAAACATATTAAGGGGTGAGATGCATTTAGGATGTTAAAAAAATCGATTTTATTTTCTTTTTGCGCTTTCTTGAAGTATGTTGTTTTGAGAATATTCTCTGAAAATTTCAAGTCAATCCGATGAATATTTTCTGAGATATCCTACAATTACTAAAGGAGCCATGAACCCCCATGGTAGGTAAATTGTCAAAAGCAGCCATTTTGTTCATTTTCAAACAAAAAAGAAAGCTTCGATTAAAGACTTTATCTACTTATAGAAAATTTATCATTAAACTAATGATTTTTATTCGTTTTATTGATTTGAGATGATCCAGTGAGATGTACTGATGATCACCGCGAAGTACTACTTGCGGAAGAGGGTCCAACAAAGATGGCGATATTTTAATAAATAATTAATTTTTTTTTGAATTTTGTGAAAGTATTATAAAGTTGACACTTGATGTAAAAACTATGTGTAATTAGTTTCGTAAAATAAACTTAATTATCATAATAAAAAAATTACTAAAAATACTCCTTTTTTCACGCCTCTGACTGCATCTCACTCCTTAAACATTCTTAAAATATAGATTCTTTACTAAACATTAGGCATAAAAAGAAACGCATTATTATTAAGTTTTTCATCGCTGCATTTACAGTTAGCGTGGCAATTTCGGAAGCGAAGGTAATTGATAAGTAGATTATATTGAATAGTTAGAATAGTTAGATAGAAATAGATGATTGATTAATCCGCCTTTCATTTCTCAAAATTTTCATGAAGCAATATGTAGGTAATTCCATAAGAGGGCTTTTAAGTGCAAAGAATATTTTACTTTTATCTTAGCTTCTTTCGAAGGGAAGATCTCATTAAGATAGGTTTAACCATTCCGGAGATTAGCCCGGACAAACAGACAAAAAGTTACCTAAATCGTTCCTGACAAAATATTCTCGGGTAGTGTTATCGAAATTGGTTCAGCCTGAAATTGAAAAATGAATTCAGAAATTAGTTTGGACAAACAGACTGACGGAAAATTTCTACAAGGCTCGTTTGGGGTTTGGTGTCGTGGAAATAAACATATGAGCTTAGATGGAGGTAGTTATTTCGAAAACACTGATTCCAAAAACTCAAATTTATGAATATTATTTTACCTTGGTACCTATGTTTTGGCCGTCATTTCGAAGCTCGAAATTTCGACAACAGATTTAAAACCAGCATTTCGGTAGTATATTTCGATCAGAGACTCTGAAAAAATAAAAAGGTCCGATTTGGTAATAATCCTTTGAAATTACGAATTTTCGGTCGCCATATTGGATGCGCCAATTTTTTTCCAAATTTCAGTAGTAGATTTAAGATCAGCGACTCCGAAAACATAAAAGGACCCGTTTGAAACTTTAACTTTACCTATAACCTGGCGCAAGAACATATCTATAAATTAAAAAAATCATGTTAATCGGGTCAGTGGTTCTCGAGTTATGAGTTAACTAACGCAAGGATGGATAGAGAAACGTTGCATTTTATAACATGTAAAGAACAAAGATTCCAAATATAATATATTCCTTGCACTGTGCTATTATGTCATCAATTCAGCAGAAAAACGAAGTATTTATAGGTTGTACTCGTGAGTTGTAAGCAAGTCTCGACTCACGGGATGAACATTTTTAGCGTATGTTTTAAAATACATACATAACATATACATATAACATAAGTGGCATAGCTTCCACACCACAAAAAGTGAAATTCTACCTCTACTTAACGCAGTCTCAAATTTTGCAGGAAATGCTGCAGCGAACCTAGTGAATTTTTATATCAGAGTAAAGGAGAGGTAAATATGAATATATTTTCTGCTGCTAGCTGATTCAAACGAAAACATTTTACTTGTTGATGTAACGAGCCTAGTGTGCTAAAATCTTTAAGCGGTGATTTACAATAATACCAAAACTCAGGAGGCACTTTTGATTTTTGTTGAGACCTACAGATGACGATGAAGCTTTCATAATTCATTGTTCCTTCCTCTTTACTCGGTCTTTTGAGCAATTGATATGCTTTTACCTGAGTAAGTCTGTTGAGTTGTAAAAGCGCGCTTCTGGAGGTGGAACATGGAAGCAGTCAAGCAGTCAAAGACAGTCCAGCACTCTCGCCTAAAGAGGTACTCGGGTTCAGTTTCACTTGAACAGGTTCGGACATCGGTTGCATTTTTGGTATTTTCTGCACACAAGAACTCGTTCGTTTCGGTGCCTTGTTAAGAAACAATCAGTGACCTAAATTGCAATATTTGCGACCGATACTTAGGGCTACCTTGACGCTTTCTTAATGTGAAGTGAGACTGTATAGTTTTACCGATTTGAGTGCTGTGTTTAAGGAATATTGGTATACTGATTACTACTACTGTTATTAATTTTAAGTCAGTTATTATGTAACTGCCGATTCCATCTGAGTCGTGATTGCATTGCATAACGAAGTATGATGCTTGCCACCAATTGGCACGAATATGTCTGCATTATGCGTGCATTGTAGGATATACGGATGAAACTAGATAAAAGAACTTTGAATATATTCCATGGTTTTTTACGTCTCTCAGGTTAACACTGGACTGTCTTACAAATGTAGGCAATTTTCGTTTCTAAAATGTTAGCCAATCTGTTTATTTTTTAATTTAACCATGTCAGCGTGGAAGTTGGGAAATAGGATCCGAATTCAGTTGATTATTGTGCATATTTACCTTCTCTGCAATTACACAAGCCTCATGCCAATTTTTCTTTGTTTATGAGCTGCACTCACTCACACAACATATTATCAAATTAATTTATAGTAGTTACCTTCTCTGTATTATAGTTTTAGACACTTTTTCTAATCTAGATTTGCAGTTGGGTCGTTGATCTATCATATCATACAGACTACTCATATAGTAAGAAAAAGAAAGAGCAATAAAACATTTCGTACAGATGTTGATAACTTATCAGAAAAAAATAATTCTATGAACAACATTTGAAACTATGTAGTACCATGAAGAAGTAAATATAATTAACAATACTACTTAATGGACGAAAAAGAATGAAAAGTAAAGGCAATTTATATGTTAACAATCCACAATAATATAAAATTGTTTAAATTGATTATAACTTTTGCTCTGCATGCGTATGTCGGAAAAAGTTGGCTTCAACTCTTCATGTAAATAGAATATTCAATTCAATAGTTTGTGTATATATCGGCTTGATTCCTATTACATATGAAAGTTTTTTTTTTTTCATTGGTCTCCCATTGTCTCGGGACTGCTATTACAGCCTGCTATACATTTAATGCTTATTTATTGCTGTGCATTTATATCAAAATTTTCACTATCAGGGTTATACCTAGAATAGATACCCCGGAAGTGCAGTAAGACTAAGCCCAAGGACGACGATTAATCAATTTTATTAAAAACTACTTGGATTAATGATCATTGGGATTATACTGACATTTACGCACTGGCTTATACCTGTAGATGGCACATTTAAATAATAAGTGCAACATTAAATATATAGGCTTCCGAGATTTCAGTTCCTTAATTTTCAGTAATTTCTTCTTTAATAGGTTTCATAATCGATCACATGTAATATTTATATATCTTCTATATAATTAAAACGATTGCGCGAGAGCTTGTGATTCCTTCTATGAAAAAAATGGTTCCTCCTTCTTTCAAGTATTTGAGTACTAGGGTATTCAAAACTCCTTTATTAAAACTCCGTCCAAATTACGACGAGTACTTGAATGCTCAAATTTAAAGTATTCAAATACTCAATTTCCCGAACCAGTGCGGAGCCTTTCATTGGACGTTCTAGCATTGCTATTTAACATTAATAAAAATTACTGCCTTAGGATATGGATGCAATACTCCACACCTAAGAAAATCAAACAGTGACAATGCCCTGATCATTTACTCATCATTTTAGGCACTACCGGTTCTTTTGCAAGAGTAGGGATATATCATAGTCATACTTTAAATGTCGATGCCCTGCTACGTTTGATGTTAATACGTGTATGTATGTATGTCTAGATCCTACACATTTACATTGATTGTGATCGATTGAATAGTAATAGTAGGTTATAGTAATCTGGAAAAAGTAAAGTGACACATAGACGGTATGTGGTCCCAGGAAATTTTTTTTAGATACATATATAGAGTGTGGTATTAAATTGAATGTGGTGATTTGGGAGTTATAAAAAAATGTGTACAATATGCAATGGCGAGAATGTTAATTGACGAGATAATATTATTTTCATAGTATGTTAAATAGTGAAAGGACTTATTATACTAAATTATTTTACGAGGAATATTTACAAAAACTACATACATACATATATATAAGTTGCATCGGCATCACACCGGCTTTTTAACGGGCGGTTTATCTCGTTCAAAAGGTAAAGAATTATGTATGAGGAATTTTAAACAAAATAGTCTGAAATAAGCCTTACGGCGATTACAAAATCAAGTATCGAGGTCACCGCGATTATGTATAGCTTAATGAATGGAAAGCGGGCATACTGCAGCATTCCGCCAGTATTGCTGGAGCTTTTACCGGTAAAAGTGGTGGGCCCCATATCTGCCGTTACCACTGCAAAGAAGACTTTTCAAACTTCCGTGTGGAACTTCCATCAGTTTCCCTTTTTCGTATACCCAATCATATTTTAGTGAATATTACCTTTCCTTTGCGTTTTGCTATTACGATTAGCGCATAAGTTCAAATTTTATTACTAGTAAGACCATTTGAAGTGCAATGTCATTTCGGAGTTTTGTTGCTTCCTCCGCGGCACCTTGCACGTTGATTTCAATCCAGCACGCTTAGCGAAGACATGACTTCATAACATAACTTCTGTGGTCTTGATCTTTTTGCCTGACTAGTAGAAGCACGCAAAGCCGAAAGAAATTCACTTCCCTTTGCGGCAATACAAAACAGAGCAATTCAGATATGTGATTGGAGCGTATCAACACCTGTAACAGTTCCGAAATCAGGCACATCGGGCAATGAGGTATTTCAGCCTTCTGGTTGTTTTATAAGTATTTACTGCCTACTTACTTTGTCTTCGACGGGTTACTTAACAATCGCCTTATATAAGACTTATTCTGATTGTTGGTAATTTTATCAGATTCGTGATAATTCCTATTTGATAATTAGGAGAAGCAATTGAAAAAGTATGTGCTTCTCCTGGGATCATAGGGGAATAAAGCTGCTATTTATTCTTTATACCTAAACTCCAACACTAATATAGGAAATAATTGGCATAATATCAATTTTCGAGGAAAAACAGAGTTTTAGAATTAATATGAAATATAGTATAATACATTATTCTTATTAACAACACTATACTTTCATGAGTTATAAATTCAATTATATAAAAAACTTGAATTTTAATACAAACTTAAGGAAAATAAATACAATGGCATGCTTCTCATGTCCTCTTTGCCGGGATAAAATTATTGACACATTTAATAATCACACAAACATATTAAGTATTATACTCAATTTCAGTATTTCGTTAGTACACTTTGTTTAAATCAAGTCTTTCAATATTCTATTCATTGAATATACCAGCTTTTTTTATGATTTCCTCCAATTTTACCCCATTCTTCTAAGAGGACTTATTTCAGTTGGGTTTTGTTGGAATTATGATACTTTCTTACACGCCGTTTCAGTTCTTCCCATAGATGGTCAATGGGATTAAGATCAGGTGATTGTGGGAGATGCTATGAATGACCCACATTCAGACGTAATGAGCCGTGTGCTTTAGGTCATTTTCATGCTGGAAGTAAAAACCTAAATCCAATTTTTTCACACTTTTATTTACATTTTCTTTTAAAATATTAAACTAAGCCATTGCCCATTATGCCTTTTATGAAAGCTAGTTCGCCTACATCATTAAAAAATTGAAAATGAAAAATATTGAACTTGCTCTTATCGGAGAACAGTGCTTGGATTCAAATTTCGACAGATTTATTTTTATAATTGTGTGCAAATTCCAACCTCGCTTTTTTATTTGGTTTACTCACGAGGGATTTTCTTCTGGCCACTCTCGCTGTATATCCACCACGGTATAGAATTTTTCGTACTGTTTTTTGTTAAAAATTTGTTTAAATTTTAAAATTTAAACACCTATGTACATATATGTGAATGCGGTTAAGAAGAGGAAACCATGCACCACTCCTATGTGACTGTCCTTGATAAATAACTGCGAGAATTCAAAATTTTGGGGAACACATAATAAGTACAGCAAACGAGCTGGAAAAACTCACGGTACCCCAAATAATGAGTTTCGCTAGAAAAAGCATACGTATAGCGACTCATGATGGGCATCGAGATTAAATCGGATGTCAGATTCTTTTTATCTCCTTTCGAGGTATGTACAATGGACCATGTGGTCTAAGTCCAATTCTTCGTAGCCTAGCCTCACAAATCTACATCTACATAGCTTTGAAGAAGAAAACACATTTAGCTGTTTTCTATTTAATACATGCACTAATTCATGAAATTTATTTTAGAGGTTGATTTAACCCCACGTGGTTCAGGGCAGAAGTTGTTTTCACCTGCTTCGTCGCGGGTTAAAGTATATATTGGAGGTAAAATTGTTTAAGCAAATTATTAAAAACACTAATAATCCCTTTAATATGTTACAATAATATACAATGCCCAGGGCTATGCGAAAAATTTATAATTTTAAACTGAAATATTAGGAAGTTTATGGAAATGATATGAACGTAGTGTTGTCAAATTACAGTGAGTAACTATGATATTTGATCAAACTGTGATATATATGTATGTTTGGTACTTATCCAAAAAACATGAATATATAAAGAAAAATAATCTCGTTAATTGTTTTTATTGTAATGCCCTTATTGTAAAATGACAGAAAATTTATTAAAAATATAACTTGTCTGGTAAAATGCATTTGAAATGGAAAACACCATCCAATCAAAAACATTTCATGTGAAAAATATTATTAAAAAATTGACAAAAAAACCCACTACAAAAAACGAGGTCATTTTAATATTTTAAGTAGGAACATAGGTACCTTATAAGAATTTTATTTAAATATTAATATTACATTTATAGCAGACTGGACCAATTGTATTTACTATTTTAACTGGGATGTCGCATGGGTCTCGTCTGCTTTACTTGTAATATTAAAAGTTTGAATATTATAAAAATCAAATAAAAAAAAAATTAATAGCAGCACCAGAACATTTAATAATCAGAAAAGTGAAGCTTAATCCAAGGTTAAGTGGTGTGAAGATTGCAAAGAAAGTACTCCAAAAACTCGACTAGCTAGATTATTTTACTATTTAATATTTTAAACAAAAGAAATTTTTCTAATTTAATAATCTTTTAAAAACTCATCCTACAGATTAACACTAAAATATAACAGCATGATCGCGGTAGAGGTTCGCAATGGATACAAGTATTATGGAAGTCCATCCGATTCTAATAAGAGAGTAGTTCTCAACTATATTAATATGACAGTTTTACCAGGATCAATGTAATGTCACGATGTTCGATTTTCGTCTGGTAAATATAATTTTTTACAGATACGGCCTTCTAGGAGCTTCTGGATGCGGGAAAACAACTCTGCTTTCTTGCATTGTGGGGCAGCGTCAGCTAAATAGCGGTGATGTTTTGGTATTAGGGATCAAACCAGGATATCCTGGAAGTGGCGTTCCTGGACCCAGGCTAGGTTACATGCCCCAGGTGAGTTTTCAAATTTACATAAGCTGTACATGACGCCATCAAGAACGTTAACAGGAAATTGCGCTGGTTAAGGAAATGACTGTGAAGGGCACAATTTACTACTTTGGAAGGATATACGGCTTGAGCGATGAAAAAATCCGCGATAGATACAAAACACTTCACGCTCTCCTGGATTTACCTCTCCCGAAGCAATTAGTTGGAAATTGCAGTGGAGGACAACAACGAAGAGTGTCCTTTGCATGTGCTATGGTACATGAACCAGAGTTATTGATTCTAGACGAGCCCACCGTTGGGTTGGATCCAGTTCTTCGTGAAAGGTAAGCCTGAACATATGTGCCGCCTTATGCTACAGGTTGCATTTCAGGATTTGGGACTTTTTAGTAAAAAGCACTACAAATAGTAACCTAGCTGTTATTATAACCACGCATTATATAGAGGAGGCAAAGCAAGCGAACTGCGTAAGATTCGGACAATTTTGTAACTTATACAAAAGGACTGCAGCTCCATTTTAATTTACATATTTCTTAACAGATCGGGTTAATGCGTAATGGCATTTTGTTGGCAGAAAACTCTCCAGATAACATCATGCGGCAATTTGAAAGCCGATCAATAGAAGATGCTTTTCTTATCCTCAGTCAGCGACAAGGTAAATCTGAGGAAGCGAACGAAGTCTCTCTTCCGAAGGATCACTTAAATGAAGTGACAGAAGTGGATGTTGTTCAAAATAATAACATTGAAATAAGTTTCTTGCAAACAAAAAAATCATTGCTATCAAAGTCGTCTCACAACTGCAATGAGAATCCACCGGGCAAAAAGGCAATATTTAAATTTACATCGCGAGCGAGGATGAAGGCTCTTATGGTTAAAAATGCTGTACAGCTTACTAGACATTTCTCGTAATGTTTATATTATTTTTTGCGAAGATTTTCATGATATCTTTTTATTGCTTTCAGGGGACTTATTTTCATGTTTGTTTTTCCTCTGCTCCAAATTAGCTGCTTTTATTTAGCTGTTGGAAATAATCCAAAAGGTATCAATCTCGGAATTGTGAATAAAGAAATTGATGATCGCAGTTGGTGTGTTAACAACTCTTTGGTGACTGTCTACAATGCGAAGGATTCTTGTGAGTTTTACAAAATATCATGCCGATTTTTGCAACAAATTGATGAAGAGGCTGTGAATCAAGTAAGTCCTATAAAATTATTATTGTAAGACCTGTGACTGAATGCCCTATTATTAAAAAAACCAGTCAAGTTCGAGGCGATTTTTAGAGATTTTTTATCTTCTTAGATATATTTTAATTCTACCGAAGAAGCTAATGACGCTGCACTGAAAACAGACATATTTGGCTACATACACATTGCGCACAATTTTTCGGAGTCAACGCAAAAGCTTTTGGAAGAAGGAAGATTTATCGATGAAAGTTCATATAATGCAAGTGTATTGCGAATTAGGATTGATATGTCTGGTAAATATTTTTACGATACCTAAACGGATATTTTTTAATTGTGTGATCATTGCTAATGTAGATTTTCAAGTCAGTTATTTTCTGCAACGAAAACTTCGAGAAGCTCACAAAATATTCCTGGAAGATCTTATGGTAGATTGTGGACTCTCAAAGGAATTAGCAAATATGCCAATAAAATTTGAGGAGCCTCTGTACGGCACAATAAATGATGAATTCCAACGTTTTATTACACCTGGAGTAGTAATGACGTATTTAATGTTTTCGAATTACTAGCCTATCGCATCTAAACAAATTTTTCTAGGATGATATTCTTTTTAGCGACATTGACGACAACAAGCGTTTTCATCACTGAAAGATCTGATGGTGTTTGGGATAGAACATTAGTAGCAGGTGAGTACCTTAAACAAACCAGATAGTTCTACTCGTAAATTGAAAGTCAATATTCTTAGGTATGCATTTCATAAATTAGCATGCAAACCAATATGTAAATGTTATTGGCGATATAACTAACACTTTTCGAGGTCACTGATTTTGAATCTGCCGTTAAATTTTCTAAATTCAGAATGGCGGATCCAATATATCGACCGAAATCCCTCAATTTTAAGCAATTTTAATGAAATTTAACAAGAGGTCGTCTTTGGGGTTACATCATTCAAATCTATCAAAATTCAAGACGGCGTACCCAAAAGGGCTACCGAAAAGTTAAACTTGAAGGGATAGCCATGAAAATCCGCACTAGAGGGTTTTCAGGGGCGCTAATTTCAAATCTTCCATTAATTCAAAATGGCGGATCCAATATGACGACCCAAATTCCTCCATTTTAAGCAGTGTTTGTTTATTTGTTTATATTTAAGTTGGCCTTATATGGTGCCGACCCGATAGATGTAGCTACACTAGCTGCGTTTTTTGGTGTTGGATGTTACCAGCAGCAAATCTTCAGTTCTGTCGATAGCCTCACACGACCTCAGCGCGACTGTTAGCATGTAGAACAGGATACCACGCATACATAAATACAAGAAGGGTGGAAAAAACAGTAACAAGATAATTTATTGTAAGATATAATACAAACAATGTTATATTTAATTTCTTAGTAGTGAGCCAAGTTCACAATCTAGTATGGATGGATATCACAAATGAAATAAAGATAAGAAATGCATTAACTTTCCTCAACCAGACCACAGAGTCACAATTAAAATACAAAAATCCTACAAACAGACTTGAGAGCCGGAGGTACGTCAATCACACAGAAAATACAACGATCAACCTGTGGTGGAAAGAGGGTCTGCAATCCGAAGACCATTCAAGTTCTTATATCAGTCTCCATTAAGAAATTTGTTAGGGTGTTTATTTTTTCATTTGTTTCATTTCACTGGCCTCTAGATTCGTGTTTTTTACTTCAATTCGATTCTCTTGACAATTTACTGAATTTATGGCAGTAGTCCAATCGAATCGAATTCGGGCATAAGTCCGCAGGCAAGAAAAAGAAGTAATAGTCATAAAGTCCTAATTGCCACAGGCTCTTCCCTAGCTACTCGGTTCCTCTAGATGTCAGAAGAGAAAATATCTAATTAGAGATGTGCACAAACCAACAGAAATGCACCAGATGAAAAATATCATGACCTTTGGCAAGAGGAAAATCGTCCGACGTCTTTAATGATATTTTCATCTAGTTGAAGTTGAGCAATGAAAATCCATCCTTGGGCTTTGCGGCGCTGTAGATATGGGAGGTATAAATCAAATCGAGAAAATTGCATAAGTTGGAATGTCAAAAACTGGATCTTGTGCCTGTGAAATCTTTCAGCATAAGCACCGAAAAGGGGGCAAATCCACAATAGGCAAAATTGTTTGTGCGGCCAATGCAGGTATGAAAGAAAGAAAGACACTAGACACTACTGGCAGGACTCTTGCATTGAAGAGAAAATACTGAATAGTGCGCCTTCATACGCAACAACTTCTTAACGATACGACACTGCTCTTCATTGGAATTCCAATGCTTTATTATATTATACAATGTGCCAAAGAGGAGTTATCTCCCGTGATGTGGCCGAGAACTCTTCAGACCTGTTGGTTGAAGAACCATAATGTGTATACAGTTCCGTACGGAAACCTGCCAAAACTGAACGAACGGATTCAAGACATTAATTGAGACTTATTTATGACAATTACAATATACGGTGGCGTACAAAGGCCACTAATTTAAACATACTATTCGCCGGCTGCAATACTGCCAGGCTTAAATCATCAAAAAATAACAAAATCTGCAACTTGCCAGATTGCAAGGAATTACATTATTAGATATGTAAGTTGAGCGGCAAAAATATTTGCCTAGTATCATGAGCCAGATGGGTTAAATGAACTTCACAAAACACAGCTAATAGGCTTAAAGCTAAAACTTATATATAAAATCATCTATCCGGAACGAGAAAGGCCGGCCTGGTTGTTGTTGGTTGTTGGCTGAAAAAACTTCACAAAACACAGCTAATAGCCTTAAAGCTAAAATTTATATGTATGTATATAAAATCAGCTATCCGGAACGAGAAAGGCCGGGCTGGTTGCGTACTTTAATTGAGCAGAATGCTACTCTCTGTTATGTCCGGCCCCTGCCAGGTCGTAAAAGGAAACTCCGTTCAGCGAAACATTGTCTTTACTTCCCATCCGCAGATGCCAGTGTTTCCCGGGAACATCGCAAAAGGGGATAAATAGTTGGTTAAGTCCAGCGGTATATCACGATTCCTAACAACAAGATTCCTTACCAAACCATTAGAGTGAAACCTCATATTGTCAAGTCAACGCATAGCCAAGTTGGCCATATAAACTAAAAGAGGTACCACGACAGACTCCTCATACAGCATCCAATTAGGGTAAACTTGAGATTAGGCCTTATATATTTGGAGAGGCAGTGCCTAAGCATCGCCCTCTCAAAACGCTCTAAGTCCTTCACAACAGTGGGGGAAAGCGAGATCTACCCCGGACGAATTAACGTCTTATACAGTAATAGCTTAGTTCGCATAAAAACATTCCTGGAACCCATCAATGACTTCACGCTGGACACCGCAAATTTGGCCCTGTTAAGCACACCCCGAGCATGACAATTAATTATGCCACACAGAGTCAAAAGCCTTTTTAAGATCCGGAGAGCACGCCACCGTACTCTCCCGATTTCTTAGCCCCTCAGAGACTTCGTCATGCAACACCAAAAGAGCCTGCTCCATCGAGTGACCACTCTCGAAGCCAAATTGAGAATCAGGAATCAATCCACAACTCCTACAAAAGTCCTCAAAATCAGACAAAATGACCCTCTCATAGACTTTGCCAATATTTAGCAGCATAGAGATTGGTCTAAAATTCGATATGTCTCGAGAAGAGACCCTCTTAGCGACCAGCACAATCATCGCCACCTTCCAGACATCCGAAAAGTATACATTATTGGTACAATTGTTATATAAGATCGTAAGAGTAGGGACCCAAGCATGAGCCACTCTCCTGAGAATAAAATTCGATATGTTATCTTCCCCATCAGAGCGTTTATTGTTTACTGACTTTATAAAAGCCTCAATCAGTGCTTCAGACGCGAAAAACTTCGAGCCCACTGGAGACGTCGCATTATTCACTTCATCAAAGACAACCAAGGGGTCCACATTAGTCAACCTAAAGCCATTAACCAAGTCAGCAACCTCCTGGATATGTGGAGTAACCTCCCCATCATCAGACCCAACAAAGAGCTCCTGATACAGGCCACGGAACGCCCCCTATTTAGCCTTCTGCTCCACGGGAGTCTCGCCCCGAAATTCCAAAGGGTCCCTAGCCACACTGAGTTTGGAAAACTTCCTTCCCGTAATCCTATCAATCTCCCGAAAAGCGTGGGGAGAGGGCTTGATCTTCCTCAGCTTTTCAACGAATTTGTCATTCAGATGCGAAGCAAAGCCGATCGTATACTAGTGCTAAATCTACCAATCTGCGCCGACAAGCCCCTGTACTCGAACATGTCAGACCTCCACTGCCTTCTATAAATTCGGTTCAGACGACGCAGCCAGTGCTGAATGCTTAACGGCAGTTTGTCATAGGCCTCAAACCTAGCAGGAACCAGCTCCGAATGGGCCTCCAGACAATTATTCAGAACCTCCGTGACCCTGGCCACCAGCCGGTCTATCTCCTCATATGAGGGATTTCGATCCAAAGAGATCGACAAAGCGTCCACCAACCTCTTGAGATCATCTCTAAACAACCTCCAATCAGTCAATCGGAACGACCTCGTAATGGTCCGTTCCTCAGTCGGTGACCAACCGTTAACAGATAAACTCAGAGCATAATGATCCGAAGCATAAGCGTAGGTACAACACGATGTTCTAAAACGGGAAGCAAGAGAAGATGAAACCATAAAGAAGTCCAAATGGGACCCACTTCTAGGGAAAATAGGTTTGCCCGGGTGTACTATGTCCATCCTAAGGACAGGTTCAGTCAAACCAATTGTACAGCAAATTACCATTAGAGTTAACAACCTGGTCTCCCCACGTAGCATGTCTAGCATTAAAGTCACCGCCTACGTGTACTAAACGAACAGAAGCTTATGCATATTTGACAGGAAGTCAGAGCGTGATAAATGTGCGATTTGTGTGTAGTTTAGTTTAGTTTGAAAGGGGGCGTTCAGGCTTGTAAAAGCCTATCGTTCACCGCGACCACTAGGATCTATTGTGAATCCCCATCAATATTTTATCCCAAATTTAGCCTCTTGTAGAGGCCTAGGATTTTATTGGGAGTCATTTTCCAAACCTGTTCAGGTGTTGGAAAGGCATCCTCTAATTGAGTTAGTCGGAGCCTAGCTAGGGCTGTACAGTGACAAAGGATGTGCACCGCTGTCTCTGGGGCATCCGCACAGTAGCGACAGGTGTCAGAGTCAGCTTTCCTAATCTTTTTAAGGTGGTATCTTAAGGAACAATGTCCAGTGAAGAGCCCAGTAATAGTTCTGAGCTCCTGTTTGTTTAAGTGGAGGAGTTTCTCGACCTTTTCATACGGTGCACCCATGAAGGTCTTTGATTGCCGGCATCCTGGGGTGTTATTCCAGTACCTGAGTCGGCTCCTCTTCTCCCAACTTTCTATGGCCCCCTTTAGGTGGCATTTAGACACGCCACAGAAAGGTTCTGGACCAGTAAAGGCAGATTCCGCCCCTTGTTTTGCCAAACCATCGGCTATTTCATTCCCTGTATAGCCTGCATGGCCTGGGACCTACATAAGAGTAATCCTGTTGTGGGTTGCTAAAAGCTTCAGGGATTCCAGGCTTTCCCAAACCAGCTTTGAGTCTACACTGAAGGACTTAAGCGCCTTTAGTGCGGCTTGACTATCTGTTAATATAAAGATAGTAGAACCATTGATGGTTCTGTTGATGCAGGTATTGACGCATTCTAGTATGGCCAATATTTCAGCTTGAAATATGGTAGGGGTTTTACCTAGTGCCTTTGAAATGCGGCACCTTGGGCCATACACGCCAATTCCTACCCCTTTATCTGTTTTTGATCCGTCCGTATACCACACCATCGATCCCTTCGGTGGGGACGCCTCACTGGCTTGCCATTGTTGACGGGTTTCGATTACCACGCTAAATGGCCTTGTGAAGTCCAGCTTGGTTGTGGTCACGTCAGATATTTTGGTCATCTCCTCCAATCGAATTTCTTCGATTATCGCGAGATGTCCCACCAGGTCCCCTGGTTTGAAGACCATGGTTCTTTGCAGCCTAAGTGCTCCCAGGAGAGCCTCCTTCTTAACCTGAAGATGTAGTGGTGTAAGATTAAGAAGGAATTGGATGGCTGCAGTTGGGCAGGTACTCATTGCGCCTGTGATTCCCAAACAGGCTAGTCTTTGCACCTTTTGTAGCTCGAATTCCGCCTTTTTTTGTTTTATTTTTGGCCACCATACAAGGGATGCGTAAGTGACCATGGGTCTAATTATTGTTGTGTAAAGCCAAAACACCATCTTCGGCTTCAGACCCCAAGTTTTACCCGCGAAGCTGCGACAAATGTAGAGTGAGGTGATCGCTCTTTTAGTCACATTCGACAGGTGTAGGTTCCAGGTGAGTTTATTGTCCAGGGTTACCCCTAGATACTTAACCTCACTTGAGAAACTGAGTTCCGTATCATCAAGTGTTGGAGCCGTAAGGTTTAGCTTCCTCCTCTTGGTGAACGGAACCAGAACAGTTTTGTTCGCGTTGATGCTGAGACGACGTCTCAGGCACCAACCGCGAATCATGGACAGGGATTCTTGCATTAGTGTCGAGACAGTATGGTCATACTTGCCTCTGACGGTGACAACTATTTCGTCTGCATAGCCCTGAACATTGAAGCCAGAGCGAGTGAGCTCCACTAGGAGATCGTCGACAACGATTGACCACAGTAGTGGTGACAACACCCCTCCCTGCGGGCAGCCCATAGCGGCTATTACCGTTATCGATTTTTCCCCCAGATTCGCCGTTATCCTCCTGCTCTTGAGCATGGAATCAATCCATTTTACCGTGGCAGGTTCGAAACCCCTTTCCACAGCAGCTTCTTTGATTGCCTCGAAGGAGGTATTGTCAAAGGCCTTCTATGTCGGCAAACGCACAAAGGGCAATTTCCTTGACTTGAAAAGTTTTCTCAAGGTCCTTGACCAGTGTGTGAATGGCAGTGTCCGTAGACTTGCCAGCTTGATAAGCAAATTGCTTTGCATGGAGAGGTGATCTTTTCAGCACACCTTCATTAAGGTGTAGGTGTAAGACCCTCTCCATGGTTTTAAGCATAAATGATGTGAGACTTATGGGCCGAAAGGACTTCGCAAGCGTGCTAGGTCTCTTTCCTGCCTTGGGTATAAAAGTTACCCTTACGTCTCTCCAGTTTTTGGGAATGTATCCCAAAGAGTAACTAGCTCTAAATGCCTTGAGTATGGAGGGGAGTAGCTCATCTATGCCGTACTGAAGTAGGGCTGGGAAGATGTCGTCCCCCCCAGGAGATTTGTAAGGCTTGAAGGTGTTGATGGCCCACCTGACCTTATTGGGAGTGAAGATCCTCCCTGCAAGGCTTTTATTCCTATTCTGTGACCGGTAATCAGGTGTTTCGATCCCGGTAGGAATTTCGTTGCCTTGATTTATTATACGAGAGCCTGGAAAGTGAGTTTCCAGGAGGAGTTTAATTGTCTCCTCTCCACTCTCGGTGTAGGTTCCATCTTGTTTTTCAAGGGAGCCTATACCATTTGAGTGGTCCCTAGATAAGACCTTATGGAGCCTAGTTGCCGCAGGAATCTGGTTAATTCCCTCGCAAAAAGTCCTCCAAGTCTTCCTCTTGGACTTTCTCAATTCAATGTTGTAGCTTGTGAGGGCCCGCTTGTATTCAGCCCATTCACCGGAGCGTTTGGCTCTATTGAACAGCTTTCTGGCTTCCGTTCTTTTCTTCTCCAGCTCCCTGTTCCACCAGGGCACAGTTCGTGTGCCCATTTTTTGTTTCACGGGGCAGCTGGTTTCGAAGGCTGTCATGATAGCTGTGTGGAGTTGCTCAGAGGCGAGGTCCAATTCCTCTGCAGTACTGATATGACTGCTGAGGTTGACGTCCTGTGCCTTTAGGAGCTCTCGATAGAGCTCCCAGTCAGTCATCTTTGGAACCCTGTGAGCCTCTTTTTGAGCTAGGATAGACTCGATGTCGAATCTAATATGCATGTGGTCCGACATGGAAACCTCATTTGATACATGCCATCTTTGTATCTTTGTACTTATAAATGCGCTTGAGAGAGTTAAGTCTAACACCTCTTGCCTAACCGCATTCATAAAGGTTGGTTTGTCGCCCTTATTATTGATTTCTAACTCGTTAAGTATGATGAAATCTAAAAGGTACTCACCCCTTGTGTTGGTGTTGGTGCTCCCCCATATCAAGTGATGGGCATTCGCGTCGCATCCCACCAGCAGTTGTTTGTTCCTCCTCTTGCAGTGATCCACCAGGCGTTGCAACTCACTTGGAGGTGTTTCATCGGAGTCCCTTGGGAAGTAGGCTGAGGCTATAACAGCCTCTACACTGCCTCCTGCAAAGGGGATCTCTACGGCCGCTGCAGCTAGGTCCCTGGTGATAAAATTTGGAAGTGGAGTAAAGTTTAGGTTAGCTTTGAGCAATAAGGCTGCTCTTGGGCTCTCGTGTAATGTATCAAAAATCAACTTACACGAGTTAGTGGGCAGTCCTCGGATCCTTCCTTGGTGCACCCACGGCTCTTGAATAAGCGCCATGCTAAGGTTCTCCACGATGAACCTCCTGCTAAGCACGTCAGACGCCGCTTTTGCATGATGGAGGTTCACCTGGACACATCTTAGGTTGGCGCTGGTCATGTTCTAGGCCTTTTTGAGGGTGGGGCCAGTCTGTGCCCCTGCCTTGGCTTTATGGCCAGGCCCGCCTTTAGGCTTTCGCTTCTTTCCTCTAGGGAGGGTAGAAGCCCTCTTCTCAGCCGCTTTGGAAGCTGCTTTTACAGGTCCCCCAATCTTGGTGCTCGGTCCGGGCCCAAGGACCTTGGTGGACGTTGATGGTTCGGGGTCCCTTGTAGACGCAGCAGCCTGCCTCTCAGATGCCACCTTGGGCGGTCTAGGGGCCACTGGTGGTTTCTGGGGGTTGCTGCTTGGGGGCTCGGTGGCAGTCTTGACACCGTCCGGCTGGGCGGGCTGACATCTGTCCTTGTCCCCCTTCAGTCTAAGCTGAACTTTGCCGAACTTGTAACTGATTACAAGTCCGGACTTCTTCAGCTGTTCGGCTGATTGAAGGTCTACCGAAAGAGTCACTTCAGCAACTGACGAGGGCTTTTGCACTTTGCGTAGCACCTTCCATTCAGCCACATTTAGATCCTCATTCTGACCTTCTATCAGATCGAGGATCAGATCAACAGGGTCCTCCGAGCTTGCGGGTATCCGACTAAAATCTGAGGGCGAGGAATTTTGTCTTTCTCTACAACCCTCAGATCGGCTCCTTCCCACAGCTTTAAGCTCCCAATTGCTCCCCTCAGCCACATTGCTGTAGCCTGATTGGCGCAAGTGAGAACCATCCAGCCCGGTCTACCTGCGATGCCGAGAAACTTCGGCTTTATAGAGCCCTGTTTCTCAGCAGCGATCCTCAAAATGATGGCAGTCTGAACGTTCCTTATTTGGTCCGTTGTCAGACTGTCATCCGGAAATTTGGCGGGGATGATCCCCAACCTGACGCTCTCGGTAACTTCCTTGAACGTAGGTTGAGGGCCACGCGTGGAGACATGCCTTTCGGCTTTCTCCTTCTCTGCCTTTGGTCTTTTGAGGCCGGGTTGAGCTCCATCCGTTGAAGAGTCGTCGGAACGATTCCTTTTCAGGCCTCTTTCCGCCATCTTCTCCATCGGCTTCCGAGCCAACTCCTTAGCCTCTTCCACTTTGTGGCCCTGCTGGAGGTACCACTTGTACCGCTTTTTAGCTGCCCCTGATAGTCGGGGCATGCGGACAGTGGGAACGAGAGTCGCATCAGCTGATACGGTCTCGCTCGGTTCAGGCGATCTCAGGAGCTTCTCCTCTTCCTGTGAGGATATCTCCATAGATTCGCCGGTACTTGCAGGACTAAGGTCTACTGCTTTCCCTAATGCAGGGATATTTTCCCCTTGCAAAGTTTTTGGAGCATTTTGTGGTGCGCCTCCCTCATGGTTATCTAGGACTTCAATTTTGTTCCCACGAGAAGCTAGGGAACGGGTGGTCACCTGTAACAGAGCCCCGCATGTCACAGGAAGGCTAAATTAAAACTGAAAGTCGCCAGGTATTCAGAGTCCATCGTTCAAAGACACACTAACGCAGTGCCATTCATCCTATGGGCACGATAGGTTACACCCAGGATTGCGGGTTTTATCGAGTATGTCCCCTCTAGATCCGTGACGTTTTGTTCAGCGGCCATCTCATCCCGAAGGATGAGATTTTCACTTTAGCAGAGGTACCTCGAGCAGGATGTGATACTAATCACTGCCACGATCATGGGACCATGAAATCAGATTCATGATGATGTCCCCTGGTGCTATTCAATGTATTCACACCTCACCTCCAAATTGTGTGTAATTAGAGTGCATAACATTAATCGAACTTTCGAAAAAATGTATATCCTCATCCATTGTCCCCATTTTCAGCTGTTGCCATTTTGCATATGCAAGATTTTGCTGGCAATATACTTACATATGTATCCTCTTCCTTGTTTCGTAAAAATTTGGTGGGGAAGTTTTTAGCGTGTTCTGTTTATCACTCTTGTTTTGGCACTGATCGTTCAGGCAATGGTATGGTAGCTGTGTATCAGCAGCGGCGGTGTATGAGTGTGCAAAATATA
This sequence comes from Neoitamus cyanurus, assembly GCA_947538895.1. Taxonomy (NCBI): domain Eukaryota; kingdom Metazoa; phylum Arthropoda; class Insecta; order Diptera; family Asilidae; genus Neoitamus; species Neoitamus cyanurus. The sequence goes on from OX384542.1 coordinate 47,388,233, forward strand.
TTAGACAGCACGGATGCATGAGTGTAGCGATGAACGAATGAAAGGAACACAGCGAACTGAAGAGAATACCGGTTTTTCCGGATTTTTTGCGGCCTGGTTTTTTACGTTTTGTGCTGAGTTTGTATTTTTGCCGACCCACAAGTCTCATAGTCTGCATGTAACCGTTATAATAGTGTAAAAGTCGTACACTGAACTTTGCTCAAGGTAGAGGAAATCGGAATTGAAGATTAAACCGCATAAATATTCGCTTGTGTAAATAGGGTCCAAAGAATTTTTCAGGTATACACATCATGTTGTGACGTCATGTCACGCGACGTAAAATATCACTTTTGATGTTTTATAATGTGACTGCGTTAAGATGATTAATAAGTTAGATGTATGGTTTATTTTTATTTTTTTCAAGATTGGATAAGACGGTATGAGTCTGCTAGTTCTAAATATATAATAACTTATTGATAAATAATATTAATTTACCTTTTCACTGGATATTCATGAGCACAATGCAGCGATTTTGAAGATTAGAGCTTTTGTGTAATTCAAACTAAGGAAAAACTATTTACTAATTTGTTTGGTTGCCAAAAGTATATCATGTTTTGGTATATTAGCACATTTTTGACCGGTCACGAGTTAACTCGTATTTTGTACAAACGTTTTTTACGAGCAGTAACGAGTGAGCTCGTGTATGCACATGCATCAGTTTAAGCAACAATAAGTAAGCTTCGTAATATTTTTAATGTTCAACAATGTGTTAGTAATGTTTGGAGGTCTGTAGTTCACTTTTTGCAAGAAAACTGCAGTAATTAAAACCTATTTAAGTTCTTAAGTGGTGTACAAATGCATGTAATACAGTCTATTTGGATCTAATTTCCGAAAGTCGAGCATGCTCTAGAAAACAAGTTGGTGGCGCTCGTCATTTCCAATCAAAGACTTTCCAATTTCCATTTCAGGAATTTCAACATCTGAAATGCTTCTTGCGCACACGATATCTCAAACAGCGATTATGATTTTGGAATGTCTGGAAGTGATTTTTTATATAACAGTAGTATTTCAGATTGAAAATCGTGGTAATAGTATAACGGTGATAGCTCTTCTCGTGCTGAATGGCTATGCAGGAATGTTATTTGGTAAAAACAACATAACTTGCTATACAATATTATCGATCGAAGCAGTTTTACTTCCGTTTTAGGCTTAGTCATCTCAGTGTATTGTAAAACGCATACATTGGCTAATTTTGTTGCTACTGGAGCTTTTTATCCAATGATTATTCTTTGTGGTACGTATGTAACCATGTCTGGTACAGCTATTTAATTTACTTTAACCTACAGGTATACTGTGGCCGCTCGAGGGAATGCCTGCCATGCTGCAAAATTTAGCACTAACATTCCCATTCACAATTCCGACAGTTTCAGCGAGAAACATCCTTGAAAAGGGCTGGTCCATTGCGGACTCTCAGGTTTACAATGGGTTCCTAGTCGTCCTCTTATGGATTTTAGTGTTATTCATCTTCTGTGTTGTTGGATTAAGAAAGAAAGCTTAATCTCCTGTTATTGTAACTTTTCCATTTGTTTGTTGTTCGTAGTTAGTAGATTTTATACTGATTGTGATTTTTTGTTGTTTTAATAAAAAATGATTAAATGATGTTATATATTTTATTTTATACAGCGAAGAATTTTATTTAGAACTCAAACTTTTATCCATTGGCGAAGTTATGTGCGTGGTATAGGTTTGTTTTAGTTGTGGCTCTACTGCTCACCACTGCATATGCAGCTCTGTGTATAGTCCTACTATGTATAATTATAGAGGAGTTATCTACAAATAGTATTTTAAAGTATTTTAAATGAATAACTCCGGGTAATCCTAGTCTAATTCTTAACTACCTAATTTTTTATTTCAGAACACATATTTCCTCAATTAACGTTTCTGCTTTTTATTGATCTGTCTACATCTTCGGAAGAGTTGCAACTTTTCATAATCAGAGGGACTATATTTTCTTCCGACACCACAGATATGAGTTTGATAAAAACGGAAAGCGCGTAAAGCTGAGGGAGTTGGGGCTTAGATTTACTCTCAAACCATTCTCTTGTGGTACTGGGAGAGTAATTTTCTTCCGAGTTGAAATATAGTCTAAGATCGAATCTTGATGAGGTCTTTACGATTTTTTTAATTAGCACTTATACGTAAGTGGCTGAAGGGAGTACGAGTACGCTAAATGCAATACCGAATCCGCGAAGTCGGTGGCTAAGAGCGGTGTAATACAAGTGCTATTATAAATCGTAAAACTAAATCTTAGATTCTATTTCCGATAGGTGATAGGGTTTTTTAGCAGGATCAAAATTTTCGGGTTTAGTTTTGGGAATAGGTACATGGGAGCGTCCAGGAGACAACTTATTTTATTATTTTATTTTGACAACTTATCACGATGCTTAGCGATCCTCCTCTGTATAAGCAATTTGTTGACTAGATTTACTCTCAAATTACGATCGCTGCAAGAAGGCACCTTTGACAGCAAGACCGGGGACTATGCTTGGATCATAACGAATAAGAGACACGCAATGGAGGGACGCAGACGCTTCTTTTTGTAGGATTTTAATGAATAAATTTTATTTTAATTATACCTCTAAATTTTTGGCTGTAAACTCCTACCTACTCCCACCCGAACCAAAAAACAAGACTTCTGTAAATGGTATAATTCACTTCCCATAAAATAATAAACAAAGTATCCAGAAATATCGTGTGATTCACGACGTGGCGTTGCCTCGTAGTTGCATTGCGAGCAACTACAGCATTGGGCATTGGTTACTACCTCCACCGGCTGCCCGTATTCCTGCAATTTGTATATGTTATTGTCTAGAACACATTTAAATATCTCCTCCTTCATTTCAGAAGAGTCCTCAGGTTGTTCCTCCTCCAGATCTCGGCATATTACTCCGAAGAGATCTTGCTGTTTTTGACTTGATCGCTGCAAGAAGGCACCTTTGACAGCAAAACCGGGGACTATGCTTGGATCATAACGAATAAGAGACACGCAATGCAGGGACGCAGACGCTTCTTTTTGTAGGATTCTAATGAATAAATTTTATTTTAATTATACCTCTAAATTTTTGGCTGTAAACTCCTACCTACTCCCACCCGAATCAAAAAACAAGACTTCTGTAAATGGTATAATTCACTTCCCATAAAATAATATACAAAGTATCCAGAAATATCGTGTGATTCACGATGTGACGTCGCCTCGTAGTTGCATTGCGAGCAACTACATCATTGGGCATTGGTTGCTACCTCCACCGGCTGCCCGTATTCCTGTAATTTGTATATGTTGTCTAGAACACGTTTAAATCTCTCCTCCTGCATTTCAGAAGAGTCCTCAGGATGTTCCTCCTCTAGATCTCGGCATATTACTCCGAAGAGATCTTGCTGTTGTTGGTACCTTTCGAGGAAAATTACTTTATAACTAAAGACTTGTGCGTATGCAATTTCCGTTTTTACCCCCCTCACCAACTTGTTCATCGTTAGAATCGGCTTCCATGTCCTCAATCAAATTCAGTGTCTTGTCTTTTATTTTCCAAACCAGCTCTGTGTACACAACAACTTATGAAATGTCAGAAAAAGTGCACTTTCTTCTTGTTCTTCCACATTGCCAAGAGACCAGAGCAGTAATTGGTGTTATTGGTATAAAATAAATAAAAATTGGTTATAAAACATTTATTTCAATATTTCTAACCCCTAGCCTTGCAAACAACTGAATTCAAGGTGGCGTTCACGCGTTCACCGAAATAGAATTTAATAGAAATTTAATTAACTACTTCTGGTTGAAAATTCTAGTATAACTTCAATCCACTTACCGACATTTTAGCCGCTGTATTGAAACTCCTTAGTATAACTTCAATCCACTCACAGACATTTTAGCCGCTTTGTTTAAACTCCTTCAGTTGCCGCCAACAGCCGGTTGACAGCCACGATAACGTGGCGTCTGTTGCAGAACGCAATTCTAATTGTTTTCTGTGTGATATTAATACATTTAATTATTTATATCCCCACAGGAACAAATTCCGTGGTGAAGGGTGTCAACGCCCTCGGGAGGAGATATTTATAGATAATAAGAGAAACGGACAGATGTTTACTGCTTTTTTTAGGAAGAGAGGTAAGCCCTTCACACTAATTGTGGTGACATGGCATTACAGCTATTGTTTTCTAGGTACAAGATGAAATCAACTGCCCTCTCTCAGTAAGTTTGTCTTCCATACTGGGCAAAGAACCTACGTCTTATTCGAAGGTGAAATGAATAAGGCACATTATCGCACAAGTAGTTATCATGTTATATTTTAGGTAATGTGTGAGGGCTGCCATTTGTTGGAACAGCCCACCGAGCCCACAGTTCCATGATGGGAGAAGGCGTCAGTCGCCGTAAGAAGGTGTTCCTCGGAACACTGGGCACACCATAGAAAGCTTACGAAAGCCTGACCAAACCACAGTAACTAACATTGAGGAGGTCAGAAAAGATCTTGAAACTGATGATTTCAGCGAGTACTTTAATGGCAGCCACACCCCAAAAGTCCTCATTACGTTCGCTGACAACCCAGTAACAAGGACGAGAAAATTTGGGTTGGAACTCTCCAGAATTGTCCCTATTGCTTTAGTTAAATTCAGAAACAGATCATCTCTATCCGGGAGGGGTTCACCGATGTTGTAATCGTCAACGAGGACCGCCACAAACCGAATGGGTTGCTAGTAATTCACTTACCAGGAGGAGCTACGGCGCATTTTAAATTAAGCGGAGTCAAGTTAACCACTGACATGAAGCGCGATCACAGGGAAATAAACAAGCACAGACCAGAGGTAAGCCTTACAATTTATTTATTTATTTATTTATTATAAAGGCTACAAGGACTTAACCTACGCGGTTGTTTCATATAGCGCTCTCGGGAACGGAGCCCATATGGCGCTCTGAAAACAAAGATATTTTTAGGAATGGAACATAATGGTACAAAGTACTAAAATTTGTTTCGTCTTCTTAATTTAAGGATTGATAAGTTTTTGGCAATTCGACTTCTTAGTTTAAGGATTAGTAAATTTTTAGGCAGGTATAAACCAGACAGAACAATTATTATATACTTGATTGGGAGCAGTGTGCAGGTTTTTTGTGAATAATACAATTTGGCCGTTTCCATTGCTAATCCTACGAGAAGTGAGGCGAAAAGCTTGACAATTCTTATGCTGATCTAAGCTACTTAATCTAGATATGGCCAGGATGATTTGGATATATATTATATTACATGTGCAACATATTCTTCATTCGATTCATAGTCTGTCCTATTGGTTTATATTAAGTTTAGTATATTGAGTTCATTTAGGAGAGTTAGTAAACCATGTGGGTTGCTTGGGTCTAGGAGTTGGTCAAGGGGTGGGAAGGAGCCTCCACATAATTGCTTGGTATTATCGCATTCAGTTAGGATATGACGAATAGTTAAGCGGCGCTGGCATGTTACGCATCCTGGTGAGGGACCTCGTACGAAGTAGTGAGAGTGGGTTAGGAGAGAGGGTCCTACTCTAATCCTAAAGACCGTTATCCTTCCTCTCTGGTGATGTTACTTGCGTATTTTGGGGTATCCGTGGTACGCCAGTGTAGGGCGAGGAAGGTTGAGTTTCTTCTCCATTCGCTATCTTTCCACCGTTTAATGGTTTCTATGCCCGTTCTTATTATGTGAAGCGATAAAGGAGGGATGGTTTCTGGTAACTGTTGTGTTGCCCTTGACTTCGCGGCCTTGTCCGCTTGTTCATTTCCGGTTATTCCCACATGTCCTGGAACCCAGGCCAGTGTGATGTTCCCTTTGGCTCTGGTTATTCTCTCCCTCAAGTAGTTCACTAGCGGTTCTTGCGAGTTAGGGTTTTTTATTGCCAAAAGGGCGGCGAGACAGTCCGAGAATATATTAGCTAGGATGTTGTTATCGGCGCAGTGGTCTATGGCTTTCCATAGCGCGACCAGTTCTGCCTCGTAGCTGGATGATTTGGCCGTTAGCCTGAAGATCTTTTCTACGAAACCATCCCCTCTGCTGTACACAAAGGCTGCCGTGGTGTGGTTTTCCGTCCTTGAACCATCGATGTAAATGTTGGTTCTGAGCGGGCGAGCAGCGATGAATTCCGCGTGCCTAGCCCTGAGTTCATTTGGGCTGTGGTGTTTCTTCCGGTTCCTGTCTAATAGTATGGCCTTTGCGATAGAGTATGTGGTGGGGGGGTGTGCTGGTAGGTAGAGGACTTCTGGATTGGGGAATCTAACTCCTAAACTTACAGCTAGGTTTTCAGCCGCCAGCAGGGTTTATGTGGTCCTTGGGCCCGGGTTCTCTTCCTCCAGACGGTTTATGGTGAAGTGGTGCGGCCTTCTCTGGTCCAGCCAGTTTTTCCCGACGATCTTCATTCTGGCTCTGTCCGCTCGCTCCTGGATGTTGGGAATGCCGGATTCTATCCATAGTGCTCTGTTTGGGGTGGTTTTTAGAGATCCGAAGGCTGTTCTAATGGCTTTGTTGATAGCCGTTTGTATTTTTGATAGGTTGGCTTTGGAGGTCGACGCATATATTGGGAGGGCATAATTGGAGATGCCTCTCACCATCACAGCTGCTATATGGACAGCAGCATGAATGGGATCTCCTTTTTTCCGAGCAGCGATTGTTCTCAGGAGGTTGGTAATTTGCCCGATTTTTAAGGCGACGTTTTTACAGTGCTCTGTCCAGTTGAGTTTTGCGTTTATTTTCAGCCCAAGCAACTTAATTGATGGAACGCTCGAGATTTCGACGTCCCCAAGGTCCAGGCGTCTGGTTCTGTCATTTCTTTTTCGAGAGAAGGTGATATACTCAATCTTCTCGTGCGGGACTATCGCTCCAGATTTGTGGCACCACAGGTCCATAGCTCTCATTGTTCTCCGTAAGACGTATTCTGGTTCGTCCGCCTTAGTTGTTAGTAGGACGTTGTCTGCGTATATGTAGTAGTTTATGTCGTCAAGTAGGGGGAATAGACAAGACAGGAAGGTGTTAAACAGTGATGTAGAGAAGGGAGAGCCCTGAGGAAGTGCGTTTTCTATTTGGATCCTCTGAGAGGTGAAATCAGTAACCCTAACCTGTATGGACCGTGCAGATAGAAAATTCCGGATTAGTCGAATAAAAGGTTCGTCGACTCCCCAGGTCTGGAGTTGCGCGGTTACGACGTTCCAGCACACCCTGTCGTAAGCTTTCTCAATATCGGCGGAGAGAAGATGCAGTTCCTTCTTGTGATGTAAAGTGCCCATGATTTCGTTCTCTAGCTCCAAAAGGAGCGAAGTGGTGCCTCGGCCTGTTCTAAAGCCATGGATTTGGTTTGGGAGAATCGATTCTAACGTTTTCCCCAGTCTTGCACCAAGTATTTTTTCCAGTAGGCGCGACATACAGGGTAGTAGGGATATCGGTCGCAGATCCCGGGGCGTGAGGGTGACGTTCGAGGGATTGTTCCTTTTTCGGATGGGGACCTGGACGGCGTTTTTCCAAACCTGTGGAAAGAGGCCTTTCTGGAGTATGAGATTGTACAAGGAGCACAATCTCTCCTTGAAAGAAACCGGCGCTTCTTTCAACATCCGATAGGATATTTTATGTGCTCCCGGCGCCGATCTCTTACAGGAATTAAGCGTGGAGATTAGTTCCTTAAGTGATATATGGTGGGAGAGGTTCCTTTGTGGGTCCGGGGAGAAGGGTCTGTCCGAGAAGGACCATAGTCTTTGGGCACTGATTTGGTCAGGGGTAAAATTGTCGCTGGAGTATCTGGACCAGGATTGGCCCAGTTTTCGGGTGATTTCGGAGGCGTTGGTATGCAGTCCATTGCCAGTTGTTAGACTGGCAATATGACTACCTGACCTATTGCCGTAAATTGCTTTTACCCTTCTCCATGCGTCCGCGAGATTGACGGCAGGATCTATGGTTTTGGCAAGGTGTGCCCAGCATTCGCGCTGTGCTTCCTTTATGTCTTTTTTTGAGCTTGCCGACTTCCTGCGATACTCTCTCAAGTTTTCCTCCGTGGGCTGTCGTTGGAACCTCTTCCAAGCTCGATTCTTTTCCCTGATGTGGGATAAGATGGAGCTATTTATCCATGCTGGTTGGCTTCTATTTTGGGATTGGGAAACAGGCATGCTAGCAGACGCCGCCACTCTTAAGATCCTGGTTAGATGCGCTACCTCCATATTGATGTTCAGTGATGGGGGTCGACGGGAGGCTTCCCTCTCGACTAACTCACCAAAGCTTCCCCAATCGGCTTTGCTTTCGACAAATCTTTTTGTGTTTTGATTTCCGGCCGTCCGAAAACTAGTCTTCACTATTATTGGGAAGTGATCGCTACCTTCCGTGTTGTCGTGTGTGAACCAGTCGATAGTTGGCGCCATGTGAGGACGGGCAAGGGTGAGGTCTATCAAGGAGTAAGATCCTTGGTATGAGACAAGGGTAGGGACGTTAGTATTGAGTATAACCAGGGGATGGCTTTCGACCCAAGCGGCCACCCGCCTCCCCATGGGATTCCAACGCCCAGAGCCCCATACAGGGCTATGGGCGTTGAAGTCCCCACCATAGATGGTGTTCTCAGAGAGTTGGCGGGCTAAGCCCCCCAATTCTTCCAGCGTAATCTTCCGGTCATTCTCGAGGTATACGGATGCGATTGTTAAGGGTTGGGAGGTGTTGATGGAGACAGCGCATGCCATTATCTGTGCGTCTACATGCCTCTGAACTGCAGGTATTGTGTTGTGCACCAGGACGGCCACACCACCCCGCCTATTTTCCCTGACGGTGTTTGTGCCAAAATAATTGAACGCCCGAATTCGTTCAGGCTGTTCCTCCAGGAGGATGCTTGTTTCCTGAAGTAAAATTTCTTGAGGCTTATATTTTAAAATAAGAAGATCTAAATACGGTAGATTGTTATATAAACCTCTTATATTCCATTGTAAGATTGTTAAATTTTTTGTTGGTGAAATGGGGGTCGGGTTGTGAGGGGTCATTGATAGGTAGATGGGCGAAATTAATCTTCATTACTCGATAGTGAGGTGAAGGTGCTTACTGATTGTGTACTGTCATTGTCCAGGATATCTTCTGTATCCATGGACGTTAATTCACTATGTTCGTGATTTATTATTTCCTTAGTATTGAGCTGGGGGCCCGAGAGGGCCACGATATTCTTGTCTATGGGGTTTGGAATACCTAAGACATTGGAAGCAAGGGAGTTTATAGCTTTCTTGCTAGTCGGGGTTAGAATAGGAGAGTTTGCTGCTTATCGTTGTTTCTATCTGAAATGATTTTTGTGCTTTTCCTGGGGCTTTTAGGAGAGACAGACGAAACTGGGTTTTTTTCTTCTGTGGAGTTTATGGTTTGTGTGTTTGTTGGTTTATTTAAGTGTTCGGTGTTAGTATTTGTGTAGAGGGTGTTATTTTGTGTTTCTGTATTGTTGTTACCTGTTTTTAAGTTTTTAGTTGTTTGAGGCATATTTTTCTTAATTGTTTTAGGTTTTGCGCTGGAATTCGTAGTTGTTGTGGAAGTGGCTTTAGCCGAGCTGTCAGTTGAGTCCGATGATAAGGCTGTCATGCTGCCGACATTTGATGTCGAGTTCTTCCCGCCGCTTGTCGTCATGTTTCCTTCTCGGTAGATTGTTGTGTTATTTTCATGGCCTGTTGCGTTTTTGGCGGATGCTGCTACTGCAGCATATGAAGATCCCTGCATACCCTGGAGTGATGAGTAGTACTCTTTCCTAGCTTCATACATGCTGCAGCGTTTTATTGTTTTTATGCGCAGGATTTCTTTTTGTTTTTTAAATTCTGGGCATTCTCTGCTCGCTGACGTATGTTATAGTCGGTCTTCTCGCAGTTTATGCAGAATCGCCCCTCACATTGGTGTTCCCCTTTTTTCCCACAGGTGGCACAGACCGCTTCTTTATCGCAATACTTGGCCGTGTGTCCCAGTTTCTGGCACTGCTTACATCTCATGGGATTAGGGTAATATTCTCTTAGCGGGATGTCATACCATGGACCCTGGATGTAGGAAGGCAAGGCATATGCATCGATAGTCAGGATTATAAGGCCGGTCTCTACTTGTTTCCCGTTTTCCAGTCTTGTTATTTTGGCGACGTCCGTTACTCCCTCATCTTTTAGGCCATCAATTAGTCCTTCTTTAGACATAATTTTAAAATCAGGGCAGTATGCTGTGCCTTTGACGCAGTTTAGTGTTGGATGGTATTTGATTGAGACGTCAATGTTCGCAACTTGCTTTTGTTTCATGAATATTTCGGCGATTTTCATATTGTCCACTAGTAAGAGGAGTGATCCGTCCATTAGGTAGCTAGCCGATGTGAATTTTGTAGAGATTGCATCAACACCTTTGCGGACCATGAAGTGGTTGTATCGCCTTAGTGGCTTATCTCCTTCTTTGGTGGAAATTATAATGTATTTGGGTTGTGGAGCGCCTGGTATAAGGATTTGCCGTTTTGTAGGTAGGGCTGGGAAAGCGAAATCTGATAACGGCTCTGCTCTGTTAGCTCTTTTTGTGGCTTTCTTGCTTTTATTGTCTCCGCCATCCTCACAGAGTATGGCAAAGCTGTTGCTGTTTAGAGCGGCGGCCGAGGCCATTGTTCGTTTTATTGCCCTTCCGGGCTCACTATTGTTGGACGTGTCTATACCACTTGAATGTTTTGTACACTTTCACTAAAGAATTAATAGGCACTGTGCTTAGCACTTAATGCCGTAGGCACGATTAGTCTCCACTTTTAATAGAATTTTTTTTGTTGCTTGTTTTGAATCTGATCTACTATTCCAAGGAAAAGAATAAACTTGATAACCGCCGTGAATTGGTAGAAAAAACCACTCGGGTCGCCGACAAAATCTTCTTCGGTGTTCTCACGATGACGCTTGAACGAAGACGTAAGCCTTACAAATTTCACGACCCGTCTAGGCGTTAGTTGAAAAAAAGTTAAGCCGCACGTCGTTTCAATTTGAGAATTTACTGCTTTCCATAGATTATTGAATTATTATTATTGGTATGAAATTATTGTATTGGGTGAATTGTCGGGCGCTTTGAAGTGCAAGTCTGAGTCAGTCCCAGGCGGGGCACGTAGGCTACTTTGTGGCCTTTATACTAACTGCAGCAACATCTGTAGGAGATACAACTCAAACTGGATGTATAGTTGCTAGTAATACATGTATATTCCCACTTTAAAAATTTTACCAAAGCATTTGTGATTTGTTGTGGGAATCTCTACTTTGTTCCAATCGAATCACTGCGGAAAATCTCAACCGCAGTAATTCACTTTGACGCCGTAATTCATATACTTTCGTAAAATATCTGAGACATTCTCCAATTATTAATGTAATTTTTCAAATTTCCAAATGGGCAGTTAATTAACAATTTCAAAACAAAGATATTTTATTTGCATACTTACCCTTTAAATGTTAGATGTAAGTGCGCTGTTCGATCTATTGTGTCTCTACACAGTAATATATGTAGTACATATGTATATAGATGGAAAATTGTGACCTGGTGAATGGGTTGTGCTAGGTTGTGCAGTGTCACATCTTTAAATTTTGCGCAAGCAGAATAAAATATAATTTTGTGTGTCCACGGTAGATGTGTTCTTAATAAGAACCTGTTAAATTAAATTGCATATCGAAAATGAAGCACCCTTTTGAGGGATCAAAGAGCCGCGATTATTTTGTTTCGATTTAGGGAAAAGTGCTTCCGAAACATTTCAAATGATAACAACCGCATATGGTGATAGTTTTTGCATAGAATCCGAGTCTTACAAACGGTCCTAAGTCACTGGAAAACGAACGATCCAAGAGAAGGGAAACAATGTTAATTTCTTTTCTCGACTCTAGCGGCGTGATCTACAACGAATTTATTCCTCCCGAGAAAACAGTTATTGCTGTGTTTTACCAAAGGGTTCTCAATCGTCGGGAAATATTCTCTAACTAGTAGAGATGTCCATGCCCCTTGTATATATTGCGGGATCTCATATGCATTAAACTTAAGTACTAACAGGCCGTATGCTAGGTGCCCTTTTCCATCACGATCCCGAGTTCCGTGGGCGAAGAGTTGCAACTTTTCATAATCAGAGGGACTATATTTTCTTCCGACACCACAGATATGAGTTTGATAAAAACGGAAAGCGCGTAAAGCTGAGGGAGTTAAGGCTTAGATTTACTCTCAAACCATTCTCTTGTGGTACTGGGAGAGTAATTTTCTTCCGAGTTGAAATATAGTCTAAGATCGAATCTTGATGAGGTCTTTACGATTTATTTAATTAGCACTTATACGTAAGTGGCTGAAGGGAGACTCTTTAATGTTCAATCTTGAAATTAAAGAAACCATTTAGTTCGCTACTTAGAAAGCGTTTGCATTGAGGAAACTGTTACTATGGGAGCAGATGGCAAAGTTCCAGATCCTTTGGATCCATACCTCCGCCCTTATGGGTAGACTGAAGAGATTTATCTCTTCGATAGGGGTATGTGCCTCGAAAGTGACACGAGTACGCTAAATGCAATACCGAATCCGCGAAGTCGGTGGCTAAGTGCGGTGTAATACAAGTGCTATTATAAATCGTAAAACTAAATCTTAGATTCTATTTCCGATAGGTGATAGGGTTTTTTAGCAGGATCAAAATTTTCGGGTTTAGTTTTGGGAATAGGTGCATGGGAGCGTCCAGGAGACAACTTATTTTGAGTAGAGATGTCCATGCCCCTTGTATATATTGCGGGATCTCATATGCATTAAACTTAAGTACTAACAGGCCGTATGCTAGATGCCCTTTTCCAACACGATCCCGAGTTCCGTGGGCGAAGAGTTGCAACTTTTCATAATCAGAGGGACTATATTTTCTTCCGACACCACATATATGAGTTTGATAAAAACGGAAAGCGCGTAAAGCTGAGGGAGTTGGGGCTTAGATTTACTCTCAAACCATTCTCTTGTGGTACTGGGAGAGTAATTTTCTTCCGAGTTGAAATATAGTCTAAGATCGAATCTTGATGAGGTCTTTACGATTTATTTAATTAGCACTTATACGTAAGTGGCTGAAGGGAGACTCTTTAATGTTCAATCTTGAAATTAAAGAAACCATTCAGTTCGCTACTTAGGAAGCGTTTGCATTGAGGAAAGGGTTACTATGAGTGCAGATGGCAAAGTTCCAGATCCTTTGGATCCATACCTCCGCCCTTATGGGTAGACTGTAGAGATTTATCTCTTCGATAGGGGTATGTGCCTCGAAAGTGACACAAGTACGCTAATTGCAATACCGAATCCGCGAAGTCGGTTGCTAAGTGCGGTGTACAAGTGCTATGATAAATCGAAAAACTAAATCTTAGATTCTATTTCCGATAGGTGATAGGGTTTCTTTTGCGGTGTTCATTTCATATTCCCGTTCATAAGCGGATTTTATGAAGAAAAATATAATCTGGGGACCGGGTACCTAAAAATTATGTACATTCCCGTAATCTGCGCATTCGGTATATTCAGGAATATAAAGAGATTCCATGATTGGGCGTTTTTTTATATTCTTATGAACAAGAATGTGAAATTGCCATGTGCGGTGTTCATTTCATATTCCCGTTCATAAGCGGATTTTATGAAGAAAAATATAATCTGGGGACCGGGTACCTAAAAATTATGTACATTCCCGTAATCTGCGCATTCGGTATATTCAGGAATATAAAGAGATTCCATGATTGGGCGTTTTTTTATATTCTTATGAACAAGAATGTGAAATTGCCATGTGCGGTGTTCATTTCATATTCCCGTTCATAAGCGGATTTTATGAAGAAAAATATAATCTGGGGACCGGGTACCTAAAAATTATGTACATTCCCGTAATCTGCGCATTCGGTATATTCAGGAATATAAAGAGATTCCATGATTGGGCGTTTTTTTATATTCTTATGAACAAGAATGTGAAATTGCCATGTGCGGTGTTCATTTCATATTCCCGTTCATAAGCGGATTTTATGAAGAAAAATATAATCTGGGGACCGGGTACCTAAAAATTATGTACATTCCCGTAATCTGCGCATTCGGTATATTCAGGAATATAAAGAGATTCCATGATTGGGCGTTTTTTTATATTCTTATGAACAAGAATGTGAAATTGCCATGTGCGGTGTTCATTTCATATTCCCGTTCATAAGCGGATTTTATGAAGAAAAATATAATCTGGGGACCGGGTACCTAAAAATTATGTACATTCCCGTAATCTGCGCATTCGGTATATTCAGGAATATAAAGAGATTCCATGATTGGGCGTTTTTTTATATTCTTATGAACAAGAATGTGAAATTGCCATGTGCGGTGTTCATTTCATATTCCCGTTCATAAGCGGATTTTATGAAGAAAAATATAATCTGGGGACCGGGTACCTAAAAATTATGTACATTCCCGTAATCTGCGCATTCGGTATATTCAGGAATATAAAGAGATTCCATGATTGGGCGTTTTTTTATATTCTTATGAACAAGAATGTGAAATTGCCATGTGCGGTGTTCATTTCATATTCCCGTTCATAAGCGGATTTTATGAAGAAAAATATAATCTGGGGACCGGGTACCTAAAAATTATGTACATTCCCGTAATCTGCGCATTCGGTATATTCAGGAATATAAAGAGATTCCATGATTGGGCGTTTTTTTATATTCTTATGAACAAGAATGTGAAATTGCCATGTGCGGTGTTCATTTCATATTCCCGTTCATAAGCGGATTTTATGAAGAAAAATATAATCTGGGGACCGGGTACCTAAAAATTATGTACATTCCCGTAATCTGCGCATTCGGTATATTCAGGAATATAAAGAGATTCCATGATTGGGCGTTTTTTTATATTCTTATGAACAAGAATGTGAAATTGCCATGTGCGGTGTTCATTTCATATTCCCGTTCATAAGCGGATTTTATGAAGAAAAATATAATCTGGGGACCGGGTACCTAAAAATTATGTACATTCCCGTAATCTGCGCATTCGGTATATTCAGGAATATAAAGAGATTCCATGATTGGGCGTTTTTTTATATTCTTATGAACAAGAATGTGAAATTGCCATGTGCGGTGTTCATTTCATATTCCCGTTCATAAGCGGATTTTATGAAGAAAAATATAATCTGGGGACCGGGTACCTAAAAATTATGTACATTCCCGTAATCTGCGCATTCGGTATATTCAGGAATATAAAGAGATTCCATGATTGGGCGTTTTTTTATATTCTTATGAACAAGAATGTGAAATTGCCATGTGCGGTGTTCATTTCATATTCCCGTTCATAAGCGGATTTTATGAAGAAAAATATAATCTGGGGACCGGGTACCTAAAAATTATGTACATTCCCGTAATCTGCGCATTCGGTATATTCAGGAATATAAAGAGATTCCATGATTGGGCGTTTTTTTATATTCTTATGAACAAGAATGTGAAATTGCCATGTGCGGTGTTCATTTCATATTCCCGTTCATAAGCGGATTTTATGAAGAAAAATATAATCTGGGGACCGGGTACCTAAAAATTATGTACATTCCCGTAATCTGCGCATTCGGTATATTCAGGAATATAAAGAGATTCCATGATTGGGCGTTTTTTTATATTCTTATGAACAAGAATGTGAAATTGCCATGTGCGGTGTTCATTTCATATTCCCGTTCATAAGCGGATTTTATGAAGAAAAATATAATCTGGGGACCGGGTACCTAAAAATTATGTACATTCCCGTAATCTGCGCATTCGGTATATTCAGGAATATAAAGAGATTCCATGATTGGGCGTTTTTTTATATTCTTATGAACAAGAATGTGAAATTGCCATGTGCGGTGTTCATTTCATATTCCCGTTCATAAGCGGATTTTATGAAGAAAAATATAATCTGGGGACCGGGTACCTAAAAATTATGTACATTCCCGTAATCTGCGCATTCGGTATATTCAGGAATATAAAGAGATTCCATGATTGGGCGTTTTTTTATATTCTTATGAACAAGAATGTGAAATTGCCATGTGCGGTGTTCATTTCATATTCCCGTTCATAAGCGGATTTTATGAAGAAAAATATAATCTGGGGACCGGGTACCTAAAAATTATGTACATTCCCGTAATCTGCGCATTCGGTATATTCAGGAATATAAAGAGATTCCATGATTGGGCGTTTTTTTATATTCTTATGAACAAGAATGTGAAATTGCCATGTGCGGTGTTCATTTCATATTCCCGTTCATAAGCGGATTTTATGAAGAAAAATATAATCTGGGGACCGGGTACCTAAAAATTATGTACATTCCCGTAATCTGCGCATTCGGTATATTCAGGAATATAAAGAGATTCCATGATTGGGCGTTTTTTTATATTCTTATGAACAAGAATGTGAAATTGCCATGTGCGGTGTTCATTTCATATTCCCGTTCATAAGCGGATTTTATGAAGAAAAATATAATCTGGGGACCGGGTACCTAAAAATTATGTACATTCCCGTAATCTGCGCATTCGGTATATTCAGGAATATAAAGAGATTCCATGATTGGGCGTTTTTTTATATTCTTATGAACAAGAATGTGAAATTGCCATGTGCGGTGTTCATTTCATATTCCCGTTCATAAGCGGATTTTATGAAGAAAAATATAATCTGGGGACCGGGTACCTAAAAATTATGTACATTCCCGTAATCTGCGCATTCGGTATATTCAGGAATATAAAGAGATTCCATGATTGGGCGTTTTTTTATATTCTTATGAACAAGAATGTGAAATTGCCATGTGCGGTGTTCATTTCATATTCCCGTTCATAAGCGGATTTTATGAAGAAAAATATAATCTGGGGACCGGGTACCTAAAAATTATGTACATTCCCGTAATCTGCGCATTCGGTATATTCAGGAATATAAAGAGATTCCATGATTGGGCGTTTTTTTATATTCTTATGAACAAGAATGTGAAATTGCCATGTGCGGTGTTCATTTCATATTCCCGTTCATAAGCGGATTTTATGAAGAAAAATATAATCTGGGGACCGGGTACCTAAAAATTATGTACATTCCCGTAATCTGCGCATTCGGTATATTCAGGAATATAAAGAGATTCCATGATTGGGCGTTTTTTTATATTCTTATGAACAAGAATGTGAAATTGCCATGTGCGGTGTTCATTTCATATTCCCGTTCATAAGCGGATTTTATGAAGAAAAATATAATCTGGGGACCGGGTACCTAAAAATTATGTACATTCCCGTAATCTGCGCATTCGGTATATTCAGGAATATAAAGAGATTCCATGATTGGGCGTTTTTTTATATTCTTATGAACAAGAATGTGAAATTGCCATGTGCGGTGTTCATTTCATATTCCCGTTCATAAGCGGATTTTATGAAGAAAAATATAATCTGGGGACCGGGTACCTAAAAATTATGTACATTCCCGTAATCTGCGCATTCGGTATATTCAGGAATATAAAGAGATTCCATGATTGGGCGTTTTTTTATATTCTTATGAACAAGAATGTGAAATTGCCATGTGCGGTGTTCATTTCATATTCCCGTTCATAAGCGGATTTTATGAAGAAAAATATAATCTGGGGACCGGGTACCTAAAAATTATGTACATTCCCGTAATCTGCGCATTCGGTATATTCAGGAATATAAAGAGATTCCATGATTGGGCGTTTTTTTATATTCTTATGAACAAGAATGTGAAATTGCCATGTGCGGTGTTCATTTCATATTCCCGTTCATAAGCGGATTTTATGAAGAAAAATATAATCTGGGGACCGGGTACCTAAAAATTATGTACATTCCCGTAATCTGCGCATTCGGTATATTCAGGAATATAAAGAGATTCCATGATTGGGCGTTTTTTTATATTCTTATGAACAAGAATGTGAAATTGCCATGTGCGGTGTTCATTTCATATTCCCGTTCATAAGCGGATTTTATGAAGAAAAATATAATCTGGGGACCGGGTACCTAAAAATTATGTACATTCCCGTAATCTGCGCATTCGGTATATTCAGGAATATAAAGAGATTCCATGATTGGGCGTTTTTTTATATTCTTATGAACAAGAATGTGAAATTGCCATGTGCGGTGTTCATTTCATATTCCCGTTCATAAGCGGATTTTATGAAGAAAAATATAATCTGGGGACCGGGTACCTAAAAATTATGTACATTCCCGTAATCTGCGCATTCGGTATATTCAGGAATATAAAGAGATTCCATGATTGGGCGTTTTTTTATATTCTTATGAACAAGAATGTGAAATTGCCATGTGCGGTGTTCATTTCATATTCCCGTTCATAAGCGGATTTTATGAAGAAAAATATAATCTGGGGACCGGGTACCTAAAAATTATGTACATTCCCGTAATCTGCGCATTCGGTATATTCAGGAATATAAAGAGATTCCATGATTGGGCGTTTTTTTATATTCTTATGAACAAGAATGTGAAATTGCCATGTGCGGTGTTCATTTCATATTCCCGTTCATAAGCGGATTTTATGAAGAAAAATATAATCTGGGGACCGGGTACCTAAAAATTATGTACATTCCCGTAATCTGCGCATTCGGTATATTCAGGAATATAAAGAGATTCCATGATTGGGCGTTTTTTTATATTCTTATGAACAAGAATGTGAAATTGCCATGTGCGGTGTTCATTTCATATTCCCGTTCATAAGCGGATTTTATGAAGAAAAATATAATCTGGGGACCGGGTACCTAAAAATTATGTACATTCCCGTAATCTGCGCATTCGGTATATTCAGGAATATAAAGAGATTCCATGATTGGGCGTTTTTTTATATTCTTATGAACAAGAATGTGAAATTGCCATGTGCGGTGTTCATTTCATATTCCCGTTCATAAGCGGATTTTATGAAGAAAAATATAATCTGGGGACCGGGTACCTAAAAATTATGTACATTCCCGTAATCTGCGCATTCGGTATATTCAGGAATATAAAGAGATTCCATGATTGGGCGTTTTTTTATATTCTTATGAACAAGAATGTGAAATTGCCATGTGCGGTGTTCATTTCATATTCCCGTTCATAAGCGGATTTTATGAAGAAAAATATAATCTGGGGACCGGGTACCTAAAAATTATGTACATTCCCGTAATCTGCGCATTCGGTATATTCAGGAATATAAAGAGATTCCATGATTGGGCGTTTTTTTATATTCTTATGAACAAGAATGTGAAATTGCCATGTGCGGTGTTCATTTCATATTCCCGTTCATAAGCGGATTTTATGAAGAAAAATATAATCTGGGGACCGGGTACCTAAAAATTATGTACATTCCCGTAATCTGCGCATTCGGTATATTCAGGAATATAAAGAGATTCCATGATTGGGCGTTTTTTTATATTCTTATGAACAAGAATGTGAAATTGCCATGTGCGGTGTTCATTTCATATTCCCGTTCATAAGCGGATTTTATGAAGAAAAATATAATCTGGGGACCGGGTACCTAAAAATTATGTACATTCCCGTAATCTGCGCATTCGGTATATTCAGGAATATAAAGAGATTCCATGATTGGGCGTTTTTTTATATTCTTATGAACAAGAATGTGAAATTGCCATGTGCGGTGTTCATTTCATATTCCCGTTCATAAGCGGATTTTATGAAGAAAAATATAATCTGGGGACCGGGTACCTAAAAATTATGTACATTCCCGTAATCTGCGCATTCGGTATATTCAGGAATATAAAGAGATTCCATGATTGGGCGTTTTTTTATATTCTTATGAACAAGAATGTGAAATTGCCATGTGCGGTGTTCATTTCATATTCCCGTTCATAAGCGGATTTTATGAAGAAAAATATAATCTGGGGACCGGGTACCTAAAAATTATGTACATTCCCGTAATCTGCGCATTCGGTATATTCAGGAATATAAAGAGATTCCATGATTGGGCGTTTTTTTATATTCTTATGAACAAGAATGTGAAATTGCCATGTGCGGTGTTCATTTCATATTCCCGTTCATAAGCGGATTTTATGAAGAAAAATATAATCTGGGGACCGGGTACCTAAAAATTATGTACATTCCCGTAATCTGCGCATTCGGTATATTCAGGAATATAAAGAGATTCCATGATTGGGCGTTTTTTTATATTCTTATGAACAAGAATGTGAAATTGCCATGTGCGGTGTTCATTTCATATTCCCGTTCATAAGCGGATTTTATGAAGAAAAATATAATCTGGGGACCGGGTACCTAAAAATTATGTACATTCCCGTAATCTGCGCATTCGGTATATTCAGGAATATAAAGAGATTCCATGATTGGGCGTTTTTTTATATTCTTATGAACAAGAATGTGAAATTGCCATGTGCGGTGTTCATTTCATATTCCCGTTCATAAGCGGATTTTATGAAGAAAAATATAATCTGGGGACCGGGTACCTAAAAATTATGTACATTCCCGTAATCTGCGCATTCGGTATATTCAGGAATATAAAGAGATTCCATGATTGGGCGTTTTTTTATATTCTTATGAACAAGAATGTGAAATTGCCATGTGCGGTGTTCATTTCATATTCCCGTTCATAAGCGGATTTTATGAAGAAAAATATAATCTGGGGACCGGGTACCTAAAAATTATGTACATTCCCGTAATCTGCGCATTCGGTATATTCAGGAATATAAAGAGATTCCATGATTGGGCGTTTTTTTATATTCTTATGAACAAGAATGTGAAATTGCCATGTGCGGTGTTCATTTCATATTCCCGTTCATAAGCGGATTTTATGAAGAAAAATATAATCTGGGGACCGGGTACCTAAAAATTATGTACATTCCCGTAATCTGCGCATTCGGTATATTCAGGAATATAAAGAGATTCCATGATTGGGCGTTTTTTTATATTCTTATGAACAAGAATGTGAAATTGCCATGTGCGGTGTTCATTTCATATTCCCGTTCATAAGCGGATTTTATGAAGAAAAATATAATCTGGGGACCGGGTACCTAAAAATTATGTACATTCCCGTAATCTGCGCATTCGGTATATTCAGGAATATAAAGAGATTCCATGATTGGGCGTTTTTTTATATTCTTATGAACAAGAATGTGAAATTGCCATGTGCGGTGTTCATTTCATATTCCCGTTCATAAGCGGATTTTATGAAGAAAAATATAATCTGGGGACCGGGTACCTAAAAATTATGTACATTCCCGTAATCTGCGCATTCGGTATATTCAGGAATATAAAGAGATTCCATGATTGGGCGTTTTTTTATATTCTTATGAACAAGAATGTGAAATTGCCATGTGCGGTGTTCATTTCATATTCCCGTTCATAAGCGGATTTTATGAAGAAAAATATAATCTGGGGACCGGGTACCTAAAAATTATGTACATTCCCGTAATCTGCGCATTCGGTATATTCAGGAATATAAAGAGATTCCATGATTGGGCGTTTTTTTATATTCTTATGAACAAGAATGTGAAATTGCCATGTGCGGTGTTCATTTCATATTCCCGTTCATAAGCGGATTTTATGAAGAAAAATATAATCTGGGGACCGGGTACCTAAAAATTATGTACATTCCCGTAATCTGCGCATTCGGTATATTCAGGAATATAAAGAGATTCCATGATTGGGCGTTTTTTTATATTCTTATGAACAAGAATGTGAAATTGCCATGTGCGGTGTTCATTTCATATTCCCGTTCATAAGCGGATTTTATGAAGAAAAATATAATCTGGGGACCGGGTACCTAAAAATTATGTACATTCCCGTAATCTGCGCATTCGGTATATTCAGGAATATAAAGAGATTCCATGATTGGGCGTTTTTTTATATTCTTATGAACAAGAATGTGAAATTGCCATGTGCGGTGTTCATTTCATATTCCCGTTCATAAGCGGATTTTATGAAGAAAAATATAATCTGGGGACCGGGTACCTAAAAATTATGTACATTCCCGTAATCTGCGCATTCGGTATATTCAGGAATATAAAGAGATTCCATGATTGGGCGTTTTTTTATATTCTTATGAACAAGAATGTGAAATTGCCATGTGCGGTGTTCATTTCATATTCCCGTTCATAAGCGGATTTTATGAAGAAAAATATAATCTGGGGACCGGGTACCTAAAAATTATGTACATTCCCGTAATCTGCGCATTCGGTATATTCAGGAATATAAAGAGATTCCATGATTGGGCGTTTTTTTATATTCTTATGAACAAGAATGTGAAATTGCCATGTGCGGTGTTCATTTCATATTCCCGTTCATAAGCGGATTTTATGAAGAAAAATATAATCTGGGGACCGGGTACCTAAAAATTATGTACATTCCCGTAATCTGCGCATTCGGTATATTCAGGAATATAAAGAGATTCCATGATTGGGCGTTTTTTTATATTCTTATGAACAAGAATGTGAAATTGCCATGTGCGGTGTTCATTTCATATTCCCGTTCATAAGCGGATTTTATGAAGAAAAATATAATCTGGGGACCGGGTACCTAAAAATTATGTACATTCCCGTAATCTGCGCATTCGGTATATTCAGGAATATAAAGAGATTCCATGATTGGGCGTTTTTTTATATTCTTATGAACAAGAATGTGAAATTGCCATGTGCGGTGTTCATTTCATATTCCCGTTCATAAGCGGATTTTATGAAGAAAAATATAATCTGGGGACCGGGTACCTAAAAATTATGTACATTCCCGTAATCTGCGCATTCGGTATATTCAGGAATATAAAGAGATTCCATGATTGGGCGTTTTTTTATATT